>VZRJ01002328.1:825877-1143221 GCA_013397565.1 Ptilonorhynchus violaceus
AAAAAAAAAAAAGCTCCAGAAGCACACACAAAAAGCTTTCTCATCACACACTCACACGCAAAAAAAAGCTTAAAAAAATTCACTGAGAATTAAAAGCAAGTCAAGAAGTTACATTTCTCTCTCTTTTAGTCAAAGTGTGTGTTTGGGTAAAGTGAGTTTTATGCACTTGGCAGGATGGCTGACCCTTATTTAAGAAAGAATGTCTTAAGGCGAAGAACACTTCTCCTGGATAACAATCTCCTGCTGCTAAATAGATACCAGGGTTCGTTGCTTGATGGATATTGTGCAGTAATGACGGCTGATGGTGCTGTTAGCAGATAGCTTAACGCAGAATGGGAGACCTGAGAGCTGCACAGTCAGAAGCCTCCTGGGCCCAACAGCCACAGTACAAAGTATGACTCTTCTTCAAGAGCTAATCTTGTTTCTGAATAAGAAAGTGCAGTTTTAATTTGTATAATCTCTTGAGAGCTGGTCAGATTACTGGAAGAGTGATTACTTCAGGGAAACAAGCCCTTCCCTCTCCCTGCATGAATGGAAGTGCAGACTTTGGTACTTGTCTAATATCATGAGTGTACCCTAGACCCAGTATCTTTCTCCAGGTGTTGTAGCTGTAGGATTAACAAATAACCTGCTGAACTGGCATCCTTCTGACATTATCTCAAATGGATTTTAATTTAGTGCAGAAGACTGACAAGAAGCAACATTGAAATTTTTACCTCAAAAGGTCAGAAACAGTGAAGATGTGGCCTGCAGCTGTAACAATTTGGGCTGTGCCCAGCCCCGCTGCGAGATGAAACCAGAGGGTCTCATGCCTGCCTATGAGATGCTTCCATCTGGTTCATCCCGACAGGATTCCCTGAGATCTTACAAACCCACAACTGGCTCTTCACAGAGCCTCCCCACTGCAGATACAGCAGGGGGGCTAGATGGGGGTAGATTCCTAAAGCACTCCCAGATGACACCCCTATCATTAGTCCACCACTTAACATTTTCACCAGACGGTAGAAGCACTCAGATCTCCCAGAAGCATCCTCCCAACAGCTATGAACTGAAGCCCTTTCTGCATGAGGTGACCAGCTACAGTGCTTTTGAAAAGCCTGGTCACACTTAACTAAGCATCAGTCTGCCTCCTGATTCACAGTCCCAGCCTGGTCTTCATTTCCTAAACAATGTGCATATCACTTCCAGGTGGCACTTACTGTCATGATGACATATAAATTGAGTTTATGGAGCTCCTTAAAATTCACCCGATTTCATATTTCCTGTACTTTGTGTAGCCATCTGAAGCTACAGAAAAAGGACATTAAAAAAAAAAAGAAATCAGAGAGGCATCATTTTGCAGTCACCTTGCAGGGTTTTAGGTGCCTTCACAAAGAAGAGGTAATAGCTCAGATACTCCCTTTCTTTGTGGTCGGGTGAGCACAGCTTTATGATATTATATGGACACCCCATACACAAGAATCAGCAGTGGGTGCCCCAACAGGTGGGATCCTGCTGTAATGTAGAGGCCATATAATGACAGTGATGGCTCAGAGAAAGTGATGCTGCTAATTGCAGCAATTAAACAGTAATGACATAATTAATGCAAAGATTATGCATGGCTCGAATCCAAGCTATTGCAGTGCAAGAGGTATTCATCACACCTAGATGAAAATCATTCCTGTTGAGATGATATCATATCTGCTTTTATGAGTTGATCAGGGATAATGGTTATGGGGAATTCAGGGAACAGTGACAGCAGTAGAAGTAGCTGATGGGAATGGCAATGAAACACAAAAGGACTTCAAATTTGAATGGACAAATTGAGCACTGAAGGTGAGGAGAACTGAAAAAGTCTTCCTATAGCAAGACCCTCCAGATCCATGCCCCAGACCAAAAGATATTAGGCCTCACAGAGCCAGATGCAAACACTGGCTTCAGATGCAAATACATTCAAACGGACTTTTGGTATGTCCCTTTCCAAGTGCATGACAAGAATGAGGAACAGAAAAGCCAATTGGTTCATTTCTCTTTTTACAAAGCATCTTTTGATAAAGACCAGGTTTGAAGATCAGCATTAACTCTGCATAATCATTATCCTGCATTTTCAATCTAGTATGTTCACAAATCCCTGATTTGAGAAGGAAATTAATTGAAAGTAACATGAAATTTTAAGAAATTTCTGTAATACTGCTTAAACATCAGGTATTCACAGACAGCTGATAAAAATAGGGGAAACTTAAAAGTAGCCTGATGTATTTGCTCCATGTCTGCCCCAACTCTCAGTTCATCCTGCACTTCTAAATTTTGAAAATCCATTTTGTCATATTTCAAGATATCTCCCAACAGGGCCATTAGGAGGACACGTTAAAAATATGGTTGAAAAGGCCTCATAAATTGCAAAGAAAAGATTTGTTTGGTGATGTTCAAAGCCCATTGTGACAGTCCACAATTCCGGACAGTGACATCAGTCAGATGGCTGTGCCCAATAACCCTTTCCCACATTTAGACCAAAAGACTGTTGCTGTGATTGCTGTTTGGTTGTGCAGCAAGAGCAGAAACGCGAAATGTAGGAGTTGTTTGGCTGTGGTACAGGTTGAGAGTATCATGTGTTTGTTGGTCCAGAAACACTTAGGATTTCCAAAGCTGGACTGAAAACATGGCCAGGCCCAAGCCTGCCCCACAAATCCAGCTTGAATTATTACTACATTAAGCGGTAGTTTACTTGAACTGTATTATTTATGCTTCCATACTGGGTACCTTAATGTGGCAATAAATAAAACCAAAATGTTTGCTGTGTATTACCAGACATTTTACTGATTGATCTTCTAATGGACAAGGGCACTGGGCTCAAGGAAAAGGCAAGGACTGAGCAATCTCTGAGCTGAGAGTACACAGTGCATATTAGAAAGCACAGTTGCTTACAGACAGTTTTCTTGCTTGTTTCTTGTACCATGGCCCATAACCATTCACTTTTAACTAATCCTTCTGTGCTGAACCCAGAATTCTTTCTCTGGTCTCCTTCTGTTCTTTCTTCACTGGAATGAAGCCACCAGGGAGCTCTGAGAGTCAAAATTAGCATGTGGTGTACAGCTTTGTCCTCCAGTAGCTTCAAACACTTTGGTTTATTAATCTCTAGCTAAACATAGCAAGCCCCGAGGTCCAGTAAAGCAGACCACACATTTGTGCTCAGGCAATACAATACATTGGCCATTTGGCTTTATGAACATACCTTGTTTGGTGTCTAAGGAGGAGTGATGGTTTTCCATTTAGACTGTGGAGTCTACTGCTTAATAATAAATACACTCCTGACATTGTTAAATGATAGCCTGCTTCTAATAAACCCCATGCTGATCCCTGTGTTGGTTAGAGTGGGTAATTCATCTTCCTGGGCTGTTAAAACTTTAGCTGAGATTATAGAGACGACATGAATCAGACACGATCAGCATGTCCCCTGCTGGTTTGCTCATTTTCTCCCCATAACAAAATACTGGCTAGTTTTCTCTTCACATTGCAGATCTTTTTATTAGCTGATTTCATTATTAATCGCTCCTAAGGCCTGGGAGGGCTTTTCGAGGCACATCCATATGGGATCCACATGGTCTACGGGAAAACACCACTGTACTTTCATGCTCTCACTTCTCCCAGGCTACTTGATATTAAGTTGTAATCCCTTTGTGTTACTGAGTAGAGCCTGCAGCCACACTCTGAATGCACCAGAATGAACTGAGAGCTCCGATTTTTTCCTTGGTTTGCTACCAGAAAGAAAGAGGGGGGGAAAAAAGAGGAATAAAGAAAAAAATCTTATTATCCTCAAATCTAATTACAGCCTCAGTAGCTCCTGAGGATTTGGCTTTATGAAATGGTTCATAAAACCTTCCTTGTCATTATGCCCACTAACACCCTTTGGTCTCATGCACTGATAAGGGCTTGCTCGAGTAATTCAAAATTAGCTGATAACATGCCAAAAACTGCAGGATGCACCAGGCAGCCAGGTGTCCTAAAAAGCAGCAGCCTCCAAGGAACTCCTTGTGACTGCTGGCACAGACCTGGCTTCTCGCTCCGTCGGGTCCCCCCAAAGGTAAATGGGCTCCCAGTGGCTGTGCTGAGGCTGGCATCGGTCCCCCCAGGGGCAGGCAGGAAGGGAAGGTACAGCACAACCAGGGCAGGCACAGTACCAGTGATCCCCCTCCAGCCAGCACTGCTGGAGCCTCCACAGCCCGGGGAGAGAGGGCTCCTCATGCCGCACCAGAGCCCGGCACACCTGAGCACACAGGACACAGAGTGAGCAGAGCTCTTAACTCTCCATTGCCTCACACCAAGGCAGCTCAGGGCTGACCTTTTAAATCACAGCCCGGATGACACACAGTCCCTTCCTGCCCATCCACGGCTCCTACCACTATTATTTGCCATGAAAAGCTGAAGTCAGGCTAAAGACATGTTCTTTTTCTTTTCGCAGTCCAGTTACTTTTTACAAAATCCAGCTGAGGCACGACAAATTTTTCCTTTCCCTTCTGGATGCTTGTGTTCTCAGGCACCTTTTGACAACTACCATTAATTATTCTGATACATGAACATGGCACCTTTCATTTCCACAGCTGCACATACAGCCAAACCAACAGAAGATTTGCTTTCTGCCACCAAAGGCAACAAGCCCAGCTGTGAACATCACCCAGTTCCCTGCAGAACAACCAGTGTCTGCCCCAGGCCTGGTCAGACAGAGTATTTCTTCCTGTTGTCTCACAAACAACCTGAGCTGGCACCTCTTGCTAGGAATCCATCTGCTCCTCTTTGGAGCAACTTCTGAGTTCCTGAGCCAACCCAACACTTGCCCCAAGGGAAAAGAGCAATGCAGGATCCACAAAACCGCTTTTCCCTTTAAACTATACTTTCTGTTTTGCTCTTTCTGTAGGGTGGCTGCCACACTACCTAAACAAACAGGCACCAGCTGAGGACCAGACTGGAAGGACAGAATCAGACAGAGGAAGAGAGAACATACAAGACACTGAATCTATCCAGAAAGAAAAGAAAACCACATCTGTGGCCCTCCAGAGCAACCACTTACTGGGTAGCAGTGCAGGCAGTACCTCACAGACCAGCTTCAGATGAGTGGGAGCAGTTTAGCATCTTATTTACAATGCCAGTCACTCAAAGCAGACAAAGCTACCTCACTTGCCCTGGTTATATGCTCAGGGTTGGTTACACCAGCAGGCCTCCCCAGTCTCTGTAATATGATTGGGAAGTATGATACACCTGTCCTGAATTAGAGGAGATAGGTTTATCTCATTTCAGAGCCAACTCACGGATGGGTAGAGATCAGATCAGCTGCAGGGAATTTTCTGTATTGTGTGACTTGTTACTCATGGTAGGGTGAAAATGTCTTCAAAGGTGATCTCGTGCACTCTGAGGGATATCTTCTTATCGCTAATGTAGTTAATACAAACCAAATTGGTTTTTGCTTCGAACAGTTTTCCGTAGAAGAAAATCAATTTCAAGATGCAATGACTGCGATCCCTCAAGCTGAGGATCCACTGCAAAGAGAGCGAGTGTCTGGCAATGCAAAGCTGCAGAGACAGGACAAGCAACGCCTGTTATCAACATATGTGCCGTGTCCAAATCAGGGTTGCACGTCCAAGGCACTGAATAATCCATTGCCACCCTAACAACAATTCCATTAACAGAAGTGAAAGTATGCTGTGACCAGATAAGCAAATTTCTTTTAAGGCCTACAGCGTTCTGGGACAGTTATTTCAAGCACTGGATCAGTTATCAAAGCAAAACCCCCTGAAGGTGTAGGGTGCTGATCTGAGATCCACCCAGGCTCTCTGCACCCCTGGGAGGGGGTGTTTTCATGCTCAAATCGTTTGCAATGTCCTTGGTTACTCCCCAGCCCAGCAAAATTTGTAATAGCCATCTAAGTAGTGTGGGCTTAGGCCGAGAGGGTGAGAGCTACTGTTACTAATACCCTTGGACCTGGTTGTGACTACATGCAGACTTTGGGTCTGACTCTGCATTTAGAGAAAACAATCATCTCTGCTCCAGAACATAGGCTGGATGTCCATGGGGATGGTCCAGGCATTGTCAGCAGGATCAGAATTCATAAAAATTGCTCGAAGTGCTTCTAACACTGATTCTCCTGAAAACACTTCAAATGCAAAAACACCATTACAGCACCAGGATGCTGATCTCCATTAGAACAGGCTCAGACTTCTCCCAAGCTGTGAGGGGGAGGCAAGGCTTGGACCTGTCTGCTGCAGGGACACAGACACGTGGATCACTGGGTGTCTCCGTGGCCAGTTAGTTGGGCCCATGTAGTGCATGTTAACACCTGACACAAGCAGGGCTGCTCCGAAGGGCCACAGGAACACCACAGAGGCTCGTCCTCTTTCAAAAAACTCGGGATCAGGTGGAATTTACTCAGGTGCTGTGTTATAAAGCTGTACCCATGGTGTAGCTCTAAATCACTGGGGCTCTTGAAAATAACCCTAAACACATTTCTACTGACTTGCAGACTCCCCAGCCTTTCAGCCTGGGAACAGTCCTAATTTTGCAATATCTTTTATTACAGGTATCAGGTTACATACATTTTCAGTGCTCCTTCTCCTTTTTTCCTCCTTGCTTGGTTGGATGGTTGGTTGGTTTTACAACTGAATTTAACCCTGTGCAGTAGCAATATCTTGTCTGGACACTTCTTTCACATAAGTCACAGGAAAATGAGAGACATCACTCATTGTGATGGACAATCAATAGATAATTACTAGATGAGTGCTTATGCAAAACCCAACCTTGGAACTCAGTCACCATTTCTTCTGTACATCACACACAACCAGTTTGGATTTCTTTAGTGCCCAAGCAGTACCAGAGAAAGAACAGCCTCCCAACACCACAAAAGGAGCATTCTTACCTGTAAATTTATGTTGCTTTTTGTCAGCTCTGAGCTAAAATGCAGCTCCACTCGAAAATTAATTAGACTCAGTTGGAGAGGTAGTAGCTTGCAACAGGTTTTTATTCTTACAGGGTTCTGAAGGCACTTCCAGCAAGTAACAGAACAGTGGACATGTGGAAAACATCCATAAATCTGGAAAAACTCCACCAGATTTCAGCACTTAAGTTTCAACATAAGCTGGACACCCATACCAGGCTTCCTTTAACTCTTCTGCCATCTAAAGCAGCTGCATATTAAAACTGGAGCTGGACTGATAATTCAAAATTCATTTAGCCAGGACATTAATGAGCAGCAGAAGTTATACCACAGACCCTGGTTTGCTTAGGGCACCGTGGTGGGCTGAACCTGTCTGGCAGCTCAGCCCCTACCCAGTCAGTCAGTCAGTCAGTCACTCCCTCCCTGCCCAACAGAAAGGGAGGAACAATCAGAAGGGCAAAAGTGAGAAAAATGTGTGGGTCTAGCTCAAGACAGTCTAGTAAGTGAAGAAAAATGAACCAAAACAAAACCAAGTGATGCAACGGCAGTCGGTCACCCCTTGCAGACTGATGCCCAGCCAGGTCTCTCAGCAACACCTCCTGTGGCAAAACGCCCCCCAGTTTGGTGCTGAGTGTCACATTATATGGTCTGAGATGTGTCTTTGGTCAGTTTAGGTGAGCTGCCCTAGCTGTGTCCCCTCCCAATCCCCTCCCCTAGCCCCACTCACAAGGGCAGCAGAGAGATGGAGAAGGCCTTGACACTGTACAGGCACAGCAATAACTAAAACCTTGTTGTGTGTTATCAACACTGTTTTGGCCGCCAGTCCAAACCACAGAACCTCACAGGCTGTTATGAAGAAAATTGCCTCCATCTGAACCAGACCCTCTACAGGCAGATAAAAAGGGTCCATGGAGCTAACTCCAGAGACTGCCAGCTGAATACTGCTGGTACTGCATGCAACAAAATCTAATCCTTGGCTTTCTCTCTGTTCAAAACATTCAGTCTTCACTAAAAGTTTGGGAAACTGTGGCAGGGAAATGAAGTAAGCTATCCCAAGCCACTCCTAGAAGCAGAAGAAAGGATCAGCACTCGGGGCTGGTGCTTGTCTTGAACCACCACCAGTTCTCGAGTCTTCATCCACCAGACCCATTTTGCTATTGCACTGCTGGACAATCAAAGATCTTTGAATTCAGTTTCCACCTCTTTACTGCTAAATCACTACCTCACCATGTTGTAGCCTGAGGTTCCAAGCACTGATGATTTGTATTGTTACCTTATGGTACTGCACTGGTACAGAGAGAAGATGAGCACAAAATACTTAGAAATCACGTAAGCAGCAACATAAGGACTGCAAGACTTCTCCAGCCCAACTAAAACCAGATAGGTTTGTTCTCATTGGAACAAGGATCTTCCTTGTAAGTGAAGGGGAAGTGCTTTTTTGGTTTTTTTTTTTTGGGAGGGGGCGGTGTTTGGGTTTTTGGGGGTTTTTTTGGATAGTCTTATTTGGTTCTTTGAAAGCCAGTAGTAGTTCTAGCCTTGAGTTTCCTGCTCTGAATCTCTTTTTCCCAAGGCACAAGAAGTGACTTACCTGGAGATCACAAAGGCTGTCACAAAGCTCAACAGCCAGGATTAGAATCACATTTTCTACTTTATCTTATGTTCTTTCAAATCAGTGCAAAATGTTACCAAAAAGCATTACTAATAAAATGACGTTGGGGCTTAAGAAGCATTGGCAAGGGAGCCCCATCTAGACACCAATCGGCCACATTGTACCTGTTCACAGCACGATAATAATTTGTCTAGGCAATGAACAAATACAAAGCAAAAAAAGGTTCATGTGTCTCCAGAGTATTTTAATAAATGACACAAACCTGAAGGAGTGAGCTGGATTTCAGCAGCAGTTAACCTCTTCCCTGACACAATGCGAGGTCTCTGCAGGGATGGTAAGCAGATTTGCTAAATGCCATACTGGCGCTAACTCTGGAGACTGCCAGACCATTGCCAGCTTTATATAAAGCTTCCCAGGAGTCAGGCTGATACTCTCGGGCTTCTCTGAAAACATTGCTGATCCATAGGGATAATCTCATTTCCTGGACCATGAAATAAGCCGTAGCCTAAGGGTTACAGCTCATGGCTGTGTGAGACACAATCACCAGTTTGACAAGTGCTGCTGCTCCCCGGATCTGTGAGGTACTTGGTGGATTTTGGGTCTGCAAGAGACTCGAGTGAATTTACTTGCTACTCTCTGGTAGGGGACATCAGGGCTGCTGTCACCTTCTCCATTGCCTGCTTTCCATTGCCCCCAGACATGTTCACAGCGATCATTTAGCACACGTTTTGGAATAGAAGGGGTTTGCTATAGCATTTGTGTTTCTCAAAAGACAAGAGAACTGAAAAGCCGGTCAAACAACTCCTTCCTAGAACACATCCCTGCAGGTCCCACGGGTCCATGCGCTCAAGCACACACATGTAGTGAGGTAGCTGTTTCTGCTAAGGCAAAGAGCAGCTTCGAGAGCTTTGGCTGTCAGCAGAATGGAGATTTTCAGCTTTGGTGGGAAACAGTAAAGCTAGATAGGTCTGACGTCCTGCTCAGAGTGTACCTGCCAGGTGCTGAACTTCAAAACTGATGCCAAGCTGTTCACCTCTTTCAATTTTCAAAATCGAATTGCCAGCTGCTGGGCAGTCCCAGGCTGTGGGCACAGTACAGGTGTGAACGTGTTAAGCTTCGAACTCTTGGGAGCTGCTTCTCCTTGCAAGCACTAGACAGGGAATTACTACCACTTGCCTGTCATCACCATTGTGAAAAGTAGATGTGATATTTCCCTGTTCAATTAAAACCAAGCCCAAGGTCACCGCCCTCCTTTGTGAAATGGGTCCATTCCATTTTAAGTGCTCCCCTTTATTTCCTGCACGGAGTGGTGGCATGGTAACAATGCCACCTCCCACCATGAAATGACAGCTAGCTCCAGCCCTTTCACAACAGAAGCCCTTGAGGCTTGCACCAAGGGAGCTTGATGAGGTTAGTAATCACTGCAGCACACGAAAAGCATTTTGCACTGTGACCTTTTGTACATAAAGAGCTGTACTGGTTCTGCTTCTAAAGCCGGGGAGATTTACACATATGGCTTTCTCCCAGCACTAAGGGAGGAGAAACTGAGGCAGTAAAATCCTGAAAGCCAGCAATTTATTCAAGAAGGGATGCTGAGAGCACTTGAAGGCTTAAAGCTTATGGTATTTTACCTGTAGCTTGCAGCACAGGAAACAAAGGATAGGATTTTCATTAAACCCTAGCATTTTGAGAGACAAACTGTATTTTTTTTCCAAGTCACATTGATAGTCCTGTGAAAGTTCTCTTTGAGAGTCATTACTACACAAGAGCTGTGTGCACAGCTCTTTGTGATGCACTGCTTGTTACCTGTGGATGTAGTGGCAGCTGCCCTGAAAGACAGGCTGGAAAGGACCTTCCAGTCTTCTATTCCTAAGACCCCTTCCGAGGTCATCTGTCCTGTTCTCTTTTGGCAGTCACCTCACTCCCACACAGTGATAGCATCTGACATGACCTCTGGTGAATGACTTGTCTCCAAAAGCTGAAGAAATCATTTCTGCCAGGTCTGCCTATGTTAAATGACTTTGAGAAAGAGGTACTTTGTGACCCAGGCTTCCCTGCTCACAGGTGTGAATGGGGAATCCCAAACCTTTCCTGTGGTACTTCACATTTTGGGCTACAACATAACTGGGATGCAAATCCAGGTAAGAGCCCTTTTCCTTCCTTGGAGCAGTCTCTAATTTTAACTCCCTTCACCATTCCTTCAGTAGCAGCACTTCATGAGAGTCCCTTCTTTTGCAGTTCAGAAATTGGGAAACAGAAATATGACACAATTACCTTCAATTACCAAAAATAATATTTTTTATGGAAGAAAAGTGAAAATTTGAATTAGTCCAGATCTGAAGCAGAGCAGCAAGAGACACCAAGCGAGATTATCGGGGAGTTTTCAGTGACCCACGGCCTTCAGAGAGGAGAAATAATCACGTTACTGCCTTTCCTCCCAGCTTGACAGCACTTTATATCCTTTAATCTCACACACTGAATCCTCTGTTTGCTTGGGCTTTGGAGATTCAACAACTGCCATGTGCAGCTAGCACAGAGCAGGATTCCCCCATTACTTGCTGTTTTGATCCTGGCCACAGTCATAAATGACTGTTCTGCCTCTATATACACAACATGTACGTGGGTCAGGTACAAATTCAAATGTGCAACAGGGCTCCACCCATGCTGTCTGCAGAAGACAGAAACATCCACAGCAATGCAAAGTGCAAATATAACTCAGCGTGTTCCACTTGATCCCTGGCGATGTTTCTTAGCATCCCTTGGCACATCCCACCTTGTGTACCTGCCTCAACCCCCAAAAGCTATTGAGATGCTTGTTTTGCTCAGCCCAAGTCTCCTTCAGGTATTAAAGGGTCTTCCACCTGCGTTTTTAGGGAGATTAATCAACGCTGTGCACACTGAAGTTCTGTACAGCCTATTGCAGGAGCCCCAGTATCCCTCTAAAACATTTCAAGCTTGTTTTTTTGCCATCCCTTCCCTTTGACTGCCAGCAGGCCAATACCAGCTGCACGTCTGACAGTCAACATCCGTTGTTCAACCTGGAGAGCCGTGTCCCATTTTTATTCCAATGATTCTCCTCCTGTCCCACAGCACACGAGGACCCCCAGTGGTTCTGCATTTGAGCTCCATCTCGGCTGCGCGTAGCCGCGCCTCGGTGCCCTCCCCGCCGCGCACGTCCTCCAGCAGGTCAAGACATCACCATGTCCCAGCGCTGGCTCATGGCTGTGCTCTCACAGGGGTTGATGACAAGCTCTTTAATGCTTTCGTTCGTGTCCCCAAAGGTCTCAGTGTCCAAACAGAAGCGTGAAGCTATGTGCTCAATGTGTGACCCGACTTTGCCCCAGCGCTGAGGAGAGACACACACGAAAGAAGAAACGGGTGAACAAGCTTCCTCCCCATTATGCTTTTACTACACTGTTCCAGCAGCAAGAGGACAGCTGGCATCAAGCCCTTGTGGCCTGATGCTGGGGAATACGAGGTCCCCAAACCCACACCAAGCAGAGCACGCGCTGAGCATTTTTCCCATCAGAAGCACATTCATTTAACTCGGCCTCTGCCTGGCTTCAGGAAGATAATATATTACTAACAGCTTTTTCCCCAGGTCACTGGTTCAAATGCCAGCTCAATGATTAACTGCAGGGAAATGTTAGCATCTGCTGCCTGACTGGCAGCCCGTGTGAGCTAAATTGCCAGTTTGGGTTTGACTTCTGCATTGAAGTATCCAGATCACCACCCTCGCTAATAGACATCCTTATCAACACACTCATTTAAGAGGCAAAGGGCTGAACAGGCCAGAGTGTGTACTCCCAAATGGACTGTGCTTCCCAGATGAAGTCAGAGCACAGGCCATTTAACGTGCAGCAATACTACGATGAAAGAAAGCGAACTTCAAAGGAAACGGGGGATCAGTGAAAGGGCTCACCTGCTTGTTGTCACCTTCTTTGCAAGGTGACAGCAGCACCTGGGAACCAGGGAAGAGGGTGTACACAGACAAACACAGCTGCTGCTGGCGGACGTGGTGGTTGTACGTGTACGTCCATTCCTGCAAAGAGGAACAGAAAGAAAGGTGATGATGAGACATCAGTGTTGGTTCTTGCTATTCTTTTACCTGGAAAAGAAACACTTTGGCTTGGATCCTGCCCCTTATGAAATCAAGAACAAACCCTACTGACTCCAAGAGGCACCAGGACAGGTCACCAGGATGTTTCAAGCCTCAAAATGGCAGCTGTCATTGGGGGACTGCAGGTACCAGAGAAAATGTGTACAAAAGCTGCTGGAAGAAAATGTTTCATGAGACAAAAGATTTCATAGCCAGAACTGGGCTGTGGTTGGAGGACAAAAGGATGGAAAAAAGCAGAAGAGGCAGAAATACTACTAACCACACAATGTCCAATCCTCTTTTATCAGGGAAGAGCAGCAGAAATGCTTTGCAGCTGGGAGTGGGAGACAGGAGGTGATACACAGCAAATGTTTGCAACTCCTGGGATTCTGTTCCCAAGTATCACAAAAATAAGGGGTAAAGCTCTGCTTTCTATCAAGGCAGCAGGCCCAAATTTAAAACGTTTTCTGTACTGGTTTGCTATGACCACAGTTCCACTGGGCTGTCCTGGAGGTTTTTGTCTCATGCTACTTTTCATGTTCACCTGCTCTTACCAGCGTCTCAGCCCAAGAAATAAACTTTGAGAGGAGCAGAGACTCTTTGTGCCATGTGATGCTTACCAAATGACAGGGGATCTCTGGGATTGCCGTCTTTTTCACCACTGGATGTTTTATTTGGGAGAAAAAGAGGAATAGCTGATAGTCTGACCAGGATTTCATAAATGTGCTGGACAAAGCATCCTGTGTATACAGACACACTGCTTAGCCCAGGAGCGTTTCACAGAAGGTTACTCCAATATTTTTATGACAGTTGAACATTTTCTATCGTTTACCTGTGCTTGTATTATCCAAAAGTAGCTCCTGAGAGGATCCCAGGCAAGGGATGTCTCCCTGCTATTCGTGTGTGTGCACAAGCAGACAAGAGCTGGTTTGGCTGACAGGAAACCACAAACCATGCTTTCACATAACCCTGGAGAGGGACTTCGGGAACTTCAAAATTAGCAAGAGTGGAGCTGGAAGGGTTTCCCAAGGGCACCCGGCCAGGGAGCAAAGCAGGATCAACTCCTGCTGTGTAAATGGCTTTGAGCAGCAGCAGTGGGAGCAAATGGAAAGCAGGTTTCTGAGCTGTGGCAGGGCAGGTGAGCAGGGCTGGAAGACCAACAGCAGGCTGGCTTCACTCTCAAGAGGAAAATAACCCTGCTAGAGACAGCAAGGCCAAGGAGCAAGAGGGTTTCTGTAAGAGCCCCCAGGAGCCAAGGCAGATGCTTTGGCAGGGTACAGGCTATGAAAACTGAACCTGCTGTGAAAGAAAAGGTGCAAAGAGAAAGCAAAACAGTTGAGAGCTCAGATATGGAGGAATCAGAGCTCCGTGAGAAGTGAAGTGAGCAGCGGTGTTGGCAGTGGAGGGGAAGGCAGTGCTCAAACATATGGCTGTTCGGCTGGGGCTGGAAAAATGGGGCTCCTGGGAGACTTCAACCCTTTCTGAGTGCTGGAGGGGAATGTGAAGAATGGCTGCCCTGCTCTGAGAGCTGGGATGCCTGCAGCTCCCCTGACTTTGAATGGTGGAGGTTTTGGGTTGCATTAGCATGAGTTATTAGAGCAGGGAAATGCTTCCAGTCCTTTGGTATTTGTCACAGTCAGCAGCTCTAACTCTTCTCCTCAACTTCAAAACAGACAGCTACAGGCACTGAACTCCTGGGAATATAAATCCCACTTTCATTCAGGTTCTTAGCCACCTGGAAGGGAAAACACGCTTTTGCAGAGCAGACCCAGCTCCACGAGGACTTCACACTGTGATCCTCACACTCTGTGCTTCTTAGCCCACTATTCCCTACCAGCTCATGGAAATAAACCTGGCTTTCTGAGCAGCCTGCCCACAGGCTTCTCAGCGAGAGCTGCCCAGGATTTGGGCACATAACAAGCATTCATTTTCAAAGCTGTAATCCGCACCCAAAGGGCCTTCTGGCAACTACTTTTCTTTGTGATACGGAGCAGAGTTTATCTGATCCTACAGTGAACACGCTCCAGACATCCCAGCCATGCACTCTGTCAGCTGCTGTGTAAACCACCAGCCTGGGAAATCAGGTGCCAAATTAGTCCAGCATCTGCGAAGAACCAAACCCTACGGGGCAAGCTCCAACATCTGTTGTTGGCACCCACGCTGCTACAAGCTGCTTTGAAAACCTGCTTTACATTTTTAACCAATTGTTTGTCATTTTAGTTCAGGATAGGGCTGAAGCTGCACCCCTGAGGCTCCTCAGCAGCAGCCAGTTAATCCTGTAACTCCTGTGTATGTTGAACTCCTCAACTAACTCAGGCCACAGGACCTTGTTTGTTTGTTTAGACATCTTAACCTTCTTGCTTCACTGAGGTTATCTCATGGAAGACTGCTCTTCCCAGAGGTTCTCCACGCTTTTTTTCCAGACCAGGCCATGTTCAAGCCTTCACAATATTCACATCCTCTCAAGGCAGGACCATGCTCTCATTCAGCAGTGGACCATGGGATAGAAAGGGTGGAAACAGATAGAATAGATAGAAATAGGTAGAAACATCTTTCCTAAGCTGTTGTTCATCGTAAGAAGTGAGGACTCCAGAGCTGGATGTGTGCATCAGTTCCACAGCTGACACTGGATCCTACCCTCCTGCCCCCAGGCTGTCCTTCCACTGTCTTTATCTCAGCTGACACATTTTCACACAGCTCATCTATCTTGGCAGAATGGCTTTTTATGGAAGCCTGTCCTGTTGAAAATGTTTTATCCAGCTCTAATCACATCTTCTTCCCTTTCAGCCCCAGATGAAAGCCAAAGAAAATTATGCAGAAAATGAAGAAATTTGGGGAGGGGGGAAGGGAAGTCAGTCGAACACCACGGAATCCATGAAGGGCTTCAAGTTAAAATACACACAAATGGCCACGCACATTTTTATCTTACCCAATCTTTTCCCTTATTTGTATCAGCTGGGATTAAAATTTCTGCTTGCCTTTTCTTTTTTTCCATGAGGAACTGCTTTATCTCCTAAACCCTGGCGCATCTGGCACTGACGTGGCCAGCACAGCAGTGACAGCAGCAGAGCTTCACACCACAGAGGCTGTGGTGGATGGAGCAGCTCATGGTACTCCTAAGGAGCCCTGCAAGAAGCTAGTATGGCTTCAGGCCCGCAGACTGGCCTGAGGAGATGCCATCAGGGTTTCAAGATGAACCCAGAACCAAAGAAAAAGTTATATGAGGTAAAACTGAGATCAAGATTTCTTGCCTTTTCAAAGACAAAGATGGAGTGGTCATGGTACGAGGAGGAAGAGGGTGGGCTTGGAGGACTGCACACCACAACCAGCAACCCCTTTCTTCCCAAGGCTCAGATAACACTACCCCCTCATCTGAGGCTTGTGACTGTTTTTCAAGGCTTCAGCATCATCTGAGCTGGCACCTGTCACTGTTACTCAGCATTACTGTGAATCGAGGAAATCATTTTAAAAAGTGACCTTTGGCTTGGCATAGCCTGGCTGGCAGATGGAGGAAGGAGCCCTTCAGCCTGGGAAGGAGCAATTCCATGGGAGCCCAGCATTCCGTGACAGCGAGGCCTTCGCTGCCGAGCGAGAGGTCATCTGTACCCTAAAGCTGAGGTAGTGGCTAGAGAAAAGTGTTTCTGAAGAAGGTGGAACAATCTAATTATCCAATTATCTTCTTAAAATCACAGGAAAAGACTTCCCAAGGCACGTGACCGCATGAGTCACCTAAGGATACCAAAGTGCTCCCCTCATCAAAGACCCTGGGATACACCTGGCACTTCCATGCATCTCAGAAGAGGGAAGGCAGAGCACACCAGGTGCCTACAACAACCTGAGTGCAGAGGTGACACTGCTGCCCCCCTGCTCTGCCGGCAGCCTGCCTGCAGCTGGGGCAAGTCGTGCCCACGGAGGAGAAGAACCAAGGCTTTTGAGGGGAGGAAGGTCAGAAGAGAATGTTTATGGTTGAGATGTCTCAGGGGGGACACTCAGTTTGGATAGATGCTAAATGTTCTCCAAAAAAAGTGCACATCTAGTCAGCACACGGAAGACATCAAGCCAACTGGGACGAGCATCAAAGCCACACCAGGCAGATTATCACATTGCATTTCCTTCACAAGAGGAGTCAAGGACATGCCATTCAAATCCAATGGCAGCCACTCAACTCCAAAACCCAGATTATTTTGGGGTGCAGGCCCAGGAAATGGATGCTGCAGCCTTCCCACTGTTTCCTCGCTTGTCTAGCAGATGCTTGAACTTTACATTCCTCTTGCAGCAACTGCTTACACGTGTTGTATCTGGGTCAAAGCATCTTCAGATTTTTTATCTGAAGTACGTCAGGCTTCCTGAAGCTGCTAATGACTTAAATAAATCCCAGAGTCAGATGTCTTTTCCAAACTCTATGAACTAATATCAACTGACACTTGGTTTGAAAAAAAAAAACACCCAACTACTCACATCTTCATTAGATAGATGAGGACAAAATTATGATCAATTATTTTCCCTCAGATGCATTTCTCTCGTGAAAAACTAAATCAATCTGTTCATTTAGCAAATGAGATGCAACAAGGCATGGACTGCTGAGGCTCCAGTGGGCAGGAGCGCAGGCAGGGGCTGCTGTGCCCTGGGGATGGGCACTGCACAAACATCTCTGCCAGTCACTGACTCAAGAGCCCCCTGAAAGCCACCTCAGGGGACAGAGCCTGCCTTGACCGCTGCCAGACCTCCTGGAGAGGAAAAGGCCAAGTGAATTCCCGAGATGAGAAGACAGAGCTCTGCTACACAAAGATGAGGGGTCTTCTTGTGCCTCACTGCCCCTTTTAGTAATTCAGAATCACCACCAGACACCACCAGGGAGATTTTTTGAGATCTGCTAAGGGTGTAAATCTGATTTCGCCACAGAGTACTTGTCTCAATTTACCAAACCTATGGATGTAGCCAGAGGTCCCATAACACCCTTCCCCTACACTACAGGTAGAAAAAACTAAAATAAAGAGCAATTGATTGCCATCTGACAGCTCCTGTGCCTCTCTCCTCAAACCATGATAGCTCAGACCTTCTCACACCCAGTCCCAGGACTTTATCCGTGTAATGCTGGTAAAGGGCTGGGGCAGCCTAGCACGGAGACAGCTACAGCAAGGCAATCAAAGAAACCAAATTACTGCTACTATAATAGTGATAATAAAGAATTTGGATGGCCAGGATATTTCCATGGTACCTACTGAATGCCAGAAAAGCACAGCTTTGGTTTAGCTAAGCCTATTTTTCAAATAATGAAGCTCAGAGTAAACAAGATGTGACTTCAGTATATTAAAAGTGAAGATTATTGCTCTATTCTGGTATATCAAATGCAAAACTAAGTAGCATTCAGGACTACTGCATAATCAATCCTACACAGCCTGGTGACTGTAACACCCCTGTCATCCACAAGTTCAGGTGGTCTTGTAGCAATTGTGTCATTAAAATATAAGTTTCTATTCACAATAAAAGTTTAAATATCCTGCTTTAATCTGCACTATTCTCCACGGGTACAAATAACAGAGAACTATCCTAGAAAGACAAGAGAAAGATAAAAGGAAAAGGCTTTTCTCTATTCCTGCTGTGTACTGAGTGCAGCCATTCTGCAATCTGTTTGTAGTACATTTTTCTGTTCCCTTGCAGAGTTAGTCCTGGATGTACACAAGAAATGGAGTTGCCATCCAGTGGGAAGTGTTGACCTATTGCAAAGTGCTGCAGAATCAGAATGGGAAGACGAAAAGTTTGTGGCATGAAAAAGTCCAAGAATTTACTGCACAGAAATGTCAAAACAAAATGTGTTTGGTGGGAATGAAACAATCCAACTTGTTGGCATGACATTTCTCATTTTAAAATACCACAGCAAATTGATATTTCAGAAAGACCAATACCATTTCATTTTGAAACACTAACTTGCAGCAGCATTTTTCACTCTGATTTTCCCAGATTTTTTTTTTTTAAAACAACCAATTCATTGAAAGTTGCTATTGTCATTAGAACACTTTTCTTCTGCAGAGCTAGCCCTGAAAAACATGACGACATGCTCTCATCAGCTTGTTTTCCTTGCTGTTTGCGTGAAAAGTCCACATAGCAGTGAAAGAAAGAAAAACAATTCTGGAACCTGGAAACCACTGAAACCATAAGAAGTGCAACTGTGTAGCACTTGCAATTTTATTAACTACATTTTCTGAACTGACTAATATTCAAGTAGTCATTGTTGATTTTACCATGCTGTGAAACAGATATTAATTTCCTGCCTGGAGACAGGCACGCAACCGAATTTGGAAGAGATGCACATAATGGCATACTCTGTTTGCACATACAAATCAGGGACATTCCAAGCAGTCCCCCCAGGCTGGGCCTTTTATATGCGCAGCTACCTGGTTTGAATATGTAACCATGAGGGTTAAGGACGTACAGTCAAGTGGAAGCAAGCACACCATTGCCTACTGAATTATTTCACGGCACCCATGGAGAAGCGAGGGATTGTTATCCTCCCTGTTTTATAGGTGGGAACACTGACAGAACTCACGGACATGCCCAAAAATCACAAAGGGAGCCTGAAGCAAAGGCAGGTTTTGAAGCTGCGTCTTCAGGGTCTTGCTCCAGAAGCTCTGCTGCAAGGCACATGTGCCTGCTCTGGGCTCTAACATCTCCTGGGCTGTGCTTTTGAGAACATCAATTCATACAGCTTTTTCTCATCTCAGTGAGATTGCAAAAACCGAGATCATCCTCATTAAATTCTTGCTAGCTTAATGGGCAATCTAATACTGAGAGAATGCAGGCTATGAAGTTATAAATACCACTGCGACTCAGCCCATTTTGAAAGAAAGAAGGCTGAGAGATGAGAGGAAGTTACAACTCTCTTTGCCTTTGATCCGTGCGGATGAGCGGCGCGTGGCGTTCCCGGGCAGCAGGAAGCGCTCAGCACAGCCTCGCATGGAGATGAGCGGCCCACACTGTCCTGCGGCTCCTGCACCACTCCCTGCTGCTGCCCAGGGCCTCCAGCAAGGTCAGGTGGAGTTACCAGGGTTTAACTATGTGCTGCCTAAGGAAAGAAACTGGCAGAATGGGTAAATCCTCCAACAGAGCTTTAGCAACATTAAGAAATCATCTTGGAGCTGCCCCCAAGGCTTCTTTCCATCCAGCATCACAGGGATACCCAATATATCTTACCTGTGCCTTTGGTGTCACGCCCTTGCTGCTGTTACATGGATTTAGGCTCAGGATGGGGAGCTCTTGGTCTTCAGACTTGTGTGACTCCAGGCAGCTCTGCCTTTGCCTGATTATCCCAGTCTGATAGAGTGTTTCCTCGGGAATCCTGTGGGAACAGCGTGAAAACAACATCCATACTCCCCCAGGCACGGGGAGGCTCAGTGGGTAAAGCTGCACCATTTCACCTTCAGAAAATGAGGGGTGGCAGGATCTATCACAATACTGAACCACAGAGAGCAACACATGGACAGGGACGCTGCAGAAGCAGCGCTCAGAGATGGATGGCTGACCTTTACGAGAGGCAAAAATAAATAACAGTGCACAAGGCAAACAGAGGAGGCAGGAATAGGCTGTGAGCAGGCTGAAGGTCAGCCTTCAGCTTACAGGAGAGGGGAACTTTATAACAAACTGTCACAGAGCCCTGGCATTGCCTGTGAATGCTGCTGTGCAATGCCACACATGGCAAAAAAGCGCAAGAAAACAGCTATAAATCATCGTTTTCACACAGTGATTCTCCTCTCAGCTATTGCACCAGCAGGTCCCTGGAAGTATCTGTATAACTTTATCACCCTTTCTGAGGATGGCCCTGATAGGAACCAGGAGAAGGAATGCAATGGTTTCTGGAGTAAATTGGTAACTAGAAGATATCTGTGCAAAAGCAACTGTGGAAGTGGATATTTAGCAAAGCATGAGGTGAGAATCAAGGCAGAGCCATCTGAATACAAGTTGTAAAATCCTAGAGAGAATGAACAGAGAAGTCTTGAGTGTCACAGAACAGTGTGAAAGGACGGGAAATTAGGTGCTTGTTTAGTAAGCAAGAGTCATTAAGTACTGAAACACCCCAGCAGAGGCTATGGTGCATTTTCTGCCTTGGGATACTTTTGTAAGGAAAACTAGCTATTTCCCTACACAACCTGTCCCACAGCACGGGCAGGAGGATACCTAATGAATCCCCGAGAGCAAACAGGAATAACTGGTGCTTTGTTCCTCAGCAGCCCCGCAGCAAAGAGCTTAGAGAAAGCAGGATGACAAATCATAGAATATCCTGAGTTGGAAGGGACCCCCAAGGATGTCCAAAGCCCAACCCCCAGCCCCGCAGTATGTCGCACTGTGAGCAAGCTGTGTCTGAAGCCAGCACAAAATTCACTATGTCCTTTTGTGAAGCCCAAGGAAGGGGGTGCCTCTGTCTCTGGGGCAGGTGTGGGGGCTGGAGGTGCAGAGGAAAGCTCCGTGGGGCAGGAGGGAGGGATGGAGCATCCCACTGGCCCATTGGAGACCGATGGAGATGGCACATCCATACCGAAGTTCGGGATAAACGTTTTCCAGGTACCACTTGAAGCTGTGGCATTTCAACTTCTTCCGCAGCTCCACTCTGCTCTGGACACTGTGGGAAGAAAATATCAGACAGATACAATCGAAATGATGAAGGTGAGACCCAACACACCAAAAAGGGAGGCTGAGGGAAACCCAACTGCATCAGCAGCTCTGGCTTCCAATCTCTCTGGATGAGCTTCAGCAGTTATTTTGATCCCTGTCTCTTTGGAGGTCTCCCTTGGTAAAATGGCACGATGACATATTGTCATTTTAACAAAGGAGTCTGGAGTTGGGCAGATGGAAAGATTCACGGAAAAGCACAGTCATTTAAAAATGATTAGTAAAAAATGTATGCTGTCTACTATATGCAATAACCATTACTTTAATGTATCAACATACTAAGAAAATAATATATGCTACTTGCTATTCTAAGTTACTCTTGATTTACAGGACTACCGGAGGCCATGATTTGCAAGAGCACCTAAACAGCAGAAGTTCATCACACAGTGAAATACTTTTTTCTTTCATTAATCAGGACAAAATTTCTGCTGAGGGACCATGCTTTACAGTGACATTTTCGAAACTCTGGCTCCTCCCTAGGCCAGCACCTACCTGTGGAGCTGTTATGGGCTGGCTTTTACAGAGTAGTCAGAAGCCTCCAGTGCCTTCTCTTTGCACAGGCCAACATCCCTATACCCTACTACACTAAGCAGGACAGAGCTGTTCCTTCATTCAGTGCTGATGGATGGGAGGAGGGTATTAATTCAGTAGAAACAGATGAGTCACCAGGACTTCAAGTTATTTATCCTGCAGACTAAAGAGTAGTCACAAGGAATTTGGGTTTGGATTTGGAACCTCCTGGGGTCCAAAGGAAACCTTCTAAGGCAAAGAGGAGCATGTGAAAATGGGAAACGCAATACAAATATTTACAGTCCTCCTGACAGGGAGGTGTTTCTGACTGTTCACAGAATGAATGGCAAACTCTGCACACAAAGTACTTGCTCCTTTCTGACAAAGCATCAGCACGCCAAAAATTTGATGATTTTTCTGCCCCTCAGCTCTCAGCAACACCTCTGGACTCTCCCCACCAAACTTCTGCTCTGGGATCAGAAGTACTTGCACGTAATGACAAGGGCAAGACAGAGGCAGAGTGGGTTTTCCCCCACCTGGGTTTGGTGGGGGAGTATTCACTCACTGGAATAAGCCAGCACAGCATTTAAACTGGCTGTTTATCCATCTCATTGCTGTGGCACGTGCCTACCATTAGCATCTAATTGTTACTACAGAAACAAAGCAGGCAGGTTTCTGCAGCAGGGGACGTCACCATGAGCACCCCCTGCAGCAGGCAGGGCTCAGGCAGCAGAGGATGACCCTTACTTTCCGAAAGGCCTGCCCTGGGCTGCGGGACGAGCGGCGTAGTAGTACTGCTTGAACTCGTCCATCCACACCTCCGCCGTGCGCTTGGTGTTCCTGAGGGAGGCAACGGGAGACACGTGAAAACAAGGAGGCCCCCAAGGTGACATTTTCCAAACATGCACCAACTGATCCATCCTGTCCTCCTCCCACCCTCAGCTTGGTCTTTGGCTTCATCCAGACTCCTTTTGAGCCCAGCCCATCCCTCACTACTAGAGAAGGTATTAATTCCTTCTTTCCCATTACTCCAGGGACCAAACACACCAAGCCAAATAAAGCTTGGCTGAAGAATTCACCACTTCCAACTTAGCTGGACGCTTTGCATCCACCAGACTCAGAACTGCAGGTTCTCTTAAGCATCATCTCCAAGGCAGGAGTGCCTGGGGTTTTACTGAGTGGTTGGGATGGAGCTCTGAAAAGTTTGCCAAAGATTTCCAAATATTTCCTTTGTTTCAATCCTGTATGGACTCTCCTGCTTTGCACTCCTGGATTTCACTGAGGCAAACCTCAGTATACAAAACTTGAAGAGAAACCACCCCACCACAGTGCTGTAGCATGCATCACATCAGCCAGGTGTCTGCAGTAGGTTTAGGAACCTCAGCAAATCTTCTGTTGACTTCAGATGGCTCTAACTCTTCTTACAAATGGCTTTGTTGCTCCATGCCTATTTGCCTACCCCTGCCCAGACCAGGGGAGTTCTCCAATCTCCTGCTCCAAGGCAGGCCAGTGCCTCCAAGCTATTCCTGCCACACCAAGCTGCAGGTGCCATGGGCAGGCTCTGGATCCAGCCAAGTCCCAGGTGGCCAGAAAAGGATTAGTCTGCACATGCAGCCAGCACTACACTGCAGCCTGAGCTGTCTCTCACACTGAAGTAGGGGCTGTGTGGAAAACCACTCAGTATCTAGCAGAAAGGTGCAGATATTTGTTGCTAACATCTCTATATAAACAGAAGTGCTACACAGCATCAGGTTCCCAGGAGCTGCTTCTCCTCTCAGTCTATACAGTATAACATTAAGTCTAAGGCTGATAGATACCGTAAGGTTAATAACATCCCAGCTGCTGATGCCTACAGGTACGTTTCTCCAGACTGCTTTTCAGTTCCTTGCTGATTCATGGGCTTCTTCCTCTCTCTCTCTAAGGCAACAGTCTAACTGCTTTTGCTCAAGACATGACTAAATCAGTGTTTACACCTGTACCTAACCTTCCCCAAAGTGCAGTAAGGCTTCCTGATCTCATTTGATCTCTTGTTTGGCTTCCTGATCTCATTTGAGTTTACAAGAAACACCGGGATAAATGCCAAGGCACACACCCGGGCATGACACAGACGTCCCCAAAGTCCCCAGAGGCCCGTGCCCGACAAGGAGTCTGAAGAGCTGTACCCATTCAAGCTCCCCTTGCTCCTCCTGCAGGTGATGCAATGCAGGCACCACCTCTTCACTCAGGTCTGCAGTGACTCCGACAGCGGAAACTTTGCCACATCCCAGACTGCTCTGAAGTAGTCTTACTTCACTACTAAAAGCAAGAGCCCTCCTCGTGAATCTCAAATTTGTGCTCTCCTCCCTGATGCCAGCAGTGCCCTGTGCCCATCACTGCTGTCCCCCTCCTGCCCCGCACACTGTGTGGCTGGAAATCCCACATTAGCTGCAACTGAGAGGGGTAATCTGCATTCCCCCAGTTCCTTGTCTCAGGCAAAGGCCGAGGAAGCTACAGGGAGCCTGGGTCAGCACTAACCCTGTGGCAGATGCCTCGGTCTTCACAAATGCTGCTGGCTCTTTCCAACACTGGGAAGCCCACACTAAAAGGAAAGCCTGGTGTGTAAACACTCACAACTTTAACTCACAGGTTAGCTCAGAAACAACTCTGCATTTATTGTTAGTGCCCCCAGTGCTTTTCTCTGTCATTCACTTAAGCAACAACATTCAGACTCACACTCTAAAAACGGAAGAAATCCTTCCTGACCTCACTAGCTGCTCTCATCATCTTTCCCATGCTTATTCCCACTTCTGGATTTCCTCCTTCTTTGCCTGATGCTTCCAGAACCTTAGCCCATTTCACTATGCCATTGCAGTACCTGATTCAGTCTGTGTTCCTGGTGTGAGGAGAGGTCCCTTTCAGCTGGTATGCCCTGGCAGTCCGTTCAGTGTCCGTGCCAGCCAGGTGCAGCTCATTGCTGCCTCTGCTCAAGAGAGAGCAGCAGCCTGGAGACAAAGTCATGCTCCAAGAAGCTGTGTGACTCCTGTCTCAGAGAGGTACTGGGAACCAAATTTTCTGGTTCAGAGGAGCCACACTGAGCCCTCAGCTAAGGTCACTGGCTACTGACAGACACTGCTGGCAGCCTGATTTCAGGTCATTATAAATGTGTTCTGATGACCTCCAGGTCTAAACCACTTCCTGTTACAGTAGCCAGTGCTCAGGGATGTGCTGGGGCCATCCCTCCATTTCTGTGCTGATGAAAGGTACCATATAAATGTCCTATTTCTGTCACATTCTCAACACTGTAGAAATCCTATGGGACAGTTGCATTGACTTACATTTTCTTCAGCTCAGGAAATTCCTACCCAAGGATATTTCAAAGTTTTCCAAACCAACTTTCCTCCCTGTTTTCTCTGCCCTCCCCCCTCCCTACAAGGCTGTTTCACAAAAAACAAAGCAAGTACAAACCACTTACTTAATATATGTATTGGCATTTCCCTCTGGGAAGACGTAGGGATGTTTCTTCCGAAAGACATGCCCAACACGGCTGCAGGGGATGATTTCAAGGCTCCCTCCACACATCCACACACGGAAAGAGATTTCTGTAAGAGAAGCAGCTTTAGCACTTTGTCTTTCTGTCCAAGAGCAGCCTGAATCCTGGTGTTAGCTCTTCCTTCATCCTCTGCAACATTAAACTGGGGTAAATCAATTACCAGACGGGCTTTCCTAGGCACAACGGCCTTAAAAGCGCATTTCAAAGCTTCCTGCAAGCTGCTTGAAGTCGGTGCACTTGAAACCTGCCTCTAGCACAGCAGGTGCTCTCACAATGGCGAGCATGAGACAGTAAGCAGGACCCTTTTCATACATCGCAGAATCATCTTGCCAGTTTTGTGCCTCCCTAATTACTTCTGCACTTCCTATTTCAGAGTCACTTCCTGCCATAGGGCTGTCAAGTTCACCAGGAGAGCCTATGAATTCTCTTCATTAATCACTGCAACTGTCATTATCTTTATGAATCCACTACTGATTCTGCAAAGTGAACGGAGAACTGTGCATCCATCGCCTGTCCCAAAATGGACAGGAGCTCACCTTGCCCAGGTACTCTGGGCCATGAGTGCTAATGCTGCAGTCAAGTAAGGCATACACCTTCACAGAGGCAAAGGTCAGCAGTGGGAGGGATTATTCCAAAAATCTGGATAAGCTGTCAGTATGGGAAATGTCTCCTAGTCACCCCAAGCCACTCTCTGGCTGGCCCGTGGGGCCCTTCTCAAGGAAAATGAGCCCGTGGCACAAGTGACGCCAAAAGTTATAAAGCTCTTGGCAGGGAGCTGGATGAGGTAGGCTGGTGAGCAGAATGGCTGATCTAATGGGTCCATCTGGTCCTAATGCTTATGAAGCTATGAATCTGTTGCTCTATTGTCAGACAGTCATGCTCAGACAGAACTAGCACGGAAAAGAAATGAAATTAAAATGAAAAGGCTTCTGCAGTTCTTTGAATCCTATTTTATCATTTGTTGACAGTAGAGTGCTATGTCTAGCATGTATCAAATCCAAAACTAGTACTTCCTTTTCACCCCCCCCCCATTTTAACTACAGAATTAAGACAGGAGGACACCCATTGTCTTTGCCAGCCTGTGCTCCCAGCAGTCCCCTCACATATGCCAGCACAAGGATAATTCGTCCCCAGGCTGGATGCTGTCAAGACAAGCACCTGTGGCACGAAGGCCAACTGGGCAGTGTGGACAGGACTCTTCCTCCTCCAAGGGCAGGCACTGCTGGCTCCCAGAGCTGCCATCCCTCCAAAAACAACTCACAGCTTCAGGGAACAAAGGTGAATTGGAGCCTCCAAAGCCTTCTCAGCACACACAGCTCAGCCACGAGCTGCATGTTGCTGCAGAGGTGGGAGCCAGGTTCCTGTTCCCACTCCCTTTCTGCTCCCAGCACACCCGCCTGCTCCTGAGCTGATGGAAATGGGAGGCTGACACAGCTGCAAAGCCCTCTTGCCTTAATGCTGGTGTCCAAAATTCAAGGCTTGATCCCATCCCCAACAGCTGGCCTTGGCAGCAGGGACAAGCAATGGGAGGGGTGGGAAAGCACAGCAGGGAGCAGTATTCCTTTCCAGAAATTCCCTCCCTTTCCCTTCATTGCCATGTTTACATGTAAGAGCAGCAACAGCAGCTGGAGCCTCACCACTTTCCCCAGTGCTGGGTGTTAACAGGCCAATAAAACGTGCCCTTGTGCCACGTCCTGGAGCTATATTGGGAGCAACCTTAATCACAGCTGCAGGGCAATGAGATTATGGCGGGATGAGGCCTCTCTAAGCTGCTGCTCCCGGTTCCCCCCGCACGTGGCTGTGGCTGTCATTTGTCTGTGTGTCACAGCACTGGCCACTCTGCCAGCCAGAAGGGCACCCGATACAAGGGGACAACCAGCCGGGCAGCTGTGGAGCACAGGGTGGCTACTGCAACGTGCCTTCCCCTCCTCTGGTCCTTCTGCTCAGCCTGAGACAAGAGCAGCTCCCAAAAGTTCTATAAGGTGATGACTTGCACCATTCAGTCATCACCTGATCTTAATTCAAAGCCTAATGAAGAGGTGATCTCTGTGTGTTGGGAACTGGAACGAGGACACAGCACACAGGAGATAATGCGGAGTCTGAGCTCTCTGCTTCAGGCTCGTTGCACCCTGCAGACCCTGCCCCGGGCTCAGCAGAAACAGTCAGAGCACAGCTTTCCACAGGCAGGGATGATCCACCAAGCCATCCATGGCAGGTAACAAACAAGGTCTCCAGACAGGCAGCCAAGAGCTAAGTGCCACGACAGGAGGTAAACTGAGGCACCTACTAAAGCATGGCATGGGGTCAGCTCAGAGGAGCCAGAGGAGCAGGAACCAACAGTGTGCTTCACTTGAACCTCAAGAGATGTTGCCAATGTCAGTGGCCCCTCCAAGTGACCCCCCAGGAGGGATGTGACAGTACACATTGGGGTGTGCTGGACTTGGCCTTCACTTGGCAAAATACCTTTAGCACTCCTTGCTGGCCTGCAAGTCCTTCCTGCCATTACTCATCTACAGAGAATTCAGTAAATTTAAGAAGCAAAACACCTACAATTTCCTCCTTTCAACCCAAACACGCCCACTTTTGTTCTGCCTGAAGCCTCCAGCCCCCTCTAGCTGCCCAGCCAACAACATTAAGGGCAGCAGTGCTGCTCCTCAGGACCCGAGTCCTGCATCCCCTCAGAACTAAGCTACCAGGAAGAGCATGGCTCACTGCAAGTGCCCAAAATGAGCAGCAGGTCAGCTCCTGCTGTCCATTATCTGATCAAGGCTGACCAGGGCAAGCAGGGTCCCAGCTGCCCTTGCCTGTATGCAAAGCAGACATGGGACATACTGCCTTGGACTGCTGCACCTGCAGGAGATGGAGCTGGGAGCCAAGCATGCCTCTGCTCCCAGGGCAACAGGCAAGAAGGATCTGCCCTGCTGCTATGCAGACCTGCACCTTTTTGTTGCAATTGTTAACCTTGATTTTGCTTTCCTTTATCACGCAAGACCCTGGTACACCCTGCAGCACAGCCAGAGCACGTTCAGTCAGGACCAGCCTCCTGGGGCATAGCACCAGTAAGGGAAAACTCTCCTCTGTAGGATGGGTTGTAAGCAGGCATAAGGAGCACAATGCCTGCCATTATAAGGCATGGGACAAGCTGCCAGGAGGGAGCTTCCCCCTAGAACAGGCTGTTCTGTCACTGTTCATCTCCCAGGAGCAGCCCCAGCTGGCTGCTGTCAGAGACGAATGACAAGCACAGGCAGACAGCAGGTCAGGCACAGCATGGCAGTCCCTCTGCCCCTGTCTAGCTCCCTTCTTGAATGCTTTGTTTGGGCTATTGATCCAGCGGGAGAGGCAGGAGGGCTGACACTCCCCTCCTAGGTTTCCTCACAGCCACCCCACTCAGATACTTCAGGTCAGTCCGGCGCCAAGACACCCACCCCCAGAGAGAAAGCACGAAGGAGTGAGATTCCTACTGCGCAACCAGATATAAATAAATTAAGTATATCTAGAGGGACAAGGCATGCGAAGGAAACAAAAGTGCCAGGCAGCGGATGGATTACTGCGAGGCAGCAGCATCTGTTCCCTTGGATGACTGACAGCATCACTGTATGTGTTAAGACACAAGAGCCTTCCTTCCTGGCTAGCCCCACTCCCCAGAGGTGCAACTATTAAAGCCAGGTTCTGATCTGTCTCTGCGACAGTGAGTGCCTCCCCCTTCTTTCGTAGGCACAGACGGTTGTTCTGATCCACAGCACCACTACGGCTTCAAAGGGAGAACAGCCCAGCCTGTTCCAGCTCTGCCTGACATGGGGGACAAGGGACAGGCTGTTACCTCTTTCATGTGCCCTCTCAAGTTTGCATGCAGTAGATTTCTTAATGTCCACCTTGTCCCATGATAAGGGGCAGAGGTGACGGAATCTGCGCCTTTTTTTTTGGCGCAGGAGAAGTGACAGCATCAGAGAGAGCCTGACAGCACTCAGCCACCCACGGATACAGGAATGGACAAGCAGCCGTGTTACTTTGCCACCTGTTTGCTGCATGCAGATGGAGCTACTGTTTCAGGTACTCTGCAAACTCAAGGAGGCACTGATACCTCAGTTCATAGCTTGGAAATGCTGTCATTAATAGAATGAGACATATTCTTTGCTTTATTAAAGAGAAAATAAGATCAGGAAGGAATAGGAGGGTGCATGTAGTGTTCTCTCATCTGCTGGTAACACCAAAGCTGAAAAATTTGTGGTTTAGGGTATTAACCACAGAAAATCAAAGCAGCATGGAAGGCAGGCAGTCCCAAGCACCAACAATTGCTCACTTCCCATCATTCACGGTTGTTGGATCCCTCACTCTCCTAAGACCATAACCTATGAATGTAAGTGAGGGAAACCACCCAGAACATTCAAAGTGAAGTCCAAAATGCCCTTGTATCCATCCGGCATGACTCAGAAGCCAACACAGCAAGGCACAGGAGGAAGAAGAAGGACTCACCGAAGTTCTCCCCACCCCAGATGTCCATGGCACTGTCATACTTCCCCAGGTGGTTGAACCAGGCCTTGTCGATCACGAACAGCCCCCCAGCAATGATGGGTGTCCTGCAGAATGGGTAAGGAAGAGAGGACACTCTCAAGCACTGCTGCAGCACCTCGATGCACAGAAGCAGCCATTCCCTTCACCGCCTCCTCCTCTACCATCAGGACATTACCTATGTATCACCTTCTCACCAAAGAAAGGACAACACACCTCAAAACGCATCTGAGCCTTTCTTTCAGCTGCCTTGGTGTTTTGCTGCCAATCATAAATTGCCTGGCACTTAATGACTGGCTAATGCACCCGTCAGCACAACTCCTACAAGCCCAAAGTTCACAGCCCTGATTGTAGGCTTCAGCATCAAAAATGCACTTAGCACCCGGGGGGTTATTCACTCAGACGGGCTTTTTGCCTGGAGCCAGCCTATTAAGAGCACCATTTCACTGGGGAGAAGAAGGCAGAGCCGATTCAGAAGGGCTTTTTAAAAGCCATCACTAGCTGTGTGATCCTTATTTCAAACCAGGGTTATTTTTCTTTCTCTGGATTAGCTAAGGAAACTGCACAGAGAAGGTCTGTGGAGGGGGGGAGGGCAGACCCAGAAGATAGCTTGAGGAGACTTGCTGTTTGCTGGCACAAGTCCCATCTCCATTCAGCTGGAGAGTGTGGACGCCTCAGCGTAGGCTTGGTAGGAGCTAGGGTGACTGCTATGCCCAGGCTAATCTCCACTGTGCCCTACATTGCAGAATTATCAGGAACGCAAGTCGAGCCGCAGGGAAGCCAGTGAGAGCTCCTGTTAACAGCAGCATCCTAAGGAGAAGCAGTGCTCTTCTCCCCCAGGAGTCTTCTGAGGCCCTGAGCTTCCTCCATACCTCACACCCTGGCGCTTCACGGCTGGGGCTGCAGACACCAGCACCAGGCTCACTGCCAGGAGATGCTTCCAGCAGAAGGAAGGACTCCCTCCATCCCACGGCATCAGGACAGATGGCATCTCTCCCGTTCAGCTTTGCTCCCTCTCTTGCATTCCCCCCGCCCCCCCGCCCCCCCCATTTCTGAGGAGTCTTCAGTGAGGTCCAGAAGAGCAGTGCTGATCTGGGAAGGCTGGACTAGACACTGTGTTTTATCACGTGGGGTGAAGACACTGCCTTATTTTTAAGTGGTAGCTGAACTGAGAGAAGCAGTAGTCTACAGCAGTGGGCTTTTTCCCTAATCATAATCCTTCGCACTACCAAAACTCCAATAACCGTAAAGATAGCCCTTCTGTCTCTGTGGCATTCTCAGGCTTCAGTGTTGGAAGGTGAAGCTGTACTGCAAAACCCAGGCTAGCCAGGAGCTCACTAGAGGTATTAGAGGTTCAGAGCTGTCCTGGAAGCAACTACTGCTATGGAGCATGTGCTATGCCCATAGTGCTATGGGGTCAGATGAGAAGCCTGTCTTGCTCCACATCAGTCAGGTGCCTCCTTCCCCCTCCTGACTTACTTAATGGGTTCGGTGGGATCAAGTCGTTTGGCTTTCTGCTCCGGGGAAAGCTGCTCCCATTTGAAATGCAGACTCCAGTCAAAACCTAAAACCAGAGTAGAGAAGTGCCATGGGGAAATTGGAAATTGATACGGATTAGGAGGCAATGCAGGCTGCAGAAGCTGTGTTTCACAGAGCATTCTCCCCACTTTCAAATGACTTAAGCCACAGAGATACAGCTCTTGGAAGAAGAGTCCAATGCCTAACATACTTTACTACTACGTATGAACAAGAAACAACACATTGCATTACAATTGCAGAGTCAAGCGCTCCAAAGGCAGGAAAAGTCAGAATTAAAGCTGCTGCTGAAACCCCACTTAGTCCCCCTGTGCACACAGGAGCACGCTCTGATGGATACCGTGTGCTACAAATAGCACAGGCATACTAATAAGCGCTACATTCGCATCCTCCAGTTGTTGCCTAGACATCCCCCCCTCTCCTCCTGTCGCTTTCAGCGCTGCCCAAGGTGGCTTTGACGTGACTCTTCTTTCCTGCTTGACCGCCTTGCCCACTGTAGCAAGCACATTGCTCACGCCACACGGTACCTGTGTGTGGAGCATCCTGGGAGCAGCCAGTGGGGAGCACCGAGTGGTGCTGATGTGCTTCTTTTGTGATGGAGCAGAAGCAGAGTGCAAAGCCACCACCTCCTCAGGCCACTGCACGTTCCCACCACGGAATGGATGCCCACAGGGCATGCACAATGAGGACTTACCTCCTCTGAGGTCTGAGGAAGCTGCCACATAGGCAAAAGTGTCCAGGTTGATGATGTCAATAACAGGGCTGACCACCCGGGTGGGATCCTGCAAAGCAGAAGCGAAAAGACCCATGACTTCAGATGGCCCCACTCAAACTGGGCAAGGGACTCCAAACTCCTGGAGACATCAGGTGGCTGGAAACATTGGTGTCATTTGGGTTTGCCAGGGACAAGTGTCCATCACTGCCCCCTCCTCCTCAGGGTGTGCCTGTGCTTGGCACTCAGCTGGGTTGGATGCAAAGCTCCTTCTGCCTTTTGCAAATTCACCAAAGTATTCCCCTTTCACTTCCCTTTAATACTTTTAACTGGATTTCAGAAGTCAAGTGACAAACAGGCAATTGAAATGACAGAGGAAAAACAGAGCCAAGTGGTTTAAATACAGGTATTTTTTAAATGCACAAACTATGGCAATACAGTTAGTTACGCTAAAAGTGTGAAAGGGTTAAAAAAAAGACCTGATTTATTTAAAATAGTTGGTGGTGATTTAATTAACATCTTGTTATGGGCAAAGAGATTATACAAACAGTTATGAACAAAAATATCTACAGGAGGAAGAGACTCTGACAGCTTTGACTGGTCTCTTATCTCCCTTTTTCTTTTCAAAAATCCCAAACTCCAATTATAGCTCAAACTTCAAGGTTTTACCCTCGCCAGATCAAATTGTTTTTCACAGCTATACAAAGGAAAGCATCTGAGCACACACGGGGTTGCTCTCTCGCTGGGGAAAGACTTTGTTTTAGAAATTAGTCCTGACAAAGAAGTATTCAAATGCAGCTGTAGGACGAAGCAACCAAAGGCCATGAGCTGGGAGCCGGACTAGAGCTGATTTTCCAACTGAGCATGACAAATACTTGGTATTTCCATAACAGGGTCAAGCCAGGGGTCTTACCATCACTTTCTGTGAGTCAAACATCTCCCTGAAAGGGCAAGGTCTGCTGTACCTCTGCACTGCATGGGGAAACAAGTCACGTCCAAGCACGCTGAGCCTTTCAAACCCACCAAGTCCACCGTGGCTGCTGCACAGTGCCCTCCAAGTGCAACAGCTCAGTGTAGCCAGTATCCTTTAATTGCCTGAGGGTAGGGGAAAGGTCTTAAGCAAAGCATCTGCTTTGTGTGCTGAACACTGCAGGGAAAGGATTGTATCCACTCATTTAAAACTTGCCCCTCAAGCATCTTACTGGTGCGCAATTCTAACTAGCTGACACTCATCCCCAGTTTCAATTCCACTGCTACTCGTTGCACAGCACAACTTCTTGAAAGAAAATCCCCTTCACATCTGGGCTCAGTGCATTACTGCAAAATGCTAGCCTTGAGCAGTGCTGCCTTCTCCCTGCCTCACTTTCCCTGCCATGTCCTGGGAACGTTTATATTTACTCAGCTTTCATGAAGGTCTCTCTGACCCTCAAAAGAAAAGCACGGTATGCTCAAGAGCACAGTGCTGTTGCTATGATTTATTTTGGGCTGAGCATCAGATCTTATTATAGGCAGCTTCATCTTTCTTGCTTTTTTGATACCCACCCATGCCAGGGCATGTTAACATTAACAACAGCCAAGCCTTCAATCCTCTTTCACAAAACTGAGAATTCATTTCTGCAATGCACTTCTCAAACACACTAATGTATGGATCTAAATCAACAGAAGAAAACTCTGAAAATGGTCCTGAAGATAACAGATATATTTCAGCCTTGGAGAAGGACCTTGACTGCAGCCTGGCTCCCAGACTCAACATCCTGACCTTGTAATGGTCAACAAAAAGGGTCACAGTTGCTCCTCCGGCCACACAGCAGGATTAGGCAAAGATTAGGCAGGCTGCCCCTCATCTGTTTCCTCCTTCCCAGGAAAGCACCAAACTGGGGGGGGGATATTTGAGCTGGGAGTAGGGGGTCACCATTCACTGGTTCATCCTACTGCCATCTGCAAATCCAGTTTTGGGGCGAGCTTGTTGAGTCATACTGTAAAAATACCTCAGGATGGATAATTACATTTTTAGAAAAGTCCCTCAGTTGAAATGCATCATTAATGGCTTTAGAGATATTTGTTCCCTAAGTAAAAGTAAGAGCCCATGCCCATGCGCTCTCAACCACACGTCTGCAAACACACTGGGGTGAGACACTGACCAGCACTGCTGCCCCCTGACACAGGCACCCTCCCAGGCACAGGGCTGAGATCCCCCAGACCCCCTCTCTTCCCCCCACACTCCACCACTTGCTCTTCCTGCTTGTTTCCAAATCCATATGCTGGTACATGTTGCCCACGCCCACCAGTGAGCATCAGCTGGTGGGGGGGGAACCATCAGCTGCTGGGAAAGCTCAATGTGGGGCTTGAGGAGCACCTCCACATGGGTGCATGGTGGCACACACAGGCTCTGGCGTTTCCCACCATGGAAACCTGCAGGAATAGCTGCTCTGGCTGAGAAAATAAGATAAGTGATGCGCAGGGTGGCTGGGCTGTGGTGGCAAAAGTGATGGGTGTGCTTTGAGGCACTCACCGCTCATTTCCTTGGAACTTAAACCACAGTAGCTCAAAACAGACTGCTCCTGGGAGCAACAGAGTGAGAAAATTCTCTCCCTGGGCGGCTGATCCTCATGGAGAAGTTGGACAGGGAACCCATCTCTTGAGCACAGCCTGAAGGTGGCAGCAGTAACATTTCATACACTTCACTGATCAATATTTCAACCCTGCTGGCAAGGATGGGTACGGTGGGTCTGGGAAGAAGGAGACTCAGGACTCTGCCCTTATCCCACTGCTTCTGCAAGCAGTTGTAAAGTAAGCAAGTGGGACCCCACTGTCTTTGCAGGTCTCTTAACACTCTTTGTAATACATCTCCCTTGCTGCCTGAGGCTGCAGGATACTGGGCAAGGCAAGGGGAGCATGAGCAGCAGTTCAAGCTTACAGAGTGCCTTACTTCCAGCTAGGGAGGGATTCAATCCAGAAGAGTTCACAGAGGTGACGTGTGTGTTTGATGCTGTGTTCACACCACAAGGCAGTGAAACTCTTATGGTGATGCTGCACATGGCATTCACACTTACCCACCCCACAGGTGCTGAACACGAGGCACCATCCCGAGGCTGTATGGGAAAGCAGATCTGCCAGCCCCCTTCCTGCTGCCTTCACTGCCCTTCTCCTGACAAAAAAGCTCTGCCTGGGAAAAAGGCAATTGCTCTGGATACTCCTCACTGAAGTACAGCAGGGCTTTGGCAGAGAGCGAGGAATGCCTGCCTTAAAAGCCTCAGAGGAACAAGTGGTGCTGTAAAGTTTAGCAGTGACCCCCACCCAGGACAGGCCAGCTACGAGGCTCGAGCAGGATACCACAGCATGTGTTCTCACAGCTCTGCCAGAGCTACGATCGATAACACGACAGGACCATTTTCATTACATTACCATCTATCAGCAGCTCTGTGGCCCAGCCTGCAAACCGATGTTGGGACCTCTCCAGCGCTGGCTGTGCTACGAGTGTGCCAGCAGCAATGGCTGCCCTCGCTCACGGCGAGGGACCTGGCCTGGTGCTGTGCCCCCTTCCCCCGTCCCATCGCTGACACACAAAGGGAATGCACAGCCCAGCCATCACAGCTATCACATCTGGAGGTATGAAAGGCAGGATGCCTTGGATGAGGGGCACATTGAACACCAGCCAGGCAGTTTCTCCACGACCCACCACCAAGGCCTCCCCTCGCTCCTCAGCTGCCCTTATGTCAATGTAACTCAGTAGTTATAAAATTGCTGAGTAATTAACACTAGCAGGCAGGAGCCAGAGGTGTAGCAAGGGTGAAGGAGCGAGGCACAGTGAAGGGAAAGGACTGTGTGTCCACACCGGAGCTGATGGCTTCAATCCCTGCATCCTGGTGCCAGCAGGTCAGGGGCACAGAGCTCCCCTGACGAGAGTGGCAAGGCACCAGGAGCCTCCGCGTGCATGTCTGGCATGAGAGTCACCGCCAGCGAAAGGCGAATGTCATTGTCTGCTCTGAAATCAGCAGAATTTAAATCCTATTAAATCAATTTATTAGCGCTTAATTTGCATGAAATTAAATTCGGCCCCTATTCAAGGAGCCGTCACTCCCTTAAATCATCACCACTGAGCATTTTACATGAGCCTAATTAAAATCTCTGCTGGAGCACTGCCCACGTATTCCCCTATCACCACTCAACCTGTGCTTGCCCGTTAAGAGTCCCACTGCTCTGGAAGACGCCTTGTCCCACCCACCCATATGCTCCCCCTGTCAGAGAGACACCCCACCTGGCTGCTGGGTGGGGAAAGACCAGAAAAGGCCACTTTGTACCCAAAAGGCCACTTTGTACCCCTTACTTGGATGCCTGCATGCAGCTGGTTATGATTGTATGGTCATGCCCACAGAGAGGAAAGAGGAGGGGGACATCAACGATGCATCCCCTGAGGATGACCCTGGTCTCTCAGAAGCACTCACCTCTTTGATCCTCTGCAGCAGTGGGAGCAGCCAGTCCTTATTCACCTCACAGTGACTGTCCAGAAAGGTCAGGACACCTGATTTTGCCACATCTGCCCCTCGGATTCGGGACCGGATCAGACCTGTTCAGGGACACACCACGTCAGCAGCTGCATAACATCCCCAGGCTCCTCCAGCAGGGTCTCCTGCACCTCCTGGGTTTTGACCTGCCTAAATCCCATTCAGATAAAACATGGCCCAGGTTTACTGCCTCCTTCCCAGTGCTGCAAGGCATGCCAACCATTTCCTAGGGTCCCCAAAGCAAATAAATGGCTCCACCAAGATTAATGATTTACGGCATTTATGCCAATCCGTAATTTGCACAATTAATTCTGTTGTCACGTTCTGGGGCAAAACGTGACTCAAAATGCTTTCATCACCCTCTGCAGCCAACAAATCTAACACAGATGTGAGGCAGTGGGGAATGGCCGGGGGAGCTGAGGGTGGGATCATCTCGTGACAGAATTAAGCTCTTTTTAGACTGCTAACTTTTCCCTGCTGTGACCCTTCCCGTGTCCCAGTGACCCCCAGATCTCTCTCCCACCCTGGGGGCCCTGCTCAATCAGAACAACATTTTCCACCAAGGAAAGAGGGTTGGCTTTTCAAGGTGCTTGGCTCATCAGGGCCCTGACGGTGAATTTGGAGTCATTTGGAGATGGGAGTGGATTGCTGCATGTGTTGGTGAGAAAGAAAAATGAAAAAAGAGGGAGGTCATGGAAAGCAGCTGCACACACAGATTTCACACTAGACTCTTTGGCAAGATCACTGCTCTTAAAGATGCCCTGTTCCTATTTATGCAGGAGTTAACCAGCTTTCCAACACTCCTCCTGCCCGAGGTCAACGGAACCACAGCATTAGAAAGGAGATGGTTTGATGGCAAACAAGAGGAGACACAGGTGACTCAAGAGGAGCAGAACTTAGGGAGCAGAAACAGTGGCACTATGAGAGGACATAGGGGCAGATAAAGAGAGACAGAAGGATTTCAGGGAGCAGTCACACATCAGGTCCGTGCAGGAGGTCACTGACTTTCATATTGAAACACTCTAGGGAAAAGGGGTCAAGAATAGCCTCTCAGCAGGAGAGAGGACAGGTGAACAAAGCCTGGAGCAATCCAGCATTTGCCAAGGTCACCTCCTGCACTGCAGGTTGTCCCTGTATCTCTCTGAAACCCCTAAGATCTTGCGGGCAGGTATGTTCCTCCACACCCACCCCCCCGTCCCTCCCAAATCCTGGCAGGCCCTGAGGGATACAGTTGCGATGTATTAAGTGATGTATTAAGCAAGTTAAGGCCGAGTTTCCACATTCTGACTGATACATGGAGCACCAGTACCTGCAGGTCTATCTGCTGCTGGAGGTGAGCACACACGTACCCCCATAACACAGGGGAGAAGGTGAGAAGGAGGTGCAGGCCTACGGAGACCTCCCTTAATCTCCTGCCAAAGCAGGAATGCCTCTTACATCCGTGGGGGTTCATGCCACCCTGTCACCAGACCTGCAGAACTGAAACCCTCTGCAGAAAGAATCCCCAGAGGAAAAAACCTTCTCTGCTCCTCAGTCTCCTCAACCCAACACTGACCTGGACTCACACCTTTGATTTGCAGGATAAAAAAAGGTCTTTGTTTTTTGTTCTAATACTGCAAAGAAAGATTTGAAACACACTTTCAGGCCATGGGGAACAGGAAGATGTCTCAAAAGGTTGCTAGCAGCAGCCCAGTAGGACATACATTCATCCTCCATATAGCCCTTCTTAATCTCTCAAATATAATTAATTATTAAAAAAAAAAAAATCCCACAGAAGCAGCAGGAGCAAATCTCCTCTCTTTCATTAGAGCAAACATCTTTACAAATAAGACCCGGGGCTTTGTTTTGCCTGTTCTAATTTTCTGGCTAATAAGCTACAGCTGAGCCTCACTGGATATCTTAATAGTCCCATCTTTTTCCGCGAGAGAGGGGAGATCCATTTCAATTCCCAGCCATTTATCACATTTGCTTTCACCAGGATCCCCCCGCACCCCGTTCCCAGAAGCCACTGACCTCCTTGTTGACCACTCCCTGGAGGTGCCCCCCAGCTCCATCACTCTCACACCTCCCCAAATCTGGGTTTCCCCCGTGGGTTGGGGGCAGGCAGCTCTTACCTTCTCGCCGTCCATTCCGCAAGCACTTCACCTTGGGAAGCTGGCCCAGCAAGCGGCAGTCGTCGGCTTGGGAAACACAAAGGGAGGACATGTCACCCTCAGCCCTCATGCTGGCTCTGGAATGGGGAGTCCTAGGAGAGACTGGGAGCAGGGAGAGGCCCCTGTCCTGGACTGGTTGATTGCTTGTTAGGGCAATGGCACTGCTGGGTCACAACAGCCTTACCCCTCAGGTCATGCAGCATAAATTGGGACTGGTAGAGCAGCAGTTTTCATAGAACTAGTAAAATCAGCAGATTTACACTGAGAGCAGCTGAATTATGCTCTAAAATCAGCATAGAAAAGTTGTGGTTCGGGTCAGAACCTAAATTTTTGCAGATTAATGCAAATGACTATTTTTGGTAGCTGCAAAGCAACGCACAAGCTGTTGATGCGTGTCTGCCTGGCACGGCAGGAGCTTCCTGTGGTGGCCTGGAGCTTTCAGCAACGAGAAAGGGATGCTCAAAGAGAGCCCTGTGGAGCGGCTGGGGGCTCCTCATGCCTCGGACAACAGCTCCATGGGGCAGAAAGGCCTGACAACCACCTACACCCGAGCTAGGGACGTCCTACAACCCCACACGTAGCCCCAGGATCCCTCCTCACCTGGATTTCTCCCAGCAAAGTGGAGGATGGCAGAGCTAGGGCTGGCTCTGCAGGCAGGTGTACTCATCACAGCCCCCTCTGTCTCTACACACCCACATTGTGACCTCTAGAACCCCCTTCATGGCTCTCACCGCTCTCCCTCCTCTTTCTGGGCACTACAAACACACACGTGTGTGCCCCATCCCCTCTGCCCCACCCCTGCACCCACACACACCCCCCAGCACTTTCACCCCCTCCAGAAATCTCTGTAGGCAAGAGATCACTGTACCCACACCCCTCACAATTTGGGGACAGAGCTGGAACAGGGGAGCAGAAGTGGCAGGTCTTAACTACAGACTCACAGTGGAAATCTGCTGGGGATAGTGGGAGCTCATGTGCTGAAGAACTGCATCCCAGTGAATAACAAGTCAGCAGGCAGAGAGAGGTGAGAAACGAGACACAACTGGGCATGAGATAAAAGCACTAATTGCTTGGGGTGGGTTGCAGGGAAAAAACTGACCATGTGTGCATGGTGCATTATGCAAATACATGTATTTTATGTAAATACATGCAGAGCAGATGCCAGCAGGCTCAGACTATCACAGGAAAGAAGATGTCAGATAGCTGAGAAGCGCTGAGTAGCTACTCTAAGTTACACAGGAAAGAGGCTCCCCTCTGGTGCCCTGGGATGAGTTCAAACCCAGCTCTGTTCCTTCTCCCCCGCTCACGGCACTTGGCACACTGTGACACGGGAGCTGTGTTCCTACAAACCTGCCTTCTTTCAGGAAGGCAACTGCTTTGTCTATTCAGCCAACTACCCGCCATTTACTTCCTCCACCCTCCAGATATCCTGCTCTGCTGTACTCCAGGGCAGCTCGAGTCCCTGCACCTGCTCCTTTTCCCTGCCACAGCCGTTCTGCCAGTTCCCAGACTGGCCCAGCCTGCCCACCCTGTGTGCTGGAGCTGCTCCAGGGCTCACCGTAATCACAGCAGCTCCTTCCCCTAGCTTCACTCCTTCCTCCAGCGGTGTCAACTTCCCAGGGAGGTGTCAATGCCAAGAAGTAGGTCTTGTGTGAAATCTGTCCCTAATGCTCTCCAAGGCAGTGCCTATTTATAACATCCAAGAGCAAAGCCTAGATCCATTTTTTAAAAAAACCTATGTGGCTTTGTTTTCATGTTTCCAAGTAAACAGCTTTATTTTGCAGCTCCTTGAAATATAAGTGCCACAGACCACTCAGCCAGTTTATCATCCTTTTTATGCCTGAGCCAGTATTTTTGAGAACTTACTCTGAGCACCTGGATCTTCAACTCACTCATCACACCAGGCAAGGTCTTTAGCTGGATGGGGTGGCTCCCTGGGAGCCCCTGGGGCTTCAGCTACCGTCTACTGGAGACCAGAGCTATTGATTTCACTTGAGTCACGCTATTAACTGGGAGGGAACAGCAGGAGGATGTGGGCTGTCTGTGTGGTGCACAATGCTGTTTACGGTGCACCTCAGAAATGGGAAACCCATGCAGGGAATCCTCTTTCCGCAGGTGAAAAAGAGGGTGAAAAAAACCCAAGAGTTGCTGAACACCTACGTAAACCTACATGGAACATACACACAGGGTCAAGAGGGTCAGCCTGTCATTGTCCCCTGCAATTTCCAGCGGTGTCAACCCAGAGTTGCTCCTGGCTGCAGCTGAAAGCCAGGTCAAACACACCATGGCTGTGGTGGGATACAACCGTGTAGGGATTGGATTCACATCTACTGGGCATAAAAACGATTTGCCATGCGCTCTTCTCACATTATTTTCATGAGAAGAGGTTGGATCATTTGGAATTTGAATTCTACACGTGGCGATGCAAACCCGGCACAGCAGGGTTTGCTCTTCACAGCTACAGAGCTTTAAATTCCCTTCCACCTCAGCAAACTCTGCTCCATCTCTGCATAAATCCCAGTCTCTCACAGGCTTTTTCGGTCTGGCCCCTTGCTTTTAAGAGAGAAAGGGTCACTTACGATCATCACTGAAGTCATCCACGAGTATGATTTCATGGACGAGGTGCACTGGGGTGCGGTTCAGCACGCTAAAGAATGAAGAGAGAAAATCCATGACAGTGCTTGACCAATTTAACAGCTCGGCAAATGGAGTGGAAAAGCCCAGGAACTGACCCCCATGCCAAAGCACAAAAGACCAGGCTTGGATTTCCAGAAAGGATATACTAGATAAGACCCAGAAACCACTCTCCACACTCCCCCGCCCCCAGTAATCTACACTGCCTGGCTACCAACTCCCTGTAGCCTGATCTAAAAGCCAAGTGCTTAGTGTTCCTGGGAAATAGCTCAGATTCACCCTTTTCACCTTTGTGAGCAGAAGCAGAGCCCCACGTAAAGCCAGGAAAAACCGGCTGCTTTTTTTTTTTTCCCCCATTGCACCAAGATTCCTAACCAGGCTTACAGCAAAGCTGCTGTCACCCTGCCACCTCCTCTGGGGCTAATGATACGGTGTCCAGCGACAGCAGGGCCAACACAGAGAAAATGACCCAGCTCAAACCCATCTTTACACAGCTCACAGCTATGGCAGGACAACTCCTGCTTTTATCCTTGAGCCGACTGTGTTTCAGAGGCTGCCGAGAGGATAACAGCAGGGTTGGAGCCCACCTAGTAATGAGAGAGAGGCTGCAGGATGTGGTTCACAGCTCCCTCCATGTGGACAGACACTGTAAAACATGGCAGAAAGCTACAATCTTCCCTTAATTATGCCACCAAGGGTTATTGTTGTTATTATTACTATTATTATTATTATTATTATTATTATTATTAAAATGTCTGGACCTGTTCTTTCACTTTCTCTCATGGCGCAGAGGTCGTGGATTGGTTGCACCAGATTCAGCAATTTCATCTCCAAATAAATACCAGTGCAAAAGTCATCCTGATAGGTTAGACATGGAATTGTGGTTGCTATTACACATGCTTAAAATCCTGCCCCAGAAAAGGGTCAAGGCTGTCTTCTTGAAGCAGAAGCCCCAGTGCATCCCAAAAGTCTCCTAAGCACTTGACTTGGGCTTGGACAATGCTAGTCAGGTTGCACAAGCTTTTACAGCATTTAAACTGCTTTGTCCTCATCCTGAGCGTGGTTCCTTTTCTACACAAGATTTAAAATCCCCTCCAAATTTCAGCCCGTCAGACCTCCCACTGGCACAAGAGGGCAGTCGCCCAACTAGCTAAAAACCCTGAAGCACCTGATACTGCCAGATCCTTATTAACACGTTTTCCCAGTCTCTCAGGCTCCCAAAACTCTGCTGAAAAAAGAAGTCTGGAAGTCTGGAAAAACCACATCCCTGGCCCAGACCCCCGTCAAGAGGTCTACAAAGGGCAGGATCCCCAGGGGACTTGGGTGCTTGGCAGCCACACAATCAGCTGGCAAAAAATGCAGCCTACCCCACCCAGGGGATGCCCCCTGCCAGGTGCCTGCTGCCTGCACTGGTGTACTCCCACCCCTCCAGGTGCTGCAATTACATTCCTGCAGAGAGAAACAGTTAAACCGGATTTTTCTGGAAGGTGTACAGGACATTCCCAAGGCAGATGCCTGGAATAGAATCATAGAATGGTTTGGGTTGGAAAGGATCTTAGAGATCATCTCATTCCAACCCTACTGCCATGCAAAGGGACACTTTTTCCACTAGACCAGGGTGCTCAGTGACTCATCCAACCCGGTCTTGAATGCTTCCAGTAAATGGGCATCTACAACTTCTCTGGGCAACCTGTCCCAGTGCCTCACCAACCTCCCAGTAAAGAATTTTTTCCATATATAATGAATCCTTCCTTGACACTGTTTTTCTTTCTACCCATCAGAAATGCTCAAAAAAGTGGGTTTTATATCAGACCAGGTGGATAAGTCTGGCACCTCTTTTGTAGAGTTCCTCAAACATCACTTCCAAGAATTACTTTCCCTGGAAACACAATCCCTGCCTTTTCCAGTTTCAGGATTTTGACAAGAGCCATTCTTTTTCCCCACTTCAGATACCTTGCATGTTAAGGCTGGGAGGAAGAGAAAGCCACTGTCCCCTAAGCAACAGTCATGGTGGGAGTGCCACTGCTGTGGCCACCCCGACACCACTCTGGCTTGTACCAGGCAGAGTTAGACAAAACCACCCCACCAACACTCACATCCTGCATGAAGCACTGGGAAAAAGTGGCTCAATGCCCCTCCTCCCATTGGGGCACACAGAACAATTTAGATGTGCTGCTTCCACCTGTCAAGTGTTTTTTAATTATTGTTATTAATAGGCTTGTTATTTTTTAGAAATCCCCACACGCGAGAGCTGAGTTCAGCAAATTACCGTAGCTGAGCATCAGTAGACAGAGACAGGAGAGCAATATCACGCTCAGTGGAATATTTAACAAGTGCTGATTGCCTGGAAACCTAACTCTGTGAAACCTGCAGGAAAGAAGCTTTTGTAAAAAAAGCCAGCAAAATAAATAACCCACCAAGAGCGGGAGGGGAAGAGGCAGTGGGCAACTTGAACATTCAAGGCCTGCCTCTGCCTGGTCTCCCCTGTAGATTTGGCCACCAGAAATGCAATGCAGGGCTTAACTCTATGGAAAGTTGGCTGCAAAGGGGCTGATTCTGCTTTTGCTGGTACCAGCCAGAATAACCACCAAAACCACAGCACTGGGCTCTAAGTGGTACTCAGTGCCTTAGAGGAATTCCCACCAGGGCACCATTTATGGAAGAAAATGGACCATTTCCAAGGCCTGGGGCTGGGGAGAGGTGCAGCCCAGTCTCTGCTCACCTGCAGGCTCCCCCTGTTTCCAGGTTAAGCAGTTTGCTGCCAACTCTGTGCCTGTGTTGCCACCCCATAAATCAGGGAAGATGTCCCCTGAATGTCAACAGTTGCCATCTGTGGGATGCAGAGGGTTGACCAGAAAAAGGGGTAGAAGGCCAGCATGCTGACCCACAAGGCAGAGATGTCTCCACAGACTCCTCTGGCTCCATAAACTATCACTCTTCCATGAGGTTAATGACAGACACCACTGTGGGTGACACAGTATCCCCTCACCTGTATCATCACAGCCTTCTCCCATCAAAGCCCTTGTGGGACTCACTCACCACGTGACATTTTTCCAAAACTCAAGTGAACAACACACCCTGGTGGTCCAAACACTGGCTCTACCATAGCTCTAAGGGACCTGATGTCCATTGATTTCAGTGCACTTTGAGCTCATTATTGCCCCTGCAAGTCCAGGCACAGACTCCAGCAAGTCCCAAAACTGCTGCTAAGCTAAGGGCCACTTGATGCAGGCACAAAGAGATCCACAGCAAAGGCTGTGAAGCTGCAACTGCAGCCCCCTTCCCAACACAGCCCCCTTCCCAACACAATCCCCTTCCCAGCAAAGCCGAATTCACATCTTCAATGCATTTTCTGCCTGTGCTCTGTTAACCACACGGTAACACACACATGATGCTGGAAACACAGAATATAAGCACCCCTCCTGCCGTGCTCCTCAGGGAGGATGAGAAAAAGAGGCATCAAATCCTCCACGTTTTCAACGTTACAGTTTTGGGGTTTTTTTTTTCAGCTAGACCATAAAAGCACTTTTAAAAATTCAAAGCCGGCTTTTCTATTACTTGTGTCTCTGCTCAGCTTTCATTTTTTTTTTAATACTGTCTTTTCTTTATGTCTGTGCATGGCTTTTTTTTCCCTTTTATATGGGTAAAATCAGAAGACAATATTTTAGTGCTTTGAAGTCCCTCTGTTATTATAGATTTTTTCCCCCTGAAATCAAACATAGGTAGATATATACTGCAGTGATGGGCATATTTTAACAAATCAAAACAGTTTTTAAGTTCTGCTGAGCCAGAGATCACAACATTTTCTCCCTTAAATTGCCAAAAGGCCTGTTACCATCAAAATGAAAGCTCATGCCTCCAGTCCAGTAAGCGCTTACTCTTACTCAGCCTAATAAGAACAGGTTTGCTGCTGAATTATCTTGAAAAGACAATGCTGAAATTTTCTTTGTTTCAATGCATTTAGCAGGCCTTAAGCAGAGGCAGCCATGGAGAATGTCACTTTAAATTTTCAATTGAAATGTCCTTCTTCCATCCTCCTCAACAATTTGTTGGGATCCTTTTCTACCTACCCAGAGGTAAGCACTAGACCCAGAGATTTCATCTCCAAATAAATACCAGTGCAAAAGTCAATCTGACACGTAAGACATGGAAAATGTTGTGGGGCAGGGGGGAGTTTAGACTTCCTGACTGGAAATCAGTGTGGTTTTGGTCATCACCTAGAATACCACCTACTTTAGAGAGGTGACTATGGCCACCCATCCTCGGGAACTCATGAACCCATTAATTCTCTCCATGGCAACATATTGGGACTTGTTGGGGGAAAAAAACACCTTTGGGAGTATAATGAAGTATGAAAAGGGCCAAGGGTCACAATTATTGAAATCAGACCGAGAGTGTGGAGAGAAAATACCCACCAAAATGAACTGCTTCAACAACCCCAAATGGCTAATTATGTAGGAAGAAAGACATCACACCAAGAATAACCATAATGAGCTTTGATTACACCGCGGCTTTCGCATTTTATTCTTTCAAATACCCACCAAGCTCTTTGAAATTCAAGAGTTCTCTTATGTTAACATCAAAAGGTAAAAGCGCACGGAGGGCTGTGTACTTAGTCACCACGAGAGATGATTAGCAAATTAAGGAAAAAAAAAAAAAGTCCAGGGTTTAAGCAAAAAGCAGAAAAAAAAAAAAGGAATGAAAAAATAGTCAGCACAAAGTGCTAATTATACAGTTTCTGTGCAACACCTGGCTTGTTTTTGCTTCTTTAATCAAGCTCGTTTCAGTTATGGCACAGACTCTATATGGTGCCAACGCTGCCTAAGCAAGGAGGCTTTGTCACTCCCTGTCTCAGATGTGTCTGGATGCAGACAAGGCAGCAGCACGAGGGGGAGGTGTGAGGTGCTGGCTGTCCAGGACATCGCTTCTCTCACCTATGAGCACTGGAAAATGAAAGGCATGATATTCACTCTGCTAATTAATGATCTAAATATTTGATGTGGTATTCACAGCACTCACATCAGGACTCCTGCCAAAGGATGTGTTTTGGTTTGTCAGCAAGAGGTAAATAATTAAAGTTTTCTTATTCCTGCTCTGAGCTCCCCAGCTGCAAGTTTGGAGAATAAATAAATAAAAACCATTCAGCAGAGTAAACGGGACTGTCTCACCCTCTGCCCAGCAGGTCATCCGCATGATAGGATTAGGATTCCCTTGCTAATTCCAGGCTAGTATAGGATGGAAAGGGGTTTTTTGTTTTGGTTTGGTTTTTTTTAAATGCCACTATATTGCTTATTTTTTCCATTGCTCCTGCCTTCCCACCTTGGGTTTACTCACATGGTCCCATCTCATGCACTATTGGAGACATTTTTAAGGCACTGAGCCTGGCACTTGAAATATGTGAAACCGAGCACAGAGGGACAAAGAACTTGTTGAAAACTGAGTGTCTGAAACAACCCAATGGTACTTTCTTCACTGTCTGCACAGTATAAAAAAAATTTAAAATCTTGCAAGAGCTACTTTGCTATTCACCATCTCCTCTTTTCTGGCCTCTTCTTCACTTTTCTATTTCCGTTTCTCATGACACTCATCCCCTACAACCTGGACAGCTGTACATATTCCCAAGCAGAGCTGCACATGCATTTACAAATGCTGACCACACCATTCGCAGAGATTTGAGCATTTGATTAATTCACCTTTTTTTTTTTTCCCCCGCTTTACTTCCAGCTGGCAAATGGTCAGAGAAAAGATCATGAAACTTTTAAATGAATTCATTATTCAACAGAGTCCACCTGCTTTTCTCAATAACTCTGACAGCGCAAAATGTTCATAAACGAGCCGCCCCGAATGCTCACAACGTGACCTGTGCAAGGGGTGCTGCAGAGGCCACGTGTTGGTGCTTCCCTACCAAGAGCCTGAAACACACTGAGCCTGCAACACAGCTCAGCCTCAGCACTTGGGGAGCACTAAAGCTCTCAAGCACCCAGGAAAACCGCAGGAATAGCAAAATCCCACCTGCTCATCAGGTACATGATCCCTTCTATAAGAGGCGATTCCCTCCCCTGCTGCCTTCACCAGCACTTCCCTCTGTCACTCCTCTGTGTTTACATGGGGGCCTGTAGGAAGTGCCCCCTTTGCATGGACAGTGCCCCATCACCCATGGATTTGGACAAGCCAAACAATGTCCCTTTATCCTGTTTCTTGCTCCTGCCACGGCAATTAATTAAGAACATTGATTCTGCAACAAGGCTGGAAAATCCAATATACTGGAACTCAGGAAACCAGGTTTGCAGTTCAGTATCTTCCACCAGCTACAGACAGATCACTTCTCTGTTCCTCAGTCTGTCCATCTGTCACCTGGGTTATACCAAGAGTGCACTGTGGAGATGTACTGGGGAGAACAGGGTAGAAGAGGTGCCCAATTTACCCACCACGATGCTCAAAGCACTTGGCCACAGACTGCTCCAAAGGGCACAAAGCACTGTCAGGAGGACAGAGCTTGTTTTGAACGGCCAAGGAAAATGATCCATGTTGTTACAGCCTCTGTGGGATGGAGTCATCTGGAAGATCTAATTAAATTGAGTATTTGGCGAGCAAGAGGAAAAAAGCCCCAAGCAGTCAGAAGGCACAGCAAATTAACCTCCAGAGGCTGAAGAGGCAGACAAGCTCTCGGCTGGGTCCAAAAAGAGGCAGGGAGGTGGCAATATGTGCACAATCACATGTGGAGAGGAACAAGAGCAGGAGCCATGTCACCAGCTTGCCACCAAGGGTTAGCATCCCTAGGCCCTGGCTGGATCAAAGCAAGCCTCTGTGTCCTGTATCCAGGAGGAAAATCGTGAACTCTGACACCAAAAGGCCACCTCCAAACCATGGGGACCAGAAAGAGGAGGGTCAGCTCAGGAGAGCTCAGGATCTCAGCCCAGGGAGAGGAAGAGGAAATGGGGACTCAAGGCTGTCATCTCAGTTCCTCACTGCCTGGGTTTGCCTCTGGGTTTGTGGTGCAGCTCAGTGGGATGCTCTGTGGGAAGCATCAACCTACAAGAAAGAAGACTCAGAAGGGTCCCCAGAGCTGGAGAAAACCTCCCACGGACGAAATTGGAATTGCCAGGGCACATAATCAAGGAGGAGCAGTGCACAGGGGCAAAGCTGTGGTGGAAATCACACGCAACCAGGTAAGGAAGGCAGCAAAGCCAATTAACCAAGTTAAGGAAAAAGAAATCAAGAGGAACAAGAAGAAAGCATGTTTATGCTGGAAATCAGAAACTTCAAAGGACAATAACCCAGAGGAAGAAGGAAAAATCCAATCTACTTGTATTTCTAACCCTGCCATCACTGCAATGAACAGTTCTCTGAAGAAGCCAGATAATGGGGGTCCAGGCACAAGAGCTGTACCATGGGTCTGGCATTTCTCATAGGACATCACCACTCATGATCATACCTGGCAGGACAGTCAAGTGCTGAGTTACGGGGAGAAATGAGACTAAAATCCATCCCTGCACTTCACATATTATAAACCCCTATATCTCAGGGGCTAGAGGACTGCACTTGCCATCTCTGTTACAATTGGTTCTAGAGAATGGCAAACTTATGCAAGACAAAAGAGAACGTCCAGGATCAAGGAGGTGGTACACAGCACCAAGCAGCAGTCTCACCCAAAATCCACACACCCTAGAGAGAGAAAGCAGTGACGGATTACTGAGTGTGAAGGAAGGAGACAGGATTGAGCACGAAACCATAAAGCAAAGCAGGAATTCAATTTCAGGACTGTCAAACTCACTTGTGGCCCTGGATACGCTCACCTGAGGAAGGATACTGTTTTCAGAGAAAAGCTCAGCAACGACATGACAGTGAGCAGGGCACAGCTGAAGCCTCCCCCTAACCAGCAACTCCAGTCTGACCATACCAACGATGGCTAAGGGTCCCTGGGGATTCCAGGGTTTAAAGGACATGACTTGCAGCAGGGCACAAACCTTCACTATGTGCGCACAAGTCGCAGCTGCACAACACTTACTACTGGCACAGAGCAGAGCACAACCAAGCCTGCTCCAGAGGAACCCACCAGCCCAGAGCTGGACACACCTCACCAGATCTTCCCACAAGAGAACCTGCAGTTTCGAGGCACACATTGGAATTAAAAGCTGATTTCAAAAACCTGCAGTGAAAATGAAGCCTTCAGTCTATCCTCGACAGCGAAACACAGCCAAGAACAAACCGACAAATGAAGGAATGGCCACATGCCCAGAGTGCTCCACCGTGTCCCCGCAGGAGTACAGAAACCATCCTTGAAAATCTGGTCTGCATGTGTGTCATTAGGGCTTCTCAATTAGCAAGCCTTTCTGGCACTCGATGGGGCACTGGAGAAGCTCAAACAGCAGCACTGGAGCAGCTATTCCGTAGCATGATAGCTGTCCCTAGAGGACTGGGATAAAATACAGCTGAGCACTCGTACCCAGCTGGATATAAAAGCTCTTAGCCCAGACTCTGTCTAATCTGCTGATGCTCCCTCGAGTTTTCTATGCTAGACTCTGCAAAGAGAGCACAGCTCCTCACTTTCCCCAGCATCCCACTGTAAAACCTACTTCTCAGAGACCAACTTTCAGGCTAATTTCTCCTGGTCATCATTTGAGACCACAGCTGGCAGGTCTGGTCCCATTGATGTGGTGAGTGTAAACAGATTCTGCCTTTATTCGTGGTAACTTCTGGCCTATTCGCCCTCTGTTAAGAGATGCCCAGGAGCTTTTACCTCCGAATTGTCCTCAGCAGGGTGGACCTGGCCTCGTTGTGGAAGGTGATGACCACGCTGGTGGGTGGGAGGTCCTGGTCGTAGTGCAAAGTTGTACACCTGGGGAGGGAGAAAGCAGAAAAGGCTGTTCAGGTGCTGGAATTCCAAGAGGGAACTCATTCATTAACACATGCAGCAGAGTCCATTAGTAAATGGTCCTCCAGCCACTATTACAAATAAATAAATAAGGGATTTTCTGTGTGAATCATTTCTGAAGGAATCCAGATACTGCCAAGCAAGTCACTGAAGATTAAAGCAGCAAAGAACTTACCCGTCATTAATAGGAAGGGATGAGAATGGAGGCACCCAGCTGGCAGCCCTTTCCTCTAACCAGTGCTTCCCAGCTACCCACCAGTGCTTCTCCCACTCCCTGGTTCATGGCACCAGCAGAGGCAAGAGCATCCTTGCAGCCCCAGCTCCAAGCCACCTCACTCCCAACCTCCTGAGGCATCAACTTCCACCAGCTGGCTGTAAGGTAAGCCAAGCCCTGTTGCTGAATTGATCGTTTCCTTATTAATTCTGCCTCAATGGCATAACCAGACTACAGGGAAGACTGGGATTTAAAACTTTCCAAGCCAGCCTGCAGAAGGCGAAAACCCACAGCTGCAACCACAGCCCCTGCTGCCTCCTTCCCAGGAGGAAATGTCACAGACTCCGTAATTACTTTGACCTTTAGCTGATTAAATTTATGGCTTTTATAGACCGACACCAATATATTCCTAGCTCAGAAAATCCAGATACCTCTTACATCCATGCTGCCCTTTCACAGGTCCCTATCAGTCCCTTAGGATGGTCTGAAGATGACACAACAGTAGCTTTCCATCACAGCCATCATGTCCCTTCCCATCCACAGGCCACCTGTCTGCTGTTGTGTCACTGCCCAGGTGCTACTACTCCCATCCTCAAACAGAGCAGGAAAGAGGATTGAGTGACCACTCTTCCAACAAACCATCAGTTTGCTCCCCCAGAGTTCTGGACCACAGTATCTGCAAGGTGAAGCAAAAACAGATGGAAAAATTAAGCTGGGAATGGAGAGGAGAAAGCACATTAGAGTAGCCAGATATTGCTGGTTTATGCTATTAAGAACAGCATGTTGCATCTCTGAAATGCCAAAATGCTTGAGATATTACTTTTAACAAGATTCTCCATATTTTAATTTTGAAATTGCATTTCTGATTATTTACAAAGTGAACTAAATTGAAGGAAAGAGTGTACAACAGGAGAAACAATTCCAAAATTTCGAGAAAAAACCGGTTTCTTGGGTGGGACAAAATATTTGCGAGCTCACGCTAAATCAGTTGCTGTTTTCTCTCATTGTTTCACTCAAAATCCTTTCCAAATCCTGCTTCAAACTGACCAAAAGCAGGTTTCTCATCACTCCCCTGTTCTTTCAGCATAGTCATCAACACCAGAAATTCACCTTCGAGCCAATTCTAAATTCTAGGTCCATCCCCAAAGGACACCAAAGTCGCACAGCTATTCCGTATGCAGGAGAAAGTTCAGGAACGCTGCCCTGTGCGACAACACCCTCATCCATCAAAACTGCATCCCAGGGGTGCTGAAACAGAAGGTTTCTGCATTATGAAACAGCACTGGGTCACACCCTGAGCTGCTCGTCTGGGTCACTGCAGCCCCTTGCATCACCCACATCCAGCTTCAGCCAAGCCTTCCCGAACCGACAGGATGAGAAAGAAGCTGCTGCTCAGCGCCTGTTTTGCCAGGCTCAGGCTCAGCTCCCGTTTGCTCCGCAGAGCTGCAGGGACAGACTATGGCAACTGCTCTCCCTGTGCTATTTATACACCGCTCCCAGATGCGTGTCCTTCCACCCACTTCCAGCAGGGTTCTGTGGAGCAAACAAGGGAAGCTATTTCTGGAAAAGAATGAGAGAGAGTGGAAAATACAAAGTCATCAATACTTTACTTATGCTATTACAACAGCCAAGGAGCTGGTAAATAAAGCAGCAGAGGGTGTGCCTGTGCCTCCCACGGGTGGGAGTGCTGGGGATGCTGCAGGCTGCTTGAGGCTCCTGGTGTGCAACAACTTGCTTTTAAAACTCCAGATGTCTATGCACCAGATTGGCCCAACCAGGCAATGGGCATGTGGGAAATGCTGGAATGTCATACACAGGCACCTCCAGAGCTGCAACTCACCCCTGGCTTCTGTCTAGTGAGGCTCGTCACTTCCCAACGGTGGGAATGATGCTGCCATGGATCTGGCAGCACTCCCAGCCTCGCCTGGCCTCTGTGACCAGCACTACACCACAGCTGGGACTTGCCTCTCCAAAAACCAGCCAGAAAGGGGTTAGGCTGAGCAGCTGCATCTGCCAGGGCTCCTCCTCCTAGGTCCCTTGTGGCACTCACTCTGCTCTTGTCCAGGATTTTACCCCTGTGCTCCTCTTTGAGGAGCCCTCCCAAAGTTTCCTCCAGTCGGCCTCTTTTTTTTTTTCCTTCCTCCTCCAATGCAACTCCAGCTAAACATCCTGGCTCCCCAGAAGGGAGATTTCAGTTTAAGTTGTTGACTACAAGTGTCTTTTTTGGCACTTACTTGGGTAATAAAAACCACAGCTTGGAAAAGCATTAAATCCAGCATGTCCAGAATTATTTTGTGTGACAATTACATCTGGGGTAATTTCAATTTAATACCTCACTGCAAGTGAAAATTGCAGCATGCAGCCCTAAAATTGCTGTAATAATGAAAATAAACCCGCTAAGAGCTGCCTGTGCTACCTCAGGCTGTCACTGGATAAACGTTTTGTGCTGCTGATGGTATCTCATAGGTCACCCAACTGCCAACAAAAAAAAAAAAAACCAAAAAAAAAACAAACCAAAACCAATACCCACAACATTTTTAGGAAACCAATGAAAGTTTGAGGGGTTTTTTTAGATTGTTCAAAAAAAAAAAAAAAGAAGAAGAAAGAAAAAGAAGTTTAAAAAAAGGCAATAACTGGATTGCCTGTATTTGCAGTGTGTTGAAACTCACTGGCTAAAGCCAGTTAAAGTTTGATGCTTTGAAACCATGCAGGAGGACTGGGGAGCAATCCTAGCACAGCAAGTGCTAGAAGGAATGCTGACAGGCTGCTCTGCAGGCTTCCAACGTCTGGGGAGCCAAAAGAAGACAGAAGCCAGGCTGGTCTGCCCTAAAAACCCCAGAGAGAGCATCCAGATGGAGAACAATTCTTATTTCCTCATGCAAGAAATCAAACTTCATTTGATGGGAAGAGTCACTTTTTTAAGGTTTGTTTCCCACTCAAAACTGAAATGATTTCAGATCCAGAAAGTTATGAAAGGGGTATTCTGGCTGCAAATACTTTAGGAACCACACTTGGAAAATCTCAGTGTGGACTGGTTGCCTGTCATACTTCCTTCACGGTGGACAGAGCAGCACATCTCATCCCCATGTTCCCAATATGCCATTAACAGCTCAGGAATAAATCATGGAGCGCCTGTTTGTGGGGACAGGGAGCAGACAGCCAGAGCCCTGCACTCACTGCAGGAATCACCAAGTCCTCCTGCAAAGTCCCAAACTTTGGACACTCCAGCATTCCTCATAGGCCTCCCAAGTCCCTTACTCAAGGTTTTTCCTTGAGTTTCTTTGACCCTTGTGCTCCTGGTGAGCAGTGTAGTACCACAGATTGATGGCCTCTGCACACAGCTGCCCCTGCATCCTTAGAGACCCTCTTGATGGGGCAACACATGCCCATTCCCAGGGAATCTGAGCCCATTTTAAATTTAAAATGGCAAACTTAACTCATAGTGCCCCTCACCAAACCAAAGCCCACCTTTCCCACGCAGCTGGACAGCACAATGGTAAACACTAACAGTGTGAACTGAGATGGACCCAGTTCCACAACCCCTCCTGGTCGCCCAGGCTCATCCAGGGTGTGTTTTCTCCTTGACATCTGACATCACATTCCCACAGAGCTGTGCCATGTCTCTCAAAACCACCTCTTACGTTCACCCTCTCCTGTTCCTCATTAACTTCCTTCAAGTAGTGGTTATCCTCATCCCCACTCCCCTAGATTCCCCCTGCCAGGCTTCTGCTCATTCCTCTGTTCTACTTCAGAGGCCATCACTTGCCAACAACTCCGCTTTGAATTTTTAATGTTTTCCACGAAGTCCAAACTCTCCCTCAACACAGCTCACCACTTCCAAAGCACTCTCTGCATACTTATTTCAAACAGCCAGCTGCAGCAGGCAGAACTACAGCATCTTTCAACTCCCTTCATGGCTCCTCCTTTCTCCTTGGAAACACGTGGGAGAGCAGTCCCGTCACCACACATCTAAACTAAGGGCATTTGGGTTTGTCTCCACTCTGCAGCCACAGGACTCTCACACCAACCCAGAGGACAGGGACCTGCCATCACCACCCCTGGTGGACAAACCACTCTGGTTTCAGATGACATTCCCCAAGTCTGACAAGCTCTCCGAACTGGATGGCTCCCTTGACTCCTGCACATGTCTCCACTCATGTCATAGCAGTGCAGCAACCATGAGCTGCATGTTAGAGACCTGGATACTCCAGCAGAGGCAGAGAAGAACTTGCTGGAGAAAGAGAAAAAGCATTAAAAAGTCCTTTTAGCTCACAGAAAGAGTGAACTAAATTACACACATCACAGAGGAGGAGTTAACACCAAAGCTCTCTGCTCACACCCATGCTGGAAAGAGAGATCTTCCCAGCCTGAGGCACACCTCTGAAAGGAGTCAGCCAGTCAGGACTGGAGCAAGCATCTGCTCCAGCCTGGCCTTGGGCTGGACCAAGTCATCCCTGCCTGGGAGAAGCCTCTACAGCTTTGCTCAGGCTACACACCAGCCAGTTAAGGACTGGGACCTTGGCGTCACCCCACACCCAGACAGAGAGACAGAGCCACAGGCGAAGTGCAGGAGAAAAGACCAGAGATGCTGAAAACCTTACTAAAGGTACAGGACCCAATCCACTTCTGGATATGGATGGCAGTTCAGGAAAGAAAAGCAAGCAGAGCTTTCTTTACTAATTTTTTTTTCTTATCACGAAAACGAGCTCAGCCCTGTCCAGTTTAAGCTGCTTCACCCAACTACTGCAGCCAAGCATTCTTGGTTTAGTCACACCAATTCCTTCCTCCAGGACCCCAAAGGAAACTGAAAGAAGTCTTGACATCCAACCAGGTGTGAAAAATCAGTCCCTTGGAGGAAAATGAAAATTACTGCCCCAGGGAGCGAAGAAGCCACTACCCACCATAGGCAAGTAAACATCTGTCAGTGGGAAGGAAGAGATTAGAGCCCCAGCTGTCCTGGCCAGTAGCAAACATATTCAGGCTCTGCATCCTGCATCCACCTGTAGGGATGGATGGCAGGACGTGCAGGCACCCGGATCATACCTCTCAGGGTGGCATGGCCCCAGCCAGTGGAGCTAAACCCTGTCTTTGAGCTGAAGCAAAATTCATAGAATCACAGAAACACAGAATGGTTGGGGTTGGAAGGGACCTTAGAGATCATCTAGTTCCAACCCCTGCCATGGGAAGGGACATTTTCCACTAGACCAGGGTGCTCAATGCCCCATCCAACACCTGAACACGTCCAAGGATGCGGCATCCGCAACTTCTCAGGGCAACCTGTTCCAGTGCTTCATCGCCCTCACAGTAAAGAATTTCTTCCCAATAACTAATCTAGGAGACTTCCATGAAAATACTCTAAAAATAGGAACCCTGGACATGGTATGATATACAGCTATAAAGCAATGCATGTGCCAACTCATATGGAAGTTAATAAGTTCATAGAGCTTACTGCTGGACAGGACCGTGTACCACCCCACCTGACCTCTGGGCAACACAGTCTCTGGCATTTTTCCCAGTTATTTCTGCATTTCTCAGTTATCCATGCATTAAGTCCAGTGACTTGTGTCTGACTGCAGAGTACCTTTCAAAAAATCATTACTTGATGACCTCCAGAGATGGAAAATCCAAGAAGTGCTGTTCACATCACAGTCACTGCATCAGTCTCAAAGAAGAGTATAAATGGGATATGACAATTCAGTATTTGCTTGACCAGAGCACATAGAGGGGTCAGTGCTCTTCTGCATGGCATTCACCTCCCATCAGCACCCTCGGTTCTTCTCGGCTCTCCCCAGGCCATCCTTCCTGCATGCGCCTCAAAATAAAAATATTCACTCAGCTTGGAGAGACCTTTGAAACCCTACTTCACGTTCCCAAGTTATGCCAGCATCTCCTGCTCCTTCTGTGGGTATGCTTTGCCCCTCCTCAGTCAGGATGAGGCTGCCAAACAGAGGGCTGACCACGGTCTGCACATCTCCAGCACCACCACGGACCACAGCACCCAGGGCCTCGCCAGGGGACAGCTGGGAGCTGTGAGACAACTGCTGGCACATCCTGCACGTGGGGTCGGGTCTGGGACAAAGACCTACTGAGAAAGCTCTGGGATTCCCTCTGGGGTTCCCTCTAAGCTCCACCAGGACACAGCATAATCTGAGTGTGAACATCACTGCTCATATGAGCACAGATGTGACCTTTGTAGCACAACAGGAAAAGCAGGGGCTGCAGGAATCACCACCCTCTTGTCTGGTCCTGCAGGTCCACCTTGGGCTGGCCATGGCTGTGGGCAGGGTGGTGCTACTGAAACACCAAAAGGCCTAGAGCAAAGAGAGGCTGAAAACACAGCTGGAAGGCAGAACAGCCCGGAAAGCAGCTGTGCCAAAAGGAAAAAAGAAAGGACGAGGAGTCAGATGTCAGCTGGCAGTGCCACGTGATTGCAGGGAATGCCAGCTCAAGTTTGGCTTGCCAAAGTGAAAAAATACCCTTGAGAAAGGTCGGTAGGATTCTCTGTGCTGGACTGGCATGTGCCTCAGGTTTGCATTCCCAAAAAGGGACTGAAAAATCCCTAGGGTGGCATGCAACAGAGGCTGCTGGGGCTAGGAGAAACAGGGGTGATCCAAAGAGAGGAATCCCTGCTTGAGCAGATGACTTCAGGGTGTACAAGAGCTTGAGCAATGATAAGGAGGCACATCTGCAACAAATACTCAGTGGTGGTTAGCATCAGAGCTAACAAGGAGATATTTAGCAGGCTTTAACTAGATGTAATTGGACAAAATTGTAAGGAAGACCATCAGGAAAAAACTGCCAGGGCAGTGAACCAGTTCTGGCTGCAGATTAGACTCCCAGAGAAACCTGCCCACGTCTCCAAGTCTGCATTTCTTCCTTCCCCAGCACATGCTACCACAAAAATACTACAAAATGTACAAAAGAGGAGAGCCCTCCTGAGGGCAGATGATGAAGCCCCTTCCCTTCAAGCCTTGGAAGCTGATGTACTACCATGGATGTGATGGACACAGCCTGAAGGTGAGCAGCTCCCAGCCCTACCAGGGGAACACCACGCCCACTGCCCACCACAACAGGGTCCTGCAAATTGGTTCAGCTCAGCCACAGGCTGATCTCAGATCAGCCTTCTTGGGTTGACCAAAAAGGACATTTTTCTACACAGCTTCTGGAAATTGAAGCAGTGCTATATTTGGCTAGCGTGCAATTAATATTTCCTCTAACTCACTCCCTCTTTCGGTCTCTTTCTTTCTTTTCCCTGCAAGATAGATATCTAAAAAATTAATCAAATGACTAAATTTGAAGAAAAGGGGAAATGCAAGAAGACAAAAATAACCTTCTGTGCACATGACGTGCTGCTGCCTGTGAACCTCAAAACTGAGGAGATGATGCATTTATAATTTATTAAAAATTTGTTGGATTTTTGTCTTTGGAAAAGGGGAGGGGGGAAAAAAAAGAGAATCTACTAAGAAGGAAGGAAAGAATAGCATAACTGCTTTTAAAAACAAGTTAAACCAGATTGTGTGTCTTGATTTTCAAAGCAGCTCATGAATAATTCAGACTTCTAGGGGCCTCCACACAGACTCAGGGTCTGTCTGGCTTCTTGACTCCCTCCACCCTTCCTTCCTCAGAACTGAGGCAGAAAGAAAAATGAAACAAAAGTGAAAAGAAGAAAACAAAACCAGTATAATTCAGTAGAATTTTAAACTGTGGCCAAATTTCTGATGCCAGTTTTACTGGAATACCAGAGCTGACGGCAAAGGCTTTCACCAGGTGAAAGTAAAAGCAAAATCTGGTACCTTGCACCTTCCTGGAAAGCCACCAATCCATTATTAAAGACTTCTAGAAGCCAGGACAACCTGAAATTACATTTCAGAAAGTCGGAACCCTGGATGTAAAGATTTCTTAGGGAGGATACTTTCTGACCAGAGCTTCCTGGTGCCATGAGGCAAATCCAGCAGAGAAAGTCCCCATTCTCACAACACCTCCTTAGTCACAGCTGGGGAAGCACAAACCCAGCTCCATGCTGTCATAGCTCAAAAACACTTCAAACACGTAGGGATCTACAGTGCTTATAACAAAATTCCACCCAAATGGCCCCAAAACAAACTGCCCTTTTGTTGCAGCTGATGGAATAGGACTTTAAGGCACAGGGTAGCTGAAAAAAAACAAACAAGAGTTTGAAGGAGGAAACTATCTGATGGCCTTAATTATCAACAAGAGCGAGACTTGGAAAATTAGTTCCATTATTTACTAATACTTGACTTTGATTTCAGCCTACACAAATATTGGGTCAATAGAAATGGTGAGACAAGCACGAAAGTTAAACAAACAACTCCATTCTGTCAGAATTACTCGGAGCAAGTTATCAAAGTAATCGATGGCACGTAATAACCGTAAGACAAGTGGTCAATACGTTACAGCAGTCAAAGGCAGAGGATGGTTCTAGCAGAGAGTGATCAATGGCACCCCGGGAACGCCAAGCACTTGGTGATGAAGTGATGGCCATCATGAAATCATCACTGGGCCCTGGTTTGCTTCAGGTGGGTGCAGCATCACTCCCTGCGAAGGGCATCGAGCCAGGCAAAGTGTTCTCTTCCTTATAAAAACCCCAGGATCCTTTTGGTCCATTGCAGGGAAGGAAGCACATGGAGTTTAAAAAGGAGATCCCGTGCCTCTATGGGTTGACCAGTGTTGGCACAGCCACCCCAGGGGCCACGGGTGCGGTCAATCCTGGTCTGCCAGAGACCCCCATCCCTCCCTCCACGGGGAAGAAGCCTCTCCCTGGTGCAGTGACTGCCTCCCACCAGTGGTTCCTGCATCCGCCAACACGCATCGCGGCATCACTTCCACTCCAGCACATCGTTTGTTCCTGAGGAGCCCAATGTGTACTTTTCATCTGATACTCAAAATCACTTGCTTTTAAATACAGCTTGTCATTTTTAGATGACTGAAGTGTCAGAAACATTTGAGATCTAAACGTAATTTTTCCCTTTTCAGGATGAGAAAAACAGATCCCTCTGGCTTTAAGTTTTCCTGTCTTCTTAGTTTTAGATTCAGCAATAGTTTTGCTTTTGGTTTATCCTGAAATTGCTATCTCCTGGCTTTTCTTTTTCTTAAATAACCAAAGAACTGAAACGACATTATTCACTCAGCTCTAATGAGTCTAGCTACCCACGTCGCCCCCAAATTCAAGCTCCAGAGATGTGGCACGGACAACACAGACACAGCCTAGGCATAGTGAGCAGAGTGGATCCCACCATCCACTCTCTGTTTCCAGCTTCAGGCTTTTGAACAAAAGAAGCGGTGGGTGTACCCAGGCATTGCTCACCTTGAAATGGAGTAGTTTGTCCTCAGGGCACAGTGACTGGCAGGTCAGTGTCTTTTATTAAATTCCCAGCCCTCCCTCCTTCGTGTCCCCCATCGTGACAGGGACACGGAGAAAGATCACTGCTCCACAGACAGATATCTGGGGAACGAGCTTTTATCTCTGGGTGAATGTGTCATGAAAGTGGAGCTAATTAACTGGGGCTCTGTTTTTGAAAAAGGTTAATATTTTATCACATGTCTTCTGTCTTGAGGAATAATTAGCCCTGGCAGTACTAGCTCTGCCATTTCCCAAGGGACTGAGCAAGAGACCGAAGGCTGAAGAAAGACACGTGGTATTGATGGACAGACAGCGGCTCAACTTTGGGCTAACAGTGCATCTAACCAGCAGTTACTTCTCAACACAAACCGACCTGCCACACAATATTAACAGAGGCAAAACCCTGTTCCAGACACTGCACACATTCTTCTTATCCGTTGCATGCCGTCAGGTGCAGGGACGCTTCAAACCAAGGCACTGTGACTCAGCCAGGAGTTTCAGAGAGCTGACACCAGAGCACCAATCCCAATTCCTCTCCTCAGTTACCAGTGCCAACACCAGCTCTGAGGCAGTCTCTTCCCTTGTTGCACAAAAAAGTGAAATCCCAAGGGCTTTCCTAACTCTTTCATCCCAAAGAAAACCCTCTTCGCATGGGGGGAACCAACCACTGAAGCAAATTCCCATGGGGACTGCGCAGAAGAAGATTCCCCCAGTGCTTGCACAGAAATCCTCATTGGTGGGCATGGTGCACAACATCTCTCCACGAGGCTGCTGAGAAAAGGGCTGGGATGCAAGCAGGGTAAATGGAGGAACAGGAAAAGGACGAGGGAAGGGTCATTTCAGATCAACCCAGAACTGTTTGTGCATGCATTTTTCTTGGCAAAATGCAGTGGACGGGCGAGTGGGGGATTTCCAAAATGAAATCAAAACTGTCTCATAGGAAAACAAAGCCAACATGACTTAGGGGAAAGAAATACATNACACAAAATAAAGGTGTTCTTCAGGGAAAGGACAGCTGGGATGGAAGCTGTGCCTGCTCCCACGTGAGGTCCTCAGATTCTCCTTGGGAGGATGCCTGTCCCATGCAGATGCTCTTCCTACCAAGCAAGGCACTGAGGGGCTGGGAGAAGGGACAACTTGGATAAACGAAACACAGCAGTAAGAAATGTAGTGTTATTCCATGATGTTTGCTGGAACAGTCCAGTCATCCCCACTGCCAGCAGCCAGACTCCAAGACACTGAGTCCCTACAGGCTCCCTCAGTACCCACAATGCCAATCCCCTTTGGCCTGCAGACATCTTTTAGCCAAGAACACAGCTCAGGGATCATTTCTGCTGGCTGTGCAGACAAGTGCCATAACTCACACTCCTAGCACAGCTCTTTCAGATGGAACTAGCTTTGCTCTCCAGAAAAAAAAGTGAGTAACACAACCACTTAACTGACACATCCTCCTGTATCCAAAACACCCGCCTAAACACTTCCATCGGCTCCTCACAGAGTCTAGCTCACTCCTCAGCTGCTTCTCAAGAGTTGCCCTCATCCTTCTCATGCAAGAAAAAGGAAAGGAGAGAGGAAGAATAGCACTACAAATCCACCGCTGCAGAATAAGCACCGTCACATTTGCCACCTCCCTACAGCATCCACGATCAACCCTGCTCCTGGAGAAACAGCAGGCTCCCCCAGCCCCAGCATCCCTTCTCACAACCATTCGTAATGAAAGCCCCTCAGTTTGCCTTTTCTCTAGGCAGCCCCTCAAGATACAAAACTGCAGCATCTCACTTCACCTCAGCTCCTGCCCCCTTGGTGACTGCCAGCATCCAGCGTCAGAACGTGTGGCTCCAAAGCACAATTCGCAACCTGGGATCAGTTGAGCTGTGGTCCAAAAACCTGAGTGGAGCCACTGCACTGCCAGGGTGAGGAAGACACAGCATCCCTGAAACCAAGAGGGTGGCAGGAGGCCCTTTTGCTGGGATGCAGTTAGACTGGCGGTGACAACGACCCTCTGTCCCTGCCAAGGAGGCAATGCTAACTGACCTGACCCACCATCTCTAGCTCCAGGGGTGATTAGGCAGGGCTTGGAGGGCAGGGCAGCAGCACAGGCTGCATCAGACATCTGGGCCTGGGCTGGAATCTCAGTGCTTGGAAGTCTCTCTCCTCCCCAGGGAGGTCTGTGCAAGTTGCACAGGTGAAACCATGGCTGTCCACGATGCCCAGGGAACACATTTACTCCCAGGGAAGGCAAGGGAATATCCAACTTGGGCAATGGCAGAAGCCCTGTCACATCTGAGGAGGGAAGAATGGGTTTTTCAGGACAAGCAAATGTTGGGATGATGTTCTAGCCAGGAGCACCGATGAAGGATAGCTCCCAGCTCAGGCATGGGAGCCACCCCAGGGGAGATGCAACTTCTCTCAGTGCTCAAACGCACCATAATCCCTTTTCATGCAGACCTTTCTCATCAACTCTTTCTTCCCCTAACACATTAAAAAAAAAAACAACCCAGAAAGCTTCAAAAGAGGACATTACATAGAAAGATATTTGAAAAAAGATCATTGCATTCATCAGGTTTTGTCCCCTGAAGCCACCAGTCCCTGCCTCAGAAGCCATCAGATCAGCTGGCCTGCTCCTCAAGCCCTCCACCTCCACCAGACAAAAACATGGGGCAGCAAATGTCACAGACACTGGGGCGGACACAGATATTCCCAGTGTGGGGACTCAGACATGCACCAGCTATTTCCCAGGATTGTGTGCATCCATCTCAGTTTGCAGTTGGCGAGATCCCAGAGAGACCCATCACCCTTGCTGCATGAGCTCTTCAGGAATAGAAGGTGCAACTATCAGAAAGAGGCACCTTAAGGCAGGTATTCCCACATCTACGTCAGATATCAGCTACAGCAAACGCAGAACATGAAACACTGAATTTCTGCAGTGCTAAAACTGTCCAGTGAATATTTTTTTCCACTTCCAGGCAACATAACGGAATGGAGACTCTATGGGAGTTTTGTCTTTGACCAAGTTTTCTCAAGCCTTCCTCAACCCCACCATTGGCAAAGCCTTGCAATGTTAAGCCAGAGAAGATACAGGAGTGTGGTAGTTCAGCGCATCACCCTAAAATGATGAACACCAAAAAAGAAGATGACCGAACTCCCCTCACTGCTGTCCCACACAGAATGACCTGAGGCCACCAAACACACCAACATCACCCAAGCAGCAGCACAGACCCCTGCTTCCTCATCTCACAGATGAAGGTCTCCAGTCACCTCAGCAGTTCTCCATCAGGATGACAACAGATTTGATACACGGATTTGGTGCAAATGTAACGATCAATCCTGGAAAAGATGTCAGGCAGTGAGGACAGGAAGCTTTATCAGGCACGGTTCGATGGGCACCTACCCCTCCTCTCCCTGAAATGCGTTCGCTGTGAGTGACCGGACAAGACACAGGCAATGCAAGCACTGCAAGGACAGCAACTCAAGCAACTTCAAAGCTTACACAAACAGAGGCAGCTGGGGGAAAAGAACTACAAATTCCACGTGCTCCAACCAAGGTTTTTAGATTACGCCAGCTTTTACAAAATGCTGGGGCAAGCCTGAGAGGCAGGAGTCCCAGTGGGCTCATTGGTTTCTGCATTGAGACAAACCTGGGCTGATTACAGAGCTGACCCAACTTCAAGCAGGAGGCCGGATCAGAGACCTCCTGTGGTCTCTTCCACCCTAAATTATTCTATGATTTTATGAAGTGCCAGTTTCTGATTAATAGCTGTCTTGCTTTCCTTGCTTAGCTGCCAAGAATTGCCAATCTCAACACTCCTTGTTCTCTGTGCTGAAAACAATCTCTCTGTGTTTTGATCACGCCTCCTCAAACCTCCTTGGAGTTTCAAGTTCAAATTCACCCAGAAAACCAAGTTGCAAAATGCAACTATGTGTGGTGAGCACTCCAGAGGGACTGAATCTGCGCTGTGCAGAACTGAGCTCTTTTGAGTGAAAGACTTAGATTTTGGCCCATTTATACCCATAGGTGGGTCAGGTTTAGCCAAGAGACAAAAAGCAGTGTCAGCCCAGGATCCATGGGCAACAAACTGGCCATCACAACCATGAGATGCAAACACAGCTGCCTGACAGGGCCTGCGAGGCCAAAACAACCGGTGCGTGGTAGTCTGGGGATGCAGTGCACACCTTTACTCAAAGTACACTTCACCATTAATTCTTTGGCCTGACAGGACCCTCCCAGTTTCCATCCTCTAAATCACACTTTGGGCTTCATGCTTCAGTTCATTCCACAGCCTCAGCAACACACAGGTCCAAACAGTGAGTGACAGCAGGTACAAACTCCAGCACAAAGCTATAGATGGTGGGGTTTGATAAGGAGAGCTCCCTACTGGGTCTTCTGCTAGCAGACTGCAAATTTTCCCAGCTAGGGGAACTGACTGTGCTAGTAAACAACCTGTTTAGGAAGGATCTGAACTCCTGGAGGGGTGAAGAACTTGAAAATAGAATAACTACAATGAGAAGAGATAGTAACAACAATTCTCTAAAAAATGAAATGAATCCCAGCACCACATGACAATCCCTCTTACACAGACAGTACGGCTGGATCTCAAATGGCTGGTCAGTGGTTGGTGATAGTGTGTGGAGAGCGAGCTGGCTGCTCAAAGCTGCCTCTCTCACTGACTTTCAGCTGCCCAACTGCATCAATAGAAGCTACAGAACATACTAAGATACTTCACATCACCAACCTGTGTTGGTAGCTGTTTCTACCATTGCCTAAGGGTTACTGAGTTGCACAAAAGAGACATGAGCAATTCTCTCTCTAGTTCTGGTTTATCCCAAAGACACCAGCTATCCCCTACTCTACTTGAACGATTGTTCTCATATCTTCATCCCAAGAGATCTCAGCCTTAGGAGGTGATGGAAAAACACAATGTTGAGAACTAAACCTCTTGAGCTCTGGTGTCCAAGAGACAAAAGCAATCATGCTGTTTCCTAATGGAGATACTTTTGTCTCAAATGTGTTTTCCACCATTGATTTGTGTAATTGCTCACCTACAGGGTTGTGCTCTGCTCTTGCTGTCACTAGAAACAAGGAGACCAAGACCAAGGGCAGGGGTATCCCAAGTCTTCTCTTACCCACCTATTTCAGCCTCAGAGTGCTTTGCAGGCAAATCAGCCCTTACTCACACCGGACTTTGCCCAAACATCATAAATCTTATTTTGTAACGAATTGACAAATATCCTGGCTGTGCCCAGAAAACAGCGTAACAGCTGGAATAACAGATCAAGGGACAGAAAAACTCTTCAGCATATTGCTGGCAGCCACACAGCAGCTAACAACGAACCCCAAAACCAACAAGAAACCTCTACCCTCTAACACCCAGCCACCCCAAGCTCACACAAGGTGCTGCCGCCCTTCTCCCCTCAGGGCATCGCCCATTTCTCATGGGGAGCACGCACACAAGAGGGTACAGCACAGAGCAAAGCCAGCAGCACAGACACATGGCCACACAAGGACACCTCTTCCAGCTTTCACCAAAGCCAAGTCCAGAGATGAGGCAGCATTTGAGCACTCCTTCTCCCCCATTCTTCTCACCCGGCTCCTTCCTTCATCCCTCCTCATGGACAGGGGTCCATCTACCTGCTCTGCACTCAAGGCTCCTCCACTCAGACCTGTCCCACTCCCTGCTGCCCCACCACCCCTCTGCCCTGAGCACGTGCACCCAGCAGCATCAGGCATGGGGAGATCACATACACACGCACCCCTGCCCACACCACCTCTTGCCCTGGTCCACCTCACAGCATATCCCGAGTCAGCAACTCATGAGACACTGCTTGAATAAGCACATTTTAAAAATAATAATCCCTCGGGACTTAGTCTGCATTACGCAGGAAAGTGGATTAGCTCAGCTACAGTCCAGAGGCCAAAGTGAGAAATGTATGCAGTCAGCAAAGTGAAAGGCAACAGGAGACCTGGAAAACCTCTAGGTTTGGTCCGCTCTCAACTGTGCAAGGTCCACCTGGGTAATGTCCCTACAAACCTTCCCTCAAAGTGGGTTTGGCCACCTGCCCCAAACCCACCAGCTTCTGAAGGTTATAATGTTCAGGTACCACAGAGCAGAGCTCCCCCTCTGTCCTGCCTGGACTTTTCCACACATTGTTCTCCAGACATTAAGTTCCTCCTTTTGGGACTCTCAATAAACCAGGCACGAAAGGTAAGATGCTTAAACCCCTGTGTGGGGTAAAAAATGCTTTTCTAGCTGCTGAGACCCTGTGTTCACCCCAAGAACAACCTCAAAGTGGTTTTGGTCTAGAGGGAAAGGAAGTTGAACGAAGACAAGGCAATGTGAGAAGTCCAAGGGCATCACTAAACCAAAGCCAATGCTGTCAAAACCCACTTTTCTCCTCTCCGACTCCTCACTCCCAAGAAGATATTACAACATTCTCAGTGCACTCGGCTGCTTGCCGCTCCTGGCATGCAATCATCAACTCACCCAAAAAGGGAGCCACTCCAAAGCCTGCGTGTGACACAGCTGCCCTCTTGCAATCTGCATGCAAACACCAACATGCGCTCCCACATGCTGCGTGCCAGCCGTGTCCAAGTGGGACACAGGGAAGAGCAGGGAGGCACACTCAGCCTCACGTGTCCCTGTTCACAGGTACCACACCCAGCAGAGGAGATCATCAGGACCACCAGTTCTTCCCAGTCATCCCCAAGCACAGCACAGCCAGGTATTTTTGCCTACCCCAGCCACAGCTGCTCCATCGCAACACGGAATGTGCAAGCTCTGCACCCTTGGGATGCATGCTCAAATTAATGGGTCAAAACAACACTGCAGTGTGCAATGCTCCTGCTCAAGGGCTGAAATCCTGACATTTCTGGACCTCAAGAACACAACACAAGACAGCAGCTCTCTGCTTCAGGGAAACATCACAGGCCTCACCTACATCTTCCCATCCATCCACGAACAGTCCATGCAAGCAGAGCAACCAGTCCTAAGCAGCTTTCCTACCCAAGGGACACTCTCCAGCTGGCACAGCACAGGGATTTGAGAGAAGAAACCTGGAGGAAACCTTAGAGCATGTGTTGTGCCCCACAAATGGAATAGGACTGACTACAAGGGCTGGACTTTTCTAGAGGGCACAGGTTGGCATGACCTGGCTGCTGGGCTGCCAGGATGCTCTCACCTTCAGCAGACAATGCAATGCCTGATCTCCATACCTGCAGTATCCCTGTCAGCCTCGTGTTTCAATCACAACTTGATTTCAGCAGCTGCTTTCTCTCTCTGAGACACAGACATACACAACAAATCCCCTAAGCAGCTGTAAAACTCAACTTTAGCTGGATAGATGGGACCTCTTGTAAAGCACTTGGGACTCAGGGAAGGAAGGAACTTCAAAAACGCATAGTCTTATGCTAGAATTTGAGAGGGCTCCATCCCTGGCCTTCCTGCTCTAGCAGCTCTTGAGACAGCACTACTAAACACGTATCGTTGCTGTGGAAGTAAAAAGCAAGATAAATAGAGGAAAACAGACAGTGGGAGATGCCTGAAGCTGGCTGACGTGATTTGCAACAGCTAGAGAAGTCTGCTGGAGGCTCTCACCTCTCCTCCAGCCTCTCATCTACTCTCCTTGTCCCCGATTTCCCCTCTCTGCTTTGCCGCCCCCAGCCAGCGCAAGCCCCCGCTCAGGCCTCATGGTCCCACCGAGCCTGGCAGCCACAACAGCATCCGCACATCCATCAAACCCAACGGAGCGCTCGGGAGGCGGAGGTCAGCCCAAGCAGCATATGGAGCACTGGCGCGGTGAGTACCAGCCTCCCCAGGAGCTGTCTGCCGCAGATGGAAAAAGCCCAGGAGCCATCACGACAAAATCTTCTGGCTGGGGGCGACGCATCCTCCCTGTCGGCTTTCCAAGCCGCTGAGCAATACTGGAAACCTCAGCTCCTCTCCTCCCCATGCTCACGCCTGGCACTGACTCATTCCCTGCCGTTTCGATCCCGCAGTTTGCCGGTGGGAGTTGTAGGAGGTGGGATGTGGGGATGAGGTAATCCCACTTGCATGTGGCTAGCGCGGTGCATGGAGGGACTAGCCACCCACTCCCATGGCATGAGCTGGCTGTGCACAGTGTGGACGTGCCACTGAGGTCCAGGTCCAGTCTGCTGATGCAGTCATAGGGATTTTTTAACCTTGACTCTTGGTGGGGAGGGGATATACCACCACAGGACCATCCAAGATCCTCTCCTGGGGACAGGCAGCTCTTTATGTGGTCCAAGGGCTTAGTCAATGTGCAACCAGGAATGGAGCTAACGGCAGCAAAACACAAGAGGGTCACCAGGAGCAATGCTCCAGTTGTGAGACCTCCCAGGCCAAGTGACACAAGGTAGTCCACAGAAGGCATGACCTTTCCCTGCCTGAAATCACCCACGAACCAAGCACAAGTTCACAGCCCTGCACCAGCCAGATGCAGACAAAGAGAGCTACCACTGTTTCTCCTGCTCTGTTTCCTTGGAACACTGCAATTCCTTTCCATCTGAAACTATTCCACTGGCTGCAATTTAAAAACAAAATCAATCCAGCAAACATTGCTAAGCAACTGGCTGCCAGTGCCACATCCCATCCCATCGAAAGTATTTGCCCTCCCCATGACCTCCTGGCAAGGAGCTTGCTGCTCAGCCCTTGCCAGATTTCGTATATTCAGCTATCGCTGGCAAGTCCAGATGCTTGGCTGGATTAGCAAAGAAAACACCAGGAAACCTTCTGCAACCATCCTAATGAAAAACACCCCACAGAGAAGCTGTAAGGAGCAGCATTCCCACATCCCAGTCCCTAGGATCAGGACTACAGTGTGTGGGTCTCTTGGCATTATCATGGTCTGCAGGCCCGTGCACCTCAGTGCTGCCACACGTTGTACAGAGACCATAAAGGATGGAGAGCCAACACGATGGAAACCTGGTCACAGAGCAGAGCAAGCTGCTTTGGGCAACAACATCTGACTGAGAGACCAAAGGAGAACCTGCTTGTCAATGGGGATGAGCCAAAGTGACAGCTGAATCTCTCCAAAGCCTCCTAACCCCTCGTGCAAACTGAGCACGAGCACCTCGGCATGGTGGTACCCCTTAGCGTGCGATCCACGACAGGATGCACCTTCCGCCAGTCAGCTGGAGTAGAATCAAGGTCCAACTCTTTGGGCTGATTCTCGAACAAGGTAGCCTGAACACTTCCAGTCTGGCTCACACAAAGCAGCTTAATGCAGGTTTTCAATTGAAACCAAGCCTCTAAACACAGCCTCCAGTCAGACACGCAGCATGAGTGCTGGGGGTGTCCTTTCTCCAACAAAAGCCTGGTCCGCAGAACCCTGCTCTTCTCTTCACAGCAGGGACATCCAGTCAACCCCATGATGGGCTCCATGTTCTTGCACAGCCACCAGCAATTTCCCCGTGCTCTGAGAGCAGACCAGGCTTATCCATGTTTTCCCACACTGTTCTGCTGGACAATTCAAGAAGAGCTTCCAGGTTTCACGGTAGTGCCCAAGCATCACAGGCCGCAGCTCTCGGGACACCTGTAGCATTTTATTTCCAGAGAGGGCTTAGCTCTGCACTTTCCTCTCTCCCTCAGCCCCCAATTCCAGACCCTTTTCCCTCCTCCACACTCCCCACCATCAGCGCCTGCCTCCCCCAGATCTCCCGGCAGCCTCATTTCCTCTGTGGCCACTCTAATGCTCGGCTAATGGCGCACCATCCGCAGCGTTCCTCAGGCATATTCAATAAATCAGAATCCAATTACCAGGTTAAGGAAATTGGAAACAAATTAAATTAGCCCCAGCCCCTCCCACGTGCTGTGCCCTCACTTCCTCCTTAACGAGAACTTTTCTTTCACAGGAGCACTCAGCGGCGCATCCGCCCGCCCAGGAACAAGGTGGCTGCCACCGCGCAGCAGGGGTACGGCAAGGGGCAGCCGAGTCAATCTTCCCTTTTAATAGGGCAGATGGTTAATATCCCTGGCATTAATTCTCTCCAGGAATAGCACATTCGCTCTCTGCTCAGCTATAACGGGCGTCCGTCAGGGCTGACAGCTCCTCTCTGGAGAAAGGAGCATCTGGTCCTCACGACAAAAAGAAGCTAAATAAATAAATAAGCACATTGCTTGCTACAGGGCTGGGGAACTGGTGCTGTTTCAGCATTTCAGCCTAAGTGCTGCATTTGAACTGGAATAGGGGAAATTCAGAGTTTGGTCAGATGCCAGGAGTGGAGTTGTTCAGATCTGGGAGTGAAGCGCAGCATGGGCACAAGGTGTCATGGCTGGGTCCAGCACAGAGCTCCCACCAGAGCAGGGCTTCCCCCAGAGGGCTCCCAGGACAAAGCAGTAGAGGACAGCCGCTGCCAGCAAGTTGGGACATAATGCCAGGCACAGCTCCCATGGAAAGAGCTTGCAGCGGCTGTGGGCTGGCAACTGACAGCGGGGGCCAGGCATACACTGTGTCCTCAGAAGACAAGGAGGAAAACTGCATTGAGGGGACCTTGGGGGCTTTTCCGTCACCAGCAGGACATCCTTGCATCACTCCATCTAGTGAACAAACAATTAACCCCACTGACCTTCAACAACCTGCAGCCATAAAGGGCAGCTCTTCCCTGATGCATTTGGAAAGATAACCAGAGGGAGACTACAGCTGAGACCTCGGCAAGCAGGGGTGCACCAGAACTCCCGTCCCTTCCTTCTCACGCTGGCAAGGGGGTGCGGCGCTGTCTGCAAGGCAACCATTGCTGCAATCCTCCCTGCCTCTCCCAAGAGCTCCTTTGGACTCCAAAGGATATTTTTGACCTCAGTGGTGCTGCAGCAGCTAGTAATCCAACAAGTTCTTACCCTTCTCTCCTCTTCACTCAGCAATTATCCGTTATTCCCCAACTCCTCTCTCCGCAGAGCAAAATCAATGTTCAACAGTTACTTTATCGCCCTTGCATCACCTCATTGCATCGTCTGCAGAGCAAGAGCTCCCAACACCAGTGAAAACTTTGCCCATCACAGAGACCCGCTCTTGAACACCCATTACTTTTCTGAAGGTAAATAAAGGCCTTTCTTCTCTTTCCCTATGGTCCTGGAATAATTTATACAGTTTCAATTAATAGGTTTAAGACTTCCAAACATGCCAAGAAATCAAGCGAAGGGAAAGATTCAATCCCAAAAATACAACCCAGGCAGAGCCAATCCCAAGAGCACCCACTGGCATCCCAAAACCACGGCCCTGAAGAGGAACGGGACTTTGCCCCCATGTAATGAGGTTTCGTGAGGAAGATGAGGAGAATCCAGGGGGAGGCAGAACCTGTGATGGCGGGTGTCGCGGACAGCGCGGTCACTGGGGATCCTCTCGCTCTCCCGCTGGTTAAAGGCATGGAGCCGGTACGGGTCCTCGCCGCCCTTCCACCTCCGGGCACTCAGGTACCTCCGCTCTTCAAACTGATCCCAAAGGTCGTCCCAGTCCACGTCCGATTCCTGCGCGCACAAAGTCAGCCCCGTTAGAGAGAGGAGAGACCAGAGGATGCCTGACCCCGCTCCAGAGGTCCTCCCAAGCCCCGCCGGAGGTCGGTCAGCCCTGCAACACAGGCAAGCATTGCAAGAGCACGCTAACAATGAGTCCCACTTGATCTTCGGGGTTTATTTTCTCTCCTTAGATCCCAAAACACCATGTCAAAGAGACCCCACCAATTTGAATTAAAATTACTAATTTGAAACCAAATTCAGGTCTCTGGTGGATCTCCCTCTCAAGCAGCACAATCTCGAGAAATACAAAAGCACAAAGGTTTCGTAAGGGTTTTAATTCCTCTCCAGCCAGAAAACAAAGGTATTTTACATCACGTGGCCCATCATCCCTGTAACCCTTCAGGCAGGAAAGGAGCAGTCCCACATTTCCACAGCCACAGGGCTGGCTCCAGCAACAGGATGCTGGAAGCAGGGGGCCATCATGCTCCCAGCCCAATTTCAGTCTACCTTTGCCACCACAAGTCCCCCACTGAGGACTTCAGCCCTACCACAGGAGAAAAGCAGGAAAGCCCATGCCTGTGTGGTCCCCCCACTCCGGAAGGATGGAGGAGCTGCATTTCAGGGTTACCTGGCAGCTCTGACAACCCTTGGGGGTTTAAGCATCTCTTAGTGGCTCGGTGCTGTTGGTGTTTAAGAATCCCTGAGCAGCAGGTGCTGTCGGGGGGTTTAAGCATCCTTTGGCAGTGTCTGAGCCAGCCAGCACAAAACAGCCCCGATAAGATCTCATCGCTACAGCAGCACAACCTCTTTGATCTCAGCCTACCTGTAACACTGAGAGATGCAAACATTTACAGACATCTCAGCCCCAAAGAAAATTGTGATCTTATCCAATAATTGATCTTTTCTTCTGCTTTTCTTTTTTTTTTTTCCCCTCCTCAGTTCACACCATCTCAAAGCCGATTTTGCCTGCTAATAGCGCAAAATGAAGCTTTTGAAAAGGGCGATTTTTATCCTGTAATTGATTTTACTCGCATCTGGCAGTGCATTTTCTGTACTCACAGGAAGAGGAGGAGGGAGCCCCGACTCTTGCAAGTGAACCACCACAGGACCAAGCCAGGCACCTCCAACCACAGGATGCCCCACATCGCTCTGGGTTACGGTGACATGAGCACTCCCAAAAAGCCCACAAAGCCCAGGAGATGCAGGGGTTCCCAGACACGGGCTCATATTCACCCTCCCCTGGTGTGACCCCATGGCCTTCTCAGGACCTCCTCCAGCACCTACCCTAGCAGAAGCAGATCAGAAGAAATCCCCAAGTCACTAGCAATACTGGGAGAAGGTTATTCAGGACTGGGAGAAAATTATTCAAGGCTGGGAGAAAGTTATGAAACCAGTAAGGTCCCTGCAGGAGTTTTACGAGCAGGACGCACACAACCCGCCCGTGGACTTTCAGGAGGACCGAACGTGCGTGGGGTGATAAATGCTGTTTATGCTTTTTTTCTAAGGCATCTTGCAAAACATGATTTAGCACCACAGTAAAAGATCAGGGGAAAGTGAGCCGATTGCATCGCGGAGCCACCGACAGCCTGATGTTTATAAGATTTCATGATGACCCCAGGAGGCCTGGTGCTGCTAAAACAGCCGCCAGAGTTGCAGTCCCTAAATTTTAATGCTGTGAAGAAAAATAAAAGTTGGTTTTATCAAACTTAATAAGAAGAGAAATGGCTTTCAAAAGTGGCCACACAGCACTTAAGCCTGGAGGATGTGTGTGTATATATATGTCGCTGGTTTTTTTTTTTTTTAAATGTCAGTTAAAGCAAATAGCTTTGGATCAGCTAGAAAGGAGCAGCTGGGCAAGAATCCGATGGCTCAGGTGGGAGGGCTGGTGGATTCCTGCATGCAGACATGGCTACAGGAAAACTGGAGCTTCTGCACCTGCTGCAAGGGCAGTGAGGTTCTGGCCAGGCCGCAGGAGCAGGGGCTTGGCACACAGGAGGGTCCTGGCACGTGCTTCAGGGTCTGGGATGGCCTTTCCACAGCATCCATCTAANGGATACACGGACAAATACCAGTGCCTTATCCCATGGTATTCACTTCTCATCCTGCTCTGGATACACCTTGCATCCAAGGGTTGCATTCTTGGTTCACTCTGCAGTGAATAACTAATACTCCTATGAAATCTCCACCTGAAAGACATCAACCCACCCTGATTTAATCAGGCTCTCCTTTTTGGGTTGAGGAAAGCTGTCAGTAGGACAATCAGTACTAAATGTTGAGTAATTAAATACACACCTGAGATCAGGAGCCATTAGAAGCCAGAGATTAAAGAGTTATTTTAATTCCTATCTGGCCACAAAACAAGACCAGGGATTGGGTTAACTTTCTCAGCCAGGGCTGGTCGTTCACTTTCGATCCACATCACCCATCCAAATCTTCTGGGTGTTCTTTCCATCCCAAGCCTCCCTACAAGGGTAACCGAAACCAGAGCAGGATGCTCAGACACACATGCGACAAAATACCTGCACAAAGCAGAAAAGGAAAGCCAGGCAGCATCCCTGGATGCACAGCTCCCAGCTCTGCAAGCACTGGGAGGCAGGACACCTCACCAACCTGTGCACAGGGACTCACCTGTTTCTCACCTGCGCCTGATCGGAGACAGGGAAGGAGAGTTAAAGCATCAGGAGAAATCCCCTTTGCTCACCCAGGGACAGCACATCGGTTACAAGTTACCAGATAAGGTCTTCATTATAATATTTCCGCCATGTATTATCACCTCTTCCTCACACCAGAATTCTGTCTTGGGAGTTATTTAACTGATGTGCAGAAATCTAAATTTAATTTATTACGATCTAACTCACTTTAGAGGCCAAATTACCCTGCACTAGAAAAGGATCAAGTCAATACTCCACTTGCCTTTCTATTTATCTTCTACAGGGCTCATCTCTCCAAGTTTCCTATTCATTTTCTCTCACGTACTAGTAATAAATTTTCATTTTTTTCCTTGGAATTAGGTAATTTCTCTTTCAACATTGCAGTTTAATGACTGGTATTAATTATAGGAAACACAGTCAACGCTCAAAAGAGTTCAAGAGACTCAATGAGTCTGAAGGAAAGAGAAGAAAAATATATCCAAGGGGTAGCTGGTTGCTCTTGGCAAACAAGCGTTGCCTATTCCAACACCACACTGGAGAGGTCCCCAGCAGTGGTCAACAAGAGGGGATGCCCCCCCAGGCAAAAAGACAAGGACAAAACTCATTGTGGGGAGGAGCTTCTATCTCACACCAGCACCCAGCTGAGCACAGGGCTCACCAAGAGCTTTCTCTGCTATCTCAGTAAAGCACCCCCCAAAAAAGACCCACTAAAGGCACCTCCTCCAAAACAACCCATCACCCTCGTTGGCTTAGGGTACACAGCCCAGAGCAAGCACAGAGGCAGCTTTTCACTGTAACTGTACATTAAAGATTAAAAGCCTCTCAGTGCAAAGATGTAATTCGTCATCTGCCTCTTAAATCACAGCTCAGAAACAAAACAAAACAAAACAAAAAAAAAAAGAAGGGAAAAAAATAATATTTAAGAAAAAAAGGAGTGGTGCTGCAGGGGGAAAACGGGTCATTAGCAGTAAAACTACAATTTTCTGGCAACTGCTAATGCCTTGTTTATGTGGATTTCTGCGAATATGACATTTTAATGGCATAATAATTGTGTGATTACAGTACAGCAGGGATCGCTGGAGCGGGAAGGAGGAACAAGCAACCCAGCTGGCTGCTGCTGCGGGCCCGCGGCGTTCCCGTGGGATGCTCTGCTCCAGCAGGCAGCCCCTGGCATTCCTACCCGGCACAGGGGCCAGGGCAGGCCGGACACTGGGCAGGGAACAGGCACGTTGTGGCAGCACTTTGGCCACCGAGAGGCAGCCCAGCAGCGAAAGGACATTTCAGGTGAAAAGCCTGGCCCAAGAGGAGCCAGCAGTGACTGGGGACGGGCAGGTCACACCGGTCCCCAGGGCCAGCCTCCAGCTGCCCAGCAAGACAAGGAGTTGGTGGTGAGAGCCAAAGGCAGATTCTGATCCACTTTCTTCTTTTGTGGCACTGTTTTAAAATAGAGAACTTAAGTCTTTGCTAAAATAAAAGCCATTTTCCTTTTGGGGCTGCTGAGTTTTGCCTTCAGACCAGAGTGAATCGGACCAGAGCCATGAGCATCTTTCAGGAGGCAGCAAACCCAAGCCAGCCCAGGGGGCTGGCAGAGCTGACAGGGTTTTCTGGGGAACCCATTTGGCCAGAAAAGGGGGTTTGTCTGTGCAGGTGCAACAATGACCCCAAAGGAGTCTGGCAGCAGCCAAATGTGCCTCTACCTCAATTCCCCTCAGATCCAGCTTTTCATGGAAAATCTCATCTCTCCATAATCTCTGACCAAGCACTTGCCACTGGGCCCCTTCCCTGGGACTCAGGCATTAAAAAACAGGAGGGGAGGGGGAAATAAAAATATTACATCAGCCTGTCAAAGGCTCCAATAAACATGTGAAAGCTCTGGAAAGTCGGATGCCATGCAGCACGTTTCTGCCTCTCCTCTGCCAGTGAGGATGTCTTTGTGCTCAGCAGGCTCGGGGGCACTGGAGGCAGAGGGCAATCTTTCAGCAGGAATCGCAACCAGGCATTATACAAATGAGATTTAGAAGTCTCACTGAAGCGCAGGGCCCCTGCAAACAGGAGGTTCAATTATAGAGCTGTTACTGGCCCAGCCACTAATGCCATCTGAAAGGATTATAATACTTCAAACAGGATAGGGCTCATCCCTCCTCGTCCCACGGTACCAGCACATGCACTTAAGAGGGTCAGCAGCACCAGAGGGAAAAGAAGTGGGACAGCATCGCACTGCCTTCGTCCTCATCCTTAAATAACCCAGATGGAGCACTGAGGTACAAGATCCTTCGGTCAAGTTTTGGTGTAGTTTTCTCAACCCCAGAGCCCAGAGCCTTGGCTTAGCCCTGTGCAAGCAGTGCTGTGCATCCCGACGGCCTCAGCCCCAGGATACAAGGAGGGGACAGACAGAGCACCATGGCCACAGTCTTTGCCCCATCCAAGGAGCCAAAAAGCAGGTGGTGCCAAAAGCAGGCTGTGGGTCTCCGGAGACTAGGCTTTGTACCCATCCTGCACCACTTCCTCCAGTACATCAGGTACCGTTCAGCACTAAACCGGTACAGACCCTAGAAGAGTCACCTCCTTCCTCTTACCCTCCTTTCACAAACTGCACAATCCCTAAGCCAATCAAGCACTTAAATACAAACTTAAGCGACTCAGGCGTTAGTAGGAAACCATAGAAATCCCTGTTTAAATGCTTGAAGTTAAGTACTTGCTTAAGTGCTTCACTGGCTCAGTGCCTCTGCTTCATGCTGACACAAACCACACACTGGGAACAGAGGTAGCTCTGGGTCCCGGCCACAATCTGTCCTAATTAGTTTTCTGACCCATGGAGATTTTAGCTCCAGCTCATTTATTTGAGGGCTGTGAAACTTCTCTTCCTCCTGCACTGGTACCTGGGCACAACATTCCTGTGCACCTTGGTGGCAGCCCCTCTGGGACCCCATGGGGGCACATAGCAGATCCAGGATCCCACCTTCCTCTAAGGAGGACCAGCACCTCCCCCTGATTGGAGGTGAATGTTTTATCTCTCAAGGAAAACCTTCAGATCTGAGTCTGTTCTGACCCCGCTTTGAGGGAAGAAAGAACAAAACAAAACAAAATATCAAATGAAATATTAATACAGATACCTAATTAAAGCAAAGCACTTCTCTAGCAAAGCCTGTCCTGCAGCTGGGGTCCCTGGAGAAGCTTTGAGCATTCACCAGTAAGCCTCTCATTGCCACTGACCCTTCCCTGCTCACGCACATCCACAGGCATTCTGTTCCATCTTCAAAGGATGGAGCAGCGCCTCCTCCTCTGCTGGCTCGGCAGGGAACACGAGTCCCTGAGGATCTTTCAGCAAGTGTCTCACTTCCTCACTTAGCCCTGAGGCCAAGACCACACCATCACCACCTTTTCTGCCCCTGATGCTCACCACTCCTCTAAGATCTGCTCCTGAGTGGGCAGAGCCTGGATCTCTCCTGCATGCACATAGACAGACATTTACGCAATCAAGACAACTACTACCTCAGGCAACAGGAATGACAAAGGCTGGAAAGGGGCCATGGAAGAAGATGTGACCTTCAAGAACTGGAAGAAGGCTTCACCCTCAGGAACTACAGCTGCAACTTCAGCCTGGACGGAAGCATTCCCATTCAGGCTTTGGAGAAGGCTCTTCAGTGTCTTCCTCTTATTTTCCCCGCACTCAACTGGCATCGGCTCAGGTTGTTGGCCACTGATTCAGTGCAAGCAGCTCAGCCAGGGCTAAGGAATCTGGGCCACCATTAAGTTGATCACAGCAATTTGTGTATCTTCTTGTCTGTATCTGTGGTAAACAATATGCATGGTCTGAGACACCCTCCAGAGGCTTAAATCTGCTAAAGTCTCCAGCCAAATATAACAGCACGAAAAGCCACTGGAGAATTACTGATGCTTTTTCCAGTAAGGGCACCAAAGCTTTAATTTTAAAATGGATGGCCTGGGGCAGCCACCAAAATGGGGAATTCATTCGCAAATCAGGAGCAGGGGACTCTGAGCAGCACAGGGGGAAAGATGACAGATTCACTGCTTTGATGAAAAGCCAAATTTTGTTTCAAGGGCTTCCCTCAGGAGAAAGCAAGTCAGCTCAGAGTTCACACCACACTTATCAGCAAGCAACTGCTGCACTGGCAGCGGTGCCAGGTTAAAATATATCCACATCTCCTGCAGGCAGCTGGGGCCAGAGCTCCACACGTGCACAATGCTCCTATCCACCGGCTGTAGCACCAGGCCACCATCCTGCCTCTGCAGAGGGAGAGGCAATGCCTGCTAGCAGCCAGAATTACATGCCCCAGGCAGATCCCAAGGAATTCCCATGGTGACCCTCATCACCTCCAACATACCAAAGAACCTCCCACCTCTCCATGACGATGGAAAGGAGTGCAGGATTCAGGCCACTGACCTCTAGAAACAACATTCAGCAACAAAATTCCCTGCATTTCCATCTAGAAAGATGCTCTTCCATCTTTGAACCCCAAAATCAGGTGTGTACATAAGTGTCTCACTGCAAAAAGAACACAGGCTTTAACTCTTTAAAATTATAAATTAGCCCATAGGATAGCCTGACACATGAAGACAAATCCTGTATAATTAAAAAGGAAAGGAAGCCGATTATATCCTCCTGGAGAATATTGCTGCCCGCTTCTGTTTTATTTATACATTACAGTGTATAATGAGCTGAATATTTAGGAGGTCAGCACAAACCAAGCTGCTGACTGGACAAAAGAGAAGACCCAGCTCTGTCTGTGCTGGGAGTCAAGCAGAAGGATGGAGAGGATTTTTGGTCATCTCCTCCTCCCCCTGCCCAAAGCTCCTCTGGGATGCTGCAGGACTGCTCGGTTCAACTGCTTGTGCTTGGGCAGCACCAGCCTTCCCAAATCTCCATCAAAAAATGGTCTTCTGGGTTTTCCCACAGCCCCCAGGAAAGGATGGGCAATGCCAGTCCAAGTCCACTAGCACATGTGAATGCTTCTAATGGATTTACAAATGGTAATTCTGGATGGCAAACAAGACCAAATAGGTTTTAAGAGTCTATAATATTCTCTACTTCCACTGAGTTGAGGGGTTTTTTTAAGATTTCAGGTTTAAAAAAAACCAACTTAAGTGGAAAACCTCTGGACTGGCAGCAGCCCCACAACGAACTGAGTACCAATTCCCAACCCAACTTCCCCCAGGTGATGGGAATAGTCCCCCACCAGTGCCCCTACTTCCACTCCCATCAGCAGTGGGACACTCACAGCTCCTCTGGGCTCTCTCCATTGTTCTCCACCTGCTAACTCCCAGAAGTGTGTTTGCCTCCTGCCAGAGGGGATCCCCTCAGCAGACCTCTCTGGGATCACCAGGGTGCCAGGAGATGCCAAAGAGCATCTTTGGGGCCATGGTGCCACATTAACAGGGCGCACCACGGGCAGTCCCTCCACAGTCCACTGCCACCACTCAGTGCCATCCTCTGCTGGCTGCATGGCCAGTGGGTGGCTGAGTGCAAGAGCTGCTCCCCAAAGGTCGTCAGCAATTACAAAGGGCACTAACTGGGAAAGAAATGAAGAAAACATCCCGTTTCCCTCCCCCCACCAGCCAAGTTCAGCTCATTCCCTGAACCATCAGAGGTCAAATACATTGAGAAGAGCCCAGAGCCATGGTGGGTAAATAGTGGCAAAAGGGAGTTCCTACACGGACAGACGGTGTTTTGTTTTCCTTCTGCGCCTTTCAGGACAGACATGAGCTGCTTCCCAGCCATGAAGGTCGAACCAGCGTTCCCAGGCTTCAGCAGGAGCAGCAGATGATTTAGTACTTAGGAGCCCATAGCTGTACTCGGTCTCCAGCTGAGCTTTGCTCCTCCTCCTGCATGAAAGCCAAAACTCCTACCGAACCACAGAGCCTGAGCATCTCAGAGGTCAGGGAAGGTCTTCCCCATGGAGCTGCGGATCCCATGTGCCGGAGGACAGCCCGGGACGGGGTGCATCAGGGGAAAGGAAAGGGGAAAGGGAAACAGGGAGGGAAGAATAAAGGATTCAGCCAGCCAGATCCCTGCTCTGAACGTCCTGCTTTGAACCCAGCCCTTTAAAAATCAGGAGGCTAATCCGAACCACTCTTCCCAAGAAGGAAGGGATCGTGCTGTTAATATAGCCAGCATCCTCGACCCAACATGGCCTTTTCACAGCAGCAAAGCCAGGGGTAATCCATCTGGTAATTGCTTCCATGAGGATCTTTACACAGCTTTAGAAACTAATGCTACTATCCTTCCCTGAGCAGCCACCCTTCCAAACCAGGCAGCAACGAGGGGTGACGGCTAACAGCAGCATATTAATGTGAAGTGTCTCCAAGGGAGGGAAAGGTTATAAAAGAACACATATATTAGAAAAACAGATATTCAAGGAAAATAGAATCATTGCAAACACACACAACAGCTACATGTACGGCTTCAGCTGCCTTCAGGAAGCCACCAGCTTGCTTTCCCCCCTCCCTCTGTCAGCTAACTGCCTTGGGGAACAGAGATTGACCAAGACAGCACCAAGGCACAACCTGCTCCAAGGAAAGAGCTCAGCAAGGACAAGAAATGCTGTCAGACACAACTCCCCACTACTGCACTTATTTCCAGTTCCGGAAAAGCCCCGGACTCCCTCCAGCCATGCCTCAGCTTCGCTGCTCCTACAATTAGCTCACAAGGCTCCTGCTGGGTGGGAGGCTCCCCAGGGAGCATCACCTGGACCGAGCAGCTCCAGTACAAGGGCTTTTTTTCCTTTGTCCCACCTCTCACTCTTTGCAGAGCGGGAAGAGCAGAGCAAAGCCCTTACTGGTGACTAAACCAAATGACCCAAGCCCTCTCATAGAGCTTTCCTGCCATACGCCCACTGTGCAGTCGTGTGCTGCAGTCCAGCCCAGTCCAAACCACAACCTGGTAACAGTGGAGAAATTCTTGGTCAGAGCACGACTTCTTAAACATATTTAAAAGCATCACCGGGAAACACGTGAGCTGCCCTAGCCCACACGATGCAGGAGGATGCAGGGGCAGCTTCTCTGCAGCTGGCAGGGGCAGCACTGGCTGTGGGGTACTGACCTATAGGGCATCCTGCAAACACTCAGGCACAGCTGGAGCTCAGGGCCCACCAGTGCCATCCTGTCAGACCCCATTCCACTATTAAAAAGCACTGGTGACCCATGTCCTCATCTCACACACACACAGTTCGCAGAGGCAGGTGTTTCTGTAACCCAGAGCTGGTCCCCAACACACAGGTGCAGGGAGATGAAGCTCAGGCCACAGCAACAATGCTCCAGGGTGTGTGTACTCCTCAGATGCCAGCCCATCCTCCCCTCAACTCCCCTCAAGGAGAAATTAGATATAAAACATTTGTGACAGCAAGAACGGAACTAAACCTTTGATCCTTAGGTAACTGCTGCTGGAGCGTCTGCAAGATCCCGGGCCTCGGAGCACCATGAGTGACAGCACCAGAGATACAGCAGCATAATTTAGAGCATTTGTGTCAGCCCAGCCCTCCTCTATCTCGGCTCAGTAATAGGAATAAAAAAATCCGTGCTGGCTAGTGAGAAATGCACTGTAGCAAGGTATGGCAAGTTTGAAAACAATCAAGCCTGTTGGGGAAGGACCGGAGCTCTCACACCCGAGAGGATGCTGGCCCACGAAGCATGGCTATGTCACAGCCTGGAGACAAAGGACAACCTTCCCTCCCCCCTTTCCCTAACACACTGGCAACATTTGATCAAAGTTTCTGTATCTCTGCAAGAAAAAATACAAATAAATTTTTTAAAATCCACTCAAAATAAAAATAAAAACCAAATCCATGCTAAGTCACCTGATGCAGAAAATTCAAAACATTCCCCAAGAGCATGGGGATCTGTATGGAAACCAGCAACCAGGCACTGAGCTTTGTTGTTACCATCATTAAAAAAATAAAATCTGTATTTGGTACTGAATCTCTCTCACACATACACACACACGTTTCACTGCAATAAGTAAAAGAGCATGTTTGGAGCCCTCAGTCATGAAAACATAACATGGAAGTCTTGATGGGCAGCTCCTGCTTGGACACGGACCAGCCCCCTTGTCCGACACAGGAAGAGGTTTTCCCCACGAAAGCAGCGTGGCTCATGGCATGCTCCTGCTCAGCTCCACAATTCCACACGCTGTGGCCAACCCATGTCTGGAGGCGGCAAGCCCTGCCACCTATCGAAATGTCTCAAACCCCCAAAACCTCGTCCCCTCCCATGCAGACACCAAGGCATTCCTGTAGATGGCATTTTGTTGCACAATGCATGCGGGCAAGCAGAGCAAGCGTGACACAAGCCAGCAGCGGGGCTCAAACCTGCACAGAAATAAGGTGCTCCGAATCTGTTGGGTCTCGATGCTTTGGCAGCATCAGGCTTGGAGGTGGCAGTAGCTCCTCGCAGCACAGTTGGGTGGCAGGTCAACACATGCTCCACTCGCTGGCCTAGACAGCACAGAGGCGTCACCACACAAGGCCTGCACACCTGACCACCAGAAACAAGCTGATAGGCAACACCTCCATGACCTCCAAACCCCAGGAGTCAGCACGGAAAGCCCCGTGCTCGCTTCTGCAGAGAGCATTTCACGCCGGGTGGACACGTGAGCTCCACCAGAAGCTGCGTGGTATCTACTGAAGGCGAAGTTCCCTGTCCTCAGAAAGCCGTGGGAAGACAGGGAAGTCCCCCACGTGACAAGGAGTGGAGGCAGCCACTTTCAGGCAGCCCCATTGCCCATCTGCGCCACATCCCATCCCACATGCCTTTGATCCCTCCTGTTCCAGCAGCAACACGCTTCCCTTGCCGGGAGAGCTGCATTAAGGATTAGGTGGGATCAGGCATGGGATAATACAAATGAGGTCATGTTTGCTGCTGGCAGTAGCTGCAAGGAAATGAGGAGCCAGTCTTTCCAGCTGGAGGGAAATGAGATGCTGTTAAACTCTGGCCAGGAAGGCGAGGGAAGGAGGGATATGGCTGAGTTTGGGCTAACGCAGCTTCTCTGCCCCAGGGTTTGGATACACAGTGCCCGATGGGCCACAGCTAAAAGGTAAGGGACTCTCCTTGCTGAGCAGCCATGTCTCCAGCTGGGCTTCCTGGAGGAAACCAGGGCAGTGGAAGCTTCAAGGGACACTCACGCTGTTGGAGGGAAGCGTCTCACAACACCCCTGCCGGGCCTGTGTAACTGGAGATGAAACACAACCTTCTGTTGTCTGGATGGTCCTGAAAGCACAAGGCAAGCCCCAAATTGGTGATGCTGCTTCCCTTACTATTGGGCATCCACTGGCTTGTTTCTTCTCCTGGATCTTTTTCCATCCTTACCCTCTCCTACATGCCTCAGCAGCTCTTCCCCTCCAGCTCCAGGCATGCCTCTATCCGCCCTCATTCCCTTGACCCTTGGCACCGGTCACCGTGTGTCTTCAAATGTAAGGGAGATGCTTGGGAGTGCATTCAGGTTTTGACAGGCATGCTGGAGCAAGCAAAAGCCACACCACCTCAGAGAAGAGCAGAAGCATAGAGAAGAAGTGCCAAGGAGCAGACATGCTACTCCATGGAGCTTTTCCAAAAACACAGCAGCCAGTGCAGAGGTCCTACCAGCTGTGTATGAGGCATCCCAACCAGCACTGGTAAAAAACTCACCTGACTGCTTTTATATTTGATTTACTGTTGTAAAGGCACCTTCAGAGCACAAGCTCCAGCTGAGCGCTTTCATATTCTTTATACCTTCATTGGAGCCCGAGGTAGAAACAACTACCATGAGACGTGAAGAGCTCTGGACACACCGCTGCAGGCTCCCAGCTCTGAGCTGGATGACCTGCCCCTGGCTCATGCACAGCCCTGGGAAAGGCCGGCAAAGGCAGGACACAGAGCCCCAGCAGCAACGCTTGCTGCAGCCCCAGCGGGCCTGCACTCAGATGGTGACAGGACCGGTCCCTCCACAGCCGACAGCATATGCTGCTGCTGCTGCTGCCCACATCAACACACATGCCTGGGGAGATGCACCAGAAATAACCCGTTGCACAAGCCAAGGCTCTTCATCTATGCAGTCAAAGAGAGTTTTAATCCCAAACTACTAGGTACAGCTGAGCATCTGAATGCATCCCTCCCCCCTTCTACAGCAGAAGGAGCAACATCTCAAGGGCAATGAAATGGACCTAAAAAAGTGCTGAGACGAAAGAAGGTTAGCGGGAGGTAGTGGTGGCTAGAGACAGCTCAGCTGGTGAACATCTGTACGGCAGAGAGATTCTGCTCCTGGTCTGCCAGCGACCTTTATGTCTGCTTTAACACGGGGCAATAATGCTCACTTTAGAGTCTCATGCTGAATTAATCATCACAAAGTGCTCTGCGGTTCAGCCAGGAGAGATAGGAAGGCAGGGCTAAGTACAATCATAGCTGTACTCAGCAAGACTAATGGTCTGTGCTGTGCTAGGGCCCCGGGAAGCTGTCACTAGCACCACTGAGAGCTTCGGAGCAGGATGCACAGCAGCCCCGGCAGGGATGCACCCTGCTCCCTGCCCCAGGCAGGCACCAGCAACATCTGCCCAGCCCCCTGCATTGGCAGGGAGCTTGTCCCAGCCAGCTAGACCCAGTTGTACCACCCAGCTCTAAAACTGCTGAGCTGAGGAACATGGTGTTCAGAAGAGCACAGAAAAAGGAAGATCTTCTCAGTTAACACCTGCCTGGACCTTTTTCCCATGCATCTGTCCAGTCACCCTGGCACCCAGAAGCTGCTGTTGCAGGGGGCTCCACAAGCAGCTTGCATCCAAGCACACTGAACCTGCCCCTGCCAGCTTTCTTTGATGATCCCAGATTTTGTCCAGGAAGAGACAGGAGCTATTTCCTAGCCACCATTTGTCTGCCATTAATGATTTTCCACATCTCCAACACAAACCACCCCCCCATCCCATCCCAGGCTAAGCAGTCCAAGCCTGCTTCTTGCAGAGAAGCCATCACCGTGTCCCTCCTCTGCGCCATTTCCACCTCTCCGAGATGGCAGGGGGCAAAAGCAGGCAGGATTTGCTGGCAATTCACGTGGCAGCACCTTGCTTGCCCTCACAGATACAAGCCAAGCACAAGTCACCCAGGAAAGGCTGATCAACAGTCCTGTCCTCTGCCTAGCTACTTAAACGTGACTACAAAAAGACAAGCAGCAAAAGCCTTATTATTCTAAAATATGAATCCAGGCTGTTAAAAGGCACTGGGATCCTGGTACACCAGGACAAGATGGTTTTCCCCTCCACAGCGCATTTGGCAGGGTGTCTGCTATTTCCAACATCACAGCTGAGCTCCAGCAGACTCGCTGTGGCTTATCCCTCACTCCTGCCCAGCTTCTGCAATGCCGAACAGGAATGGGCAAGCAGCACTACCAGAGCCGGGCTCAGCTGCCAGCATCAGGCTAAGCCCACCAGCCCTTTATTTCCCAAGACACAAGGGGTGAAGATGAGGACTAAAATTAAAATTCTTCTTTGTGTTTTGATTTATCATTTTATTCGTACTGGAAGAAGTAGGGAAAACATGTGGGAAATGTGAAGCAAGCAACCACTCTGTCTCAGCAGCAGGAGAAGCCAGAAGAAACACTAGGGCATCTAGGGCAAGTTCTGAGAGGCTCATTTTAAAATGTTCCCTCCGCCAACACAGATAAATATTGGAGAAAAAAAAAAATACATGAAACTTCAGTTGACTCACGAAGAGCGAGCACATTAAATATAGAAAATAAATTAAATAATTAAAGGGCAAAAGAAATGGGATTTTAGCCCTGCTTTGAGCATAATTTTCATAAGACCCTTACACACGGAGCTACCACGTTGCTTTTCACCGTCAGAGTGGGTGAAGTAAACGGCAAAGCGAGCTTTTGTCATGTTCCCAGGACACATTTCCTCCCATTGGAAAACACAGAGGCGCGTGCAGGGAACTCCTGAGCCCCCAGGGCACAGCACAGCTTCACCCAGGCCTCCCCATCCTTTTTCCATGTCCTAACGGGGCAGCTAAAGTGCAGAAGCAGTGACTGCTTTGCCCACAGAGTCCCAGAAATTCTCAACGGGATGTAGACCCTCTGGGAATGTGCTATTAGCCCAGATGCTGGGCTCTCCCAGAGCTGCGGGTGTATGTGGCAGCTCTTTGGGTACAGTCCAATTCAAGCTTATAAAAAAAAAAATAAAATCCAGCTCCAGCTAGTCTCATAAGCCTTGGGAAAGGATGAAATTTAGGCTACAGATGTTACAGCCAAATCCTATTATTGCCAGGAGCCCAGCCCTGCAATTTAAAGGTGCCCTGGCACAAACCCACACCAAACACGGCTCCCAGCATCTGCTGCACTCAGAAATTACACACGTCAAGAAGGGCAAGCTCAAAGCATCTGCACTGTTTTGGGGAGCTCAGAGCAGAGCTGGCTCACCACGGGTTTCACAAGCCCCCAGGCAGAGCAGCTGAGCTCCACGCTCACTCCAGTGGGGAAGCCGAAGGCTGCCGAAGGACGAAAGAGCCACATTCTCTTCCAACCCTACAAACCATTTCCCAACACTGAGGCAGGAAAATACTCGTGGCAAGGCTGCGCTGGCAGGTGCCTGTCGTGGGCAGGGGAACAGCAGAGATTTTGGGCACCAACGTCCACCCCAATGGCTCTCTACTTCCACAGCCTGCAAGATACAGTGGACAAAGGATGTGAGCAATACCACAACAGCCAGGGAGAGGATAAGCTCAGAGTCAGGCTCTTTTATTAACATCCTTCTCTTTTCTTCTGACCCTCAAAAAGGTCCTTTCCTCTTTCTGAAGTGACATCCCCTGAGTCTCCACTGCAACATCAGCATCAACGCAGGGGTGACCTGGTCAGCCCACAGGGGTAAAACAGGAGAAACAACTTTGAAACACATTTTTGTGTCTGTGATCAGGTGGCTGAAAACCAGCAGCATGAACTCCCTAAATAGCACATGGCATTTGAGGCTACACTGCTGATCTTGGCAACAACCCCTTCCCTCTCAGCTACAGAAAACCTATATATAGGAAAATATACATATGGATATGCACATATATGACTTTCATATTACTTTGCCTTTTCCAAACAGTCCAGGAAGGCATCACAGATTTGCTTTCCCCAAGCAGGAGACTAGCATGCCCGTGGCTAGGCAATGTCCCCCACTTACCGTGCCACACTCAAAGTGTCAGCCTGTTGCTTTTCCTGCCTCGCTTCAATGTGTGTGGCTCAGTTTTGGTTTTAATTGCAAAGTCCCCACATTCTGCAAACCAAATGCAGCTGGAATCGAAATGGAAAAGTAAAACCACCCACCAACAAAAATCAAAGCATCACACCGCCAAAAATCAAGTGGGATGCACAAAGCAGACATTTAGACAGGGAGAGGGGAAAATGGAAATTACACTAATAGCGTGTTTTTATTTGTAATAATCTGAGAGCCTGGTAATGACACTGGAAAGTGAGCTACCCTTGGCCCAAAGAGAGGTGGCTGTTTATGAAACCATCTGGCTGTCAGCAGCTCAAACATCACGTGAAGGAAGAGTGTAAAATGGGCAGGTAGAGCCGGGCTGTCAGCAGCTCTCTGGGCTGGGAGAGGATATTCTGTCCTCTACCCGGCAGAGGGGGAGGAGAAAAAAAATCTAGAAATTGTCTGCATTAGGGGGAGGAGTAGTAGTCTGTGGGTTTTGGGTTTGGGGTTTTATTTATTGTATCTAATTTGTTTATTTAGGAGGAGGTTTATAAATCATTTATTTCTCAAAAGCAGGCACTGAGGAACAGTTAAAGGAGGGTATGCCTTTGCTTTCAAGAAAGTATTGCACAAAAATGATCAGATCTATTTAATGGGCTGTTGAAACAGCATAAAGCCAGTCTCTCACGTTATCATGGCTCCTAATGATTTTACTAAGCAAAGAGCTGGAAGGAGATCGACTTGGCATTCCTGGCCCCTGCCATTACATTCTGCTCAGACACAAGCAGCATAGCTGAACAGCAACAGGTAGGACGATATTTAATGCCCACCTCTATATCTTGACATTGTCTGGTTTGAAATAGAGTCCTCATGCCATTTACTGGCAGTGAAACTAATAGGATTCTGTAAAAATCAATCCATAAATGCACAGACGCTAAAATGAATGGTTTCCTTTCTGTTCCATTTACGGGAGGGCTCTTTTATGGATATCTATATGCCAGCGTAAAAATTGCAGGAACAACTTTCTAAGTCTTCATTAAATTCAAGGGGACTTTTGTAGAGAAGATTGCTTTAAAAGAAACCGCTATTTCCCATGGCAGCTCGTTATTACCCACAAACCCAAAAGAGCTGCACTCGCTTGTGAGAGCTGCTCCAGCTGCCCCACATTCCTGCTGGGCACAAAGGAGCTACAGGAGGAAAACCAAGGTCAAGGTTAGGATGGGACACCAGCCCCTCTGCCCAACACAGGTGCTATTGGACTGATGTGCCACGCTCACCCACACCCTGAACACTGCCCAGCACTGCCAAACCCTGTGCCAGGGTCTGCCCGGCCAGCACTGGGACCGCTGTCAGTGGAGGGTTTCCAGAGGGGAGAAATAAATTCATAAACTAAACCTGAGTGCTTTTGGGCTGATCAAAGTGAACGCTTCTTGATATCACACTGAATGAAAGCAAATGAAAAAAGAGATGTATTTCTTTCTCGCCGTACCTGCCACATTAATGGCAGGGGGTGGCTTTGGGGGTTGTTCTTTTCTGGAGGAAGCACAAAAACTGCATGACCTGTTTCTCACTCCTGAAGACAACAGTTTATCAGAGCAGTCTGCAAACTGAGAGATTATTCAGATTTCTGCCTCCACATATTTCTTCCAAGACCACTTTCCTGAAAACCTGACAATAATTCCTGTCCCAGAAGTGAGTTGGGGATGCTGGGCAAGCCCCTTCATTGCTCATTGAACCAGGTCTGCACCCCCTTCTCACCTCCCAGCAGTGCAGGCTCTGGGGTTAGCCTTACATTCCACTTTTTGATTCCCAGTCCCTCTGCTGCAAGTACGGATGCTGCCACAGGGCTTCCCCTGGCACGTGCCCTCCTGACTCTGCACCACTCCGATAAAATGACTCTGCCAAGGGCTGAAAATAGATGGGAGGGTAAGAGCCAGGTGAGGCATGCACCATCCACAAAACCACAACTCCAGTCCCTCCTGATCCACAGGGGACATAAGTTTCCCAGCTAACGGAAGAGGAGATGGTGACCCCATGGACTGGCTTCACCACTGCTGGCCAGTAACACTGACACCCCTTGGTTAGTCCACTGGAATTGCCTCTGGGAAAAGCCAAAAGCCAGAAAGCCACTAGCACATCACCAGATCCTCTGCGAGGGATAATTCTCCATGGGGCTTACAACTATCTCGAACATAAATTGGGATAAAGGGAAAAATGTACATCCAAGCCCTTTGTACTTCTGCAACAATCCATCTTGTCTCTGTCAGCTTAACATCTGCAGAAGGATGTAGCTCTGCTAGAGGAAAAATAGCTCCTAAGTGCTCCTGGTCATGACAGATCCCGAGGCACAGCAGAAGTTCACCACATCCTCCTGGACAACAGCCAGGCTCGCAGAATTGAATTTCATCTTACCCTCTTTCACCTCCTCCTTCAGCCACAGAGGCTTTGCTTCATCTCTGCTTCCTCATATTTCACTTCCAAGGGCGAGGGACTACAACAGCCCTGTTTTTTCTCCATACCCAACCTCAGAAAACGAATCATTCCCAAACCATCCAACCACACTCCTTACCTCCAACACAGGGCAGGAAGGTGCAGACCCCTCCACTCTGGCAGCTACACACAATTCCCCTATGAGAATGCTTTTCCCCATTTTTCTGCCCTCAAGACACCATCCTGAGACACAAGACTTTCTCCCCTGACCTCTTTTTCCTCCTCTTACAAAAGCTGTGGCTGAGAGTAGCCATGCAGGTGTTGAACAGTCCTGCTGCCAGCCATCCAGTGCTTCACGCCACAGAAGCCTGGCAGCTATCAGGTCCAGAAGGAGATTCCTCTCTTTCCCTGCAGGTAACTTTCCATCATCCACCTTAATATCTTCCAATCCACGACCCATCCCACCAAGATGCCCAAGACTCAGCAGCATACCCAAGGCGGGGGCACATTCCTGAGCTACCGAGTGGTGTTACAACTTCATTGGTGCTCCTAACTCCTCACTTTCCCCTTCAATTTCTGCTTTTCCCCCATCCAGACTGACAATTCTCCAACGATTTTAGCTGAATTTAACCCATTTTTAGTTAATTTGGCTAAGATTTTGCTGAAGTTAGCTAAGTAGCTAATTTTACAAAGCGTCTCCCATTAAATCTTCCAGTGCCTCGAAGTCCTTGTCTATAAAAAGAGACTCATTATCACTGATTTGTCTCTAAATGACAGAGACTAAATCACTGCCACACAACATCTGGTTTGTGGCCCATGGGGAGCCACCACGCTCTGTTCAGCTGGATAACAACCCACCGGTGGAGATGCCACTGACTCAGCTCCAAACTTCCTTCTACATCCCCAAAGCCCAGGCCAGGGCTGAGGGACACAGTGTGGGCAGCTCAGGGACCTAGAAACTGCTGAAATCAGTAGAAGGCTTAAGCCTTGGGGGCTCTCAGCCTTTCACCAGCAGAAAAGCACTTTAAAACTTAAAAAAAAAAAGGAAACCCAGCTAAGGCAGAAAGCAAATAAAGGGGTTGCAACCTTAAGAGCTGCAGAGACATTCAAACAATAGTATCTCAAGCCTTCCCTGCAGCTGTAGCCAGCAAGACTATAAATTGGCCTATGATTTAGCTCCATTTGATGCCCTCTATCCAGCCCTGCGCTGCAGCCCACGCGGTGGATACCAGCTTCCATCCTTATCTCCACTATCCATTAGCTGCTGTCAGCAAGCGTGGGGGGATGGTGGGGTGCCAGCACAGCTCTGCACCCATGGGAACCCCCTTTTCCTCCCCCAGCAGGTCCCCTTGCAGCACTTCAAGCCATCACTAGCCCCCTCGAGTCACTCTGCTGCGCTGAGGGGCCTTGGTTGAGGTAGTGCACACTATTTTCTTTCCAATTTTTCCTTTTGTTTCCTACTGCTTTTTTCCTTTGGTCCCCCTTGGTTCATTACATCCATCATTTATATCCACAGCACCAGCAAGCTGATTTACTGCCTCGATCAATCCAGCTCCAGCATGAAAAAGGGACAAAGCAAGCCCAAGACACAACAGGGACTCAGCTGTGGGAACCTGGCAGGCCAAGAGGGAGGGACAGGGAACAAAATCATCCCACGAACCAAAAGCACCAACAGCACAACCTTCTGCACTCTCTCTCAGTACAGCAAGTGTGCAAGGATAGGGCACAGACAGGGCAGATGGACAGATGTCCTGCAGGTCACTCCTGGAAGACGGGAGGTTGGAGGCTGAGCATTCTAGGAGCAGAGAAAACTTAAGCAAGAATTTTTTTTTCCCCCCCTAACCAGCCAGCGGAGAAACCTGCTCCACCGGGATCAACTTGGAGCACTTCTGCTAAGCACCTCGTTTGCTCTCCCTCTCCTAATGAACAGCGTGACAAGCTCGGAAATCAATGGCGGCTCGGCGAGCCCCGCGCGCGGCTCGTGCCAGCGCCCAGCCAGGCGTCCCCGGCACCTGCTCTCCCTAACTCAAACCGACGGCAGCGACTACCCGACAGCTCCGCTAATGGCCACCCTGTCAGCCTCCTCACCCACACCCCGGCAGGGCAGCCCAGCGAAACAAGCCATTCGTGGAGGCGCCGGCCTTCTCCCCGGCAATACCTGCGCAGAAAAAGAGGGGCTGCTGCAGTGCCGCGGGGTCCCCAGCGTTTCCCTGCAGACAAGGATGCTCTGCTCAGCACCTCTCTCCAGGCAACCACTGAAGTTTCAAGGCCCCTGGCCCCAAAAGCTAAATCCGAGTCTATGGCTGGATGGACCACTGCACATTTTTGGGAAGAAGAGGAAGCGCGGGGACACCTCCAAGACAAGCCACCTGCTTGCGATACCTGTGGCTGAGCAGGAAGACACACATGGAAGTGAGAACACAGCCCTGGGGGACAGAGAGGGATGCAGAGCAGACCAGCAAGTGGAACAGGGTGCCAAGAATCTGCTTTTGGCTCTTTCCCATAAAATACCTGGCATACTGAAGATTGCCTGAGGCAGCTGAGGCTGCACATGAGGGACAAGGCTTTGTTGGAGAAATAGCTGCATCCCAGTGCCAGACAAGGAAACCCAGGAGCTGAGGCAATGGCACAAGCATGACGGGGAACAAACACTCCCCAAAACCCAACTCCAACAGGGAGCAGCTCCCCTGAGCAGCCAGAAGAGGTTCAGATGGAACAGGGCTCTCTCATGATAAGCAGCTGCTTCAGCTCCAAGAGCCTCCCCACACCACCATCACAGCACCCCCTGCCACTCCCCGCTCTGCTGCACCACCAAGTATGTACCAGTGTACACACACACATGTATCTATACATATCACTCAGTTTGCTGCTTTTCCCATCTATGCCTGAAAAGAGGATGAGGAAAAGTGGCATGAGCTGCCCTGAGCCCTCCAGCTTCTCTCCCTCACAGTGCCCGTGCCCTGTTCCTTTAACCTCTCTGCAAGGGGCTCATTTCCCACCTCGTTTCATGGTTCTAAATTGTGCCTCTGTGCTTTGTTTGCTTAAAAAAATGCTGTTAAGAGATAGCAAAAAAAAAAAAGTGGACAAACAGGAGGGATTTAACTCTGCCTTTGCATCTCCTGGCTGGAGGGGCTTCACACGCTACTCACTGCAGCACTGGTGATTTAATCATCAGCGCGAAGCTACTGCAAACAGCAGCAGACAGCAGAGCCGGCAGGAGTAATGCTCCTTCCAACAGCGTGAATATTAAGGGCATTTAACAGCCCTTGTAATCACACTGTGGCTCCTTGCAAGAACACAGCCAGGCAGCACGAGGGAAGGCACTGAACCATGCTGCAGGGTTATCAAACTTCCCCGTGCTCCTTACGGCTCTGAAATCAGCCCTGCTTACAGAAAAGCCAGCGCCGTCTTCCCCATACGTTCTCTCCAAACCAAATCCCACGTGGCAAAAGCCCTTAAGCACACACTGGGATGAACTGGGTGGCTTGAGAGCCTCCTTCAGTGAAAGCCAGCCCCTTGTGGAATTTGTGTCCCTGTAACACAGAGCGACCATTAACAGCTCAAGCAAATTAATCTCCTGTACCTGTTTGATGCACTGGGAAAGGATTACTGGGGGAGGAGAAGAAATCCTGAGCATGGCATGAGTTTAGCTGCGCCTCAGGACTAGAGATATATAATACTTTTTAGGTCAAGCATTAGTTTGTTCTCGAAGAAATGTCCCCAGCTTTTACACTTGGAAAGTTTTCACTCTTTTATTGGATTAATATAACTCTGAAAAGTTCCCCATGATTTTGATGCAGAAAGGGCCAGTTACCTATTGCAACCTCCTGTAATGAAACACCTGTGAAACACAGCCACTCCTGGCCAACATATTAGAAACACAGCTTCTGGAAATAAGGAAAAAAGGGGGAATTCATCTGCTTTATCTCTCAGATGCAATAATGGGTGCTGGTTTCGCCTGAAGATGGGCACAACATCTTGAGACCCAAACATGCATTCAGACAGAGAATGCTGGCTTGCCCAAAGCCACACACACAGCCGGTGCCAATGTCCACACCGATGCCAACACCAGGAGATCTGCATCAAAAATTAGTTGATCCCAGCTGATATTTAAGTATAGAAACTCAGAATTGTTTGGCTGTTTTGGCTGGACTAACACCTGCATTGCCAGGAGCTCCCACCTCCCAAGATATGTCAGTGCAGCCTGTGCACCAGACCAAAGGGAATTAGCTACCCGGCCTTTCATTCACACCTTTAATTATTCAGCTGATATTGATATAAAATTAATTGAAGCAGAATAAGCCTTTCTCCTAAATACAGGTGCCCACACGCAGGAATCACTGAGATTAAAAGGTGCAAATTACACTTTATCTAATGAGTTAATTTCCAGCTGTGGCATGGGCAAATCCCTGTGCTCGGCCTGTACCTGCTGCTGCACCAGCTCTGCCCCAGTGCTACGACTGCTGTCCGAGCACAGCGCTCTGGTTAAACAGAAGATGTGCAAAGGTCTGGTTACACAGCAGAGATGTTCCTCTCTTCTGTGAATGAAACTTCTGCTTCATTCACAGAGTCAGGATTTGGCCTCGATGAGGCAGCAGAAGCTGAGCTCCCAAGGATGCAATAACGCACCAAGAGCAAAGAAATCCCTTTCTGCAGAACACGCCCTGTGCGTATTGGGGAAGGTTGACCGCCTTCCACCTCCCAGCCGCTGGTGCCCTCAAGTACCAACGCTTTTTCCTGCTGTTCCCCACACACTAGCAGAGCTTCTGCCTGCAAAGGCCAAATTGGAACTGAGTTTCCTCTGCTTACATTGCCCTCAGAAGGGAAGGTGTCCTCATCTTGCTGAATCCCACAGTGCCTCACGTGAAGGACAACATCTGAACGACCTTCCCTGGCAATGAGATTCCTGCTGGAGCTCACTCTCACCTTGCAAAGTACACTGTTTATATTTTATGTTTGATTTGGGAAACACTGTGTTCCTTGAGTGCACAGGTGCATCCAGGAGGTCCCTGCTGAGGAGACACATCCATACTTGTGCACAGTAACACAGGCCATGTCACCTGGGAATGAAACACTTTCCTCATCATTTGATTCCCTATTTTGCCACTTGCAAGTCTCATTTCAAATTTCAGGCATTTCACCTGGTGAGCTCTGTTTTGAGATGCCATTCCTTTTCCAAGCTTTGTGGCTGGGACTGCAGACTGGGCAGATGACAGTCTCTAACAGGCTCAGATAGTTCACTTTCTCCCTGAGAATGCCACCAGGCAAAGTGAGAAGCCTTTGCAAAGCCTAATTTTGCACAAATGCCTGATGCTTTCTAAGACGACAGCAGCTGAAGTCTCAGCAGATTTTAGGCTCTTTGCAGGCTCAATCTTCTCACCGTTTCTAGTGCTCTTGACCAAACCCTTCATGTATCACCTCTGCAAGGGGTCTCCTTCACCCCAAAATCAGCTCCTCTCACGCCATGGCCAGCAGACAGGGCCACTGGTGCTCCACTGGGCTGAGGGTACATCCCCAAGGGCTGCACAGTGGTTGGTTCTTTCTTCTCTTCAGAGACTCAAACCAGAGATCTTCCTGCAGGATAGGAGGGCAGGACAGGAGGGTTCTTCACAAAGTGTTTTGCAGTATCACCAGGAGCAAACCATATGCAGCCTACACACCATCCACGGTTTAACTCCAAGCACTATATGGATATGCATCCATTTGGATCCCAGTCACAGCAGCAGATGGCTGGTTAATGCATGTTTGAGTCTGTCTCTCTCCAAATTACACTGTATTATGGCGCCAGGAAAACACAACGGGCATTGTAAATGCCACAACTTTTCCCTGCTCCTTCTCCATCCAGCTCTGTTCTTGTTGAAGGCAGGACCATGCTACACAATAGTCTCCCTCCCAGCCTGGCTCCCACACACCAGCTCCAGCAGTCTTCCCACTGTCAACATCACTGGAAAAACCACCCACCTTCCCCAACCACATGCCGAGTTTTGCATTTCATCTGGGCAAGGTCAAAGTGTAAAGGGGCTGCATCCCAAACATCTCCCAAGGCAGATCCCAAAGGATATTAGAGGATATTATTCCATTCTGAAAGACTCTGAATCAACCCACCGGGTGAAGCAGATTACCTTAACCCAGATGAAAAAACTTCTTTTAAACAAATATATTTTTAAAAAAAAATAAAAAAATCTATGTTTTATAAGAAGAACTGAGCCAGCCATTGAAAATTAGTCTGCCCACACCTGTAACTCCTCCCTCTCATCTTTTCTCCATCTCACCTAACAACAAGCAACTAAAAATCCAACACATAGGGAAGAAAAGATGTGCACGAACCCCATCCAGCCCAGGGGGGCTGCAGCCAAGGCCCGCACCGCTGAACACATTCGTGTCTTATTTGCGAACCGTGTGTCTCCATAATGGGTTATGAGGTGTGTTTGTAACTGGCGGATGCCGACAGTGGTCCTTGAGGAGGAAATGGTCTGTGTCTAAATGCAGGCAAAGCTATTTGGAAAGCCAGGACAAAGCTGCCTTTCTCTCCTGGCTTGGGCCAAATTACATCCTTTGGACTTACTCCTTCAGTGGCTTCAAAAGAAAAAGAATCATCCGTCTCAATTTTCCTGGCTCTGTGAATAATGTTTGGAGAATAGAGGGTGATTTCATAGCTCATTTGTTTTTGCACCGCATGAACTCTGCTCTCCTCGCATCACTTTCCAATGGGGTTTATTGGTGGTGTTTCCATGAGAAAACCAAGGAGAGAAAGGCTAAGACCCTCAGTCACACTTGAGACTGAGAGGAAAAAATAAAAGTTTTTTAAAAAAAAAAAAAAAGAAGAATCTCCTTCCCTTGTCTTTCAGCCTGATCTGAAAATGAACCTGTTTTGCTTCTGAATCAATTCTCTTCTGGCACTGCACTTCCCGCAGTACTTTCTGAGATGAGATGCAATCATTAGCTCACTTGCTCCTCCAAATAATATCACAAAGCCGGAGCTCAAGCTCCTTTGCAGTAAATCATCACTAACTTCTGCCTATGTGTGGCAAGGCAGGGTTTGGCAGGGGACACAAGCCCTGCCCCACCCTCCCAGTGCCACCACCAATGCATCTGCATACCCGCTGCCTGGGCACAGTCCCCCATCCAGCATGTCACCTCCTCCCACCGTGCAGAAGTGACACTGGAACACTGACCCTTCCCCAAATGCCTCTGCAATGACCCACAAAGGACCACCACACCTCTCACTCCCTGGGGCTGCAAGAAGGGTTAACCAAGGTTCCTAAGGGGCTTCCAAACAGCGGGATTGAGGCCAACTATCAGTACTACTAATGCTGCCTCCACCAACAAAGGGGTGAACTCCTGCTGAACCTGTCACCACTGATCATTTTCCAAAGGCACATGTTAATGATGAGAAATCCTCCTCCTGCTCCTCTCAGCAACTCTGTGCCACTGGCACCCAGAGCCTCATCCCCTCCCAGGACACCCAATGCCCATCCCACAGCAAGAAGCTTCCCAGGTACCCTACAGACTGATCCAGCCTGACCTAAGGCTGCCCTCCCCACCCCAGCAGCAGCTATATGGGAAAACCTGTACCTAGGCAGCCCCCCTTTCCCAGCTCCTCTGGAAATACGTACGAAGAGTGGAGCAATAGTGATTCAGATGAGCAGAAGATGAGGCTCAAGATCGCCTCTTTGGCTTACTCTTCCTATAACACTGATTCCTGCTGAGATTCTGGAAGCAAAAAGGGTAAAGAGGGTGGGAAATCAATTTAATTGCAGCTTAGTAAGCAAGTGCACTAAGCATCGCTGGCAAAATCTGAACATTTTGCTGCGAGAGAAAGGGGGAGAAATGGCTTTTTCATTGCACGGGAAAGTGGATTGAGAGCAAACTCCCCCCCATCATCTGCTCCTCACCCCTTCCTTCTTTAAACAGGAGGAAGCCAGCAAGAAACACACAGCTAACGCCAGCAATCTCCTGCTCCTGCTACTCCAATTAATAGTCAATCCGCTGCACCCTTTGTCGTTAGGCTGCACGTAATTACTCCTTCACGCAAACGTCTTCCTTAAACAGATCCTACTTCTGCTTGCTCCGCAGATACATTCCCCTTAATTGGTTTTATTGCACCAAATGCCGGGCTGCCCTCACAGATGAGACTCTCCCAGACGGAGCACGTTGCTTTTGCATTTCCACAACTTCTCCCAAGCTTGCTTTTCCCACTGGCAGAGAGATTACGGCACAGACAAACATGCACAGAGGTGCCGAAGCAGTATCCCGTGAGCTTTATGCACAAAACACACACATCCACAGACCCAAGGAAAACCCTCGGCACACAATACCCCATGTTCAATTTCACAGGGCTTTGTCAGTCTGGGACAGTAACACTGCACCTGCATTTATGCAGGACTACAAGGTGGTGTTATTTGCAAGGCTGCCTCTCCCAGCACTGCCCTTCCCGTGCCAGAGCTCGCCCAGCTCACACCCGCGGAGCCACAGCAGCCGGGCAGAGCGTGCCCTGCCCTGGTCTCTACACCTACAACCGACCTCTCAGCTTCAGGAGGCACAGAAAAACTCTAGTCACAGTACCATAAAATGCTCCTCGGACCTGCCTTCCCCAGGCACAGCATTCCCATTTATAGCTCTCACCCTGCAGCCATCCCATGTGCCCAGTCCCCTGCCCACGGGAAGGCACAGGTCACGTTGCAGAGAGTGGGACAAGAGATGTCTTGGCAGAGCAAGAAGAAGCAAACCCAGCCAAGACAAGCCCTGGGCCATGAGCCCATCAAAATAAATCAGGATGATGTTTTCTTATCAAGAAAAGGAAGAGTGAGGAGAAAACAGACTGGGATTTTGAGTAAATAATCCAACTCTAAGCATATCTAAGGTGGCAAAAGGATAAATCGGGAAAAACATCTTCCCTGAGAGTCAGCATCTTTCTCAAGCATGGAGACACTAGACAACATATGTGCTGTGTCTCTGAAGCCTTGGCATCCAGACACAGAGCTGGTTTTGGAGACCTCCCTGCTCAGAAGCAGGACTTGCTTTTGTCAACCCCCCCCAAAAGGTCACCAAGGGCTCCAGGCCGTGAGCCAGAGCTGAGTCCTCCTAAAAACCCAGGAGCAAGGGCTTGAGCCCTTGCCTGTTACCTAGGAGAGGATGATGCCACATCATGTCACACCACCTAGTGAGGGATGCTGTGGCCTGGAGCAATTCCACGTGCAGGGTGCTCCACAGGGACCTTGACAGGAGAAGCAGTTTACAAGAGAGACCACGACACTCCTGAGCCCAGCTCACCCTGGGAACATCACCACCTCCAACACCCCTTCAGAGTGAAGCAGCAGGACTTTTCCAACTCTTTTTAGCCTCCCAGAGCACAATAATATGTATTTTTCTTTTTCTGGTGCTCAACACCTCTTCTCAACAAAACACATACCACCTGCACAGAAATTTATTTATATTCTTAGCAGCAGAGAAGCAGAATCCTTGCATCCTCTCCCTCTTCCCTGATACTTCTTTTAAAAGCACCAAGCTAGGAAAGGCACCTGTACATTCCAATGCTCACTGTTTTGCAAAGCGAACAGGTCTTGTTCAATCAATATTTATGCCCCCATCAGTCACAGCTGCAACACGGAGCTGTACCAGAATGTAATGGAAGCGAAATACATTCATTGCAATTAGCAGTGAAAAATGAAGAGGGTTTTCATTGACTGGTTATTGTTTCACAGGTATCTCAGGGAGCGCTGTAATGCGCAGTGGGCAGGTTAATTAAACGAGGTGCACAAGGCAGGCTGCTCACCATTTGTCCACAGCTGGTTCAGCCACAGGGGTGACTTTCTTGCCTCACTCCTGCTCCACCAGATCTGTTCTGTCTGATCCCACGGATGAGGGCAGCTTGGGCATGGTTTTCTGTTTTATCCGGCACTAAATACACAAGCAGGAGAGAGGAACTGGATTCCACCCCACCTTCTGCATGAGCAAAGCTCTGCACATCCTAGAATGCCTAGGTTTGCTCCTAGAGATTTCAGAGTGGGATTTCACCAGCAAAGCATGACAGAAGACTTCCCTGCTCTCACATCCTGGACCTATCCACGTCCCCAGCCAAGCTCCAGTCAACACAAGCTTCCTGGGTATTAAACACTCTGCCTCTTTTTTTTTTTTTTTGTTCCCAACAGCTTTGCCACTTCAATCCCTTAATTGTCAAGATCTGAATTTTTGCAGGATACACAGTTATTTTAATCTGTTAAGTGGCTCTGCTGCTATAAAACTGACAGGAATTTAGTATCTGGAGACTGTCAGCTGAGCTCCAGGTGCTGAGGCTTTCTAGATGGCGATGATGCAGAAGGAAGAGCAGACTGGTGCAAGGCACACAAGCACAAAGCTGGCAAGAGTCCCTTCGCATCGAGGTCTGACCCTGCAGGGTGCTGAGCACCCCAGAGAACCTGGAGCAGGCAGCGAGGGTGCTGAGCTTCTCCACATGTCCCAGGAGCCATCCCCCAGCACACTCGGAAAGGAGCTGCTAACACTGCAAACACCAGTACAAGTCAAGTAGAACAGGTCACTTTTTTTAATAAAGGAAACTTTTCCTCTGTAGCTTTTCTCCTGCAGTCAAGTCCATGACAGACCTGCTTTCCCTCCAGAGGCTGTCAGCTGTGCCTCAGCCATTCATCAGAGGGAGCAAGCTAGCATGCAGGAGGGAATGAAGGGAAATGAAATCCCAAACTCAACAAAAACTATCTTCCTGACCCTCCTGCATGCACTGCTGGCTCCGAGTGTGGGAGTCCAGACCCTTCAGAACCCCTCCCTGCTGCAGAGCTCTCCTATACAGCCAGCTCCCCACTGTGGTCTGATACAGGCACAGGAGATGAGACGACCAAGGGCTTGTCACCCAAACGCTCTTCTCCTGTTCTGTCATTAGCATCCCCCACGGCGGGCCACGCAGCCACAGCCTGGCAGAGGAGCCAGCAAACCATCACTGCAGAGCCAGCTACATGTACTCCTCACAATTAATTTAGGATTTTGCTTGTAATTAATCCCGCATATCAGTTCCCCTCATTATTCCTTAATGTAATTAAATTATTAGCTTATATGTGTGTGTCCCCCCTCCATCCAAAAGCAGAGCAGTGGGATGGATCAGAGGGAGGCCGGGGAGATGCCAGGCAGTAGCATGGGGCCATGAGCCTGGATTACTGGAGCACATGCCAAGCCCCACCACCGCCTCCCTGGGTGACTTCAGGTGGGTCACTGGCAGCCTGATTCTCCAAGATGGTAAAATGCTTCCAATTCCTCTGGAGTCAATGAGAGACAGAAGGATACAAAGTTCAATTAGCCTCTCCGGGTCCTGGTTTATCCAGCCGGAAAACTGCCGGGACAAGGAGACAGGCTGGAACTAATGAAAGTGTGCAAGGTGTTTCGAAACCGTCCGCCAAAAGGCAGGGAAGGCAGGAGGCGTCAGCGAGTCCCAGCGGATCCATGACCCCAGCCAGCCTCGTGTCCGTACACCCATCCATCAGGCTCGGCTTCCCTGCAGGCTGAGCCCACGGCTGCTGACCCGGCACTCAGCTGGGTAAAGCTCCCTGGCAGGGGCAGGCACCCTGCTACGGCTCCGCTCCCCAGCCAAGTCACAGGACTTCGTAAAGGGCAGCGAAAGGGCGAGTGTTACTTATGGCACTAATAGGGCTTGATCCGCCCTTTGGAAAAGAGAGAAAAAACAACCCCCAAACCCCAAGCAACAGCAGTAAAAACAGCACGGGAAGGACCGGCGAAGTTGTCCCAGGAACAACTTCACGGTCCTAAACACTGAGAGTTTTTTTCTTCCATACCCTACCAGTCCTGCAAGGTTACTACACCTCACAGCCAGGAGGGCGTCCCACACCCTAAAATACAGCCTCAACCTGCTCCTGCCGCCCTGGCACGTACCAAGTACCACCAGCGGCTGCAGGCAGCAGGGAGGAGGAGGAGGGAAAGGAGGTGACAGGGACTGAGGCAAGCAAGGGCTGTCAAGAAGGGGGGCCCTCCAAGCCTGCCTGCCACTGGGCGGCAGAGACAGATCCATAGAGATGGATTATAGGGGAACACAGAAAAAAAAAAAATAAGCGGAGAGGTGAAGCCAAGTTAATTACAACAGATGGCTGCACCCACCTCTTTGGGCATGAGCAGCTTGGGAAAGCTCTCAGCTAACGCTGTTGGACCTTCCCGGAACATCTGCCTTCACCAGGTCCACAAGATGCCAAGCCAGCAGCATGTTTTGGGCATAGGAAAGACTCAGAGACTCACACCAAGGCCCTGCTCCTTGGAAACCCCATCCATCCCAACACAGGCTTCTTTGGCTGCAAGAAAAACATCACAAGCCTTCCTTTGGGAAGCTGAGGCCTGGATCTGGCTCAGGATTCGGGGTAAAGCGGGGAGTGGGGCACAGACCAAAATAACAGTGATTGATGGGCATCTGTGCAGCCAAGGGCAGCAGCTCTGTGAGCAGCAGCTTCGCTGTTGGCCCCTGGCAAGCCACCAACTTGCCACAGCCAGCCAGGGAACTCAGGCACCACGGCCTTCCAGCATGGGATGTGTGCCGTGAGCCCTGTCAGGAGACAGGCATAGGCAGGAGGCAGCACTACCAGCTGGAGCTTCACAAGGAAGGTCTAAAGGTTAAACTTACAAGAGGCATGATACATGGCTGTGCACACATCCACAGAAATACAGCTCAACAGGCAGAGAAGGCAGAAGTGGGGGGGAACAGGTTGGAAAATGCTGCCAGGAAAGTTTACGTGGATTCGCTCCATTTCTGCTCTGTAGCTGTCTCACAATGTTTGCGCTGCTGTCAGCAACCCACCACCTCCTCTTGTTTCTCAAGGAATTTGAGAGGACAACACTTAGCTGCTCAAGTTTTCATCAGTGGCAGCCAGTCCCACTGGCTAGGGCAATGGGACACACCACTAGGCTCCTCTCTGGCCCACAGCATTCCCGTCTCTGGTACCCCAGTCAGCTCTGCAGCCGTTCAGAAGTGTTAACTGAAGTGACACCACATCCCCACACTCATAAGCAGCTTATAAGTCATACTGCTCCAAAGCAGATTCCAAAGCCAAAAAATGCAATGCATTAAAAAATAAAAAACAATCTGCACTCTATGGATCTCAAGGGGATGCAACTGTTTGGATGGAAAATTCAGAAGAAACGAAGGAGAGGCAATTTAAGCAGTCAGATTGCTGGAGTTATGGCAACTTGGCAGTGGCAGCTTCGAAACACGGGGCCGGATCCTGTGTGGCAGAAGTTCACTTCGCTTGCTGTGGAAGCCAAACCCAGCCCGTAACAGCATCAGCAACCTGCACCCCGAGGTTGGGGGAGCTGGGAGTGGGAACAGAAAGTCAAAATGGGCTACAAAATGGCAGCAATTCAGCTGCAGCTGCTGCTAAGCAAGAAGCAAGGTTCATCTCAAGGAGGTTACAGGAGCCCCCGTCAAAGAGGGGAGGTCTTCTTTTACAATTTTCAAGAACACAGTTCCAACAGAAAGCTACAGACACCAAAGCATATTTCTGGTTAAGAAAGCGCTTGTCTTCTAACTCTGCTTTCAGTGATTTATTTATTGCCTTCCTCTGCTTAAATAAATAAATAAATGCAGAGATAATTATTTATTTTTGGGGCCTTAAATTGCATAGATTCATTCCCTTCTTCTAGGATTGAAAGATTTACGAAAGCTTGAAAAAACCTCCTCAATCATTTTTATTTAAAAAACATGGAAAACCAATAATTTCTCGGGATGAAAAAATCAAAGTAAGCTTTATGAGTTCTGACTTTTTTTTTCCAATCAGGTCATTAATTCAGTTGCTGAGGCGATAGACATACATATGAGACTCTCCAAAGATGTGGCAAACACTTACTTAAAGCTGTCACATGTTGTGGGCCAAACGCTGCTGGGTGTCACTGCTGAAAAAAAGGGGCTGGGGACTCACACCCTTCCTCTGCCACAATAACCCTAATCTCGGCATATTTTCAGGAGCTGGGCTCTAAACCCGATTAATTAATTCAAGATTTACAACAGTACAAATAAGCAGCACCTAATCCACGCCCTTTGGAAAGTTAACCCCCGGTTAAGCCCCAGGCACTCTCAGCCGAGGAGGAGAGGACACGGGACCTGGAGAGGACACGGGACCTAGTTCAGCCGAAGCTGCTTGCAGCTCCCCTGCTTTTCTTTTGGGCAGTGAAACTCCTCTGATTCACTCCTTGTGTGGAACGAGATGCTCCTCACACGTCTCCCGCGCTGTCACTCCGGGGACTCAAACACGACACAGAAAGGAGCGATTGCAAACGCACCCTCCTCTCCTCCCACCCCGGCTGGGGCTCCCAGGGCAGCAGCATCCTGCCCGTGCCTGCTCTGCCATCACAACAGCCGCGAACAGCTTCGCTCGGGCTCGGCCAGCCCGCGTACCCCAGCCACGGACCAGCCAAGTCTGTTCCCCTCTCGTTCCAGCCCGGACAGGATCGAGCCCTTCTCCTTTAGGGCAGAGCTCGGGAACACGGCGTGACCCACGGGGGAAAGGAGTGGCCGGGCCTCCACCCGTGACACAAACCACGCGTTTCGCTTCCTTGGGCCGTACCGGTGCCCCCGCTCCCCAAGGCCCGGAGCCAGGGATGCTCCAAGTTGGCGGCGGGGCAAGGGGCCGGTACCGCCGGCAGCACCCGCGGCCGGGGCAGCCCCGACNGTCCGAGACCGTGCGGAGGGAGGGCAGGGGAGGCACCGCAACCGGGGGGTACGGAAAGGGCCCGAACCCCCCGCACAGGCACGGAGCCGGTACCAAACTTGCAGGGGAACGCGATGGGGTGGAGGGGTCCCGAAAACCGCCGGGAACTTCTTCACCGAGCAGCGGCGGCACCGCGCCCAAGTCCCGCCGGAGCAGCCGCGGCCCCGCCGCCCCTTCCTTACCTCCGGCGTGTGTCCCTCGGGCTCCGCCGCTTCCAACTTCCTCCGCGCCCCGAAGAAGAAGAGGAGCAAGGCGGCGAGCCAGAGCACCCCCAGCAGAGACAGCGCCAGCCGCCGCGGCGGTCGCCTCATCCTCGAGAGGAAGGAAAAGTCCGGCGGGAACACCGGGAAGCGGTGAGGGGGAGCCGCGGGCACCTCCGCGGGCAGCGGGAGCGGGGCCGGCGGCGAGGAGGGTCTCGCCCGCCCGCCTCGGAGCCGGCGATGCGAGTCCCGGGCTGTGCATGCTCTGCAGGGGAGGGGAGGGGAGGAGGAACGGGAGGAGGAGGCGCCGGGAGGAGGGGGGCTGGAGCCAGAGCCGCTCGCCGGGGAAAGGTGCAGCGCGCAGGCAGCCGGGCTGGTCCCCGCGGGGCTGCGATGCTGCCTTGCCCGCGATGCTGCCCTGCCCGCTGCGCGCCGGCGGGGAGGCAGCCCCGGGGGCCGGGCACCCAGGGCTGTGGGGGTGTCTGTGTGTGTGTAACCGGGGACGCCCATCCCTCTACCCTCCCTCCGTGAGTGAGTCCGGGCCACCTCCACGCGAAGGGATGCGCGGTGCTGGGCAGGGCCGCTGCGAAGTTGGCCGGGGTCGCTCCCGGTCCCCGTCCCGGTCGTCGCCCGACTCCGAGGCGAGAGGAGGCCACCGTTCAACAACACACAGAGGAGGCTCAGACATGATGGGAAGATTAATTTAACCAATTGAAACAGCAGGGGGAATTCAGGTAGGTGGAATTTAATTACTGGATTTGGAAGAGAAGATGTGAGTCTCCAGAGCTGTCAAGAACACTTAAAAAATAAAATCATAATCATCAGCTGTTGGTATTCCGGCAGCAGCTTGGTGCCGGGCCATGGTCCTGCAGGGATGGCCCTCAGCTGTCATCCCTATCCCATGGGGTGTTCCTTGCTGGCTCCATACACAGCCCCAGCACAGCAGGCCTGTCCACATAGGGCAGCCAAAGTACCTTGCTGAGGGGAAAAAAAAAAATCGAACACCACTACAGAGTAGGACTCCAGAAAAGAGCTGTCTCACCCAGCTATCCCTGTTCACCTGCCTGACACCGCTCTTCCGATCTTGCCACTGACAAGTATTACACGAGCTGAGCAAACCTTTGCAGAAGACATTAGAGAATAAATTAAGTATTGGAGCAGATGTGAGTCATTCATGTTAGTACGAAAACTATAGAACAAACCCCATAAAAACAAGAATCCATGCATAAAGTAACATATGGAATGAAATAGAGATAAGATGTCAAATGCTGGAAAGTCCGATGCACATGTTGTAAACAACCTCTCCTATGCATTTCCCACACGCTACTCTTGGCTTTATATTTTCCTGCAGTTGTTTTCTGTCACTGGTTAATTTATCATTTGCAATCTTCATCCTCTGTCCTCCTCTGATTTATTTCTAGGGCTCAATAAGCCCTTCTACCCTAACATAATCCATGCCTCTCAGGCCCTCAACATTCACAGAAAGATGCCCAGATAAAAATTTCATTAGCATCCACAAAAAGGGACATTTCTCTTTCTTTGTTTTAAAGCCGTGTGACTTTGAAACACCTTTACCAGAATGAGGAAATCCAGGTCCAGCAGACAATTAGTTTGAACTTTGTTATACAGCCAGGCAGGAGCAGAACTAACCAGGTGGGAAGAGGGCAGAAAACCCTCATGCTCTGGTGAGCCACCAACTTGATGTCACATGGGAATCCCACACCAGCCTGAAAAATGCAACCTGTTCCCATGGAGTACATAAATTGTCACACCGATTAACCTTCCTCAGCCCTACGTTCAGATTAGCTGGACCATCCTCCACCTCTGCCACCATGAGAGACATCTCTGCCCAACCTAGTTCAGACCTAGAGGTGCTACTCTCTTCCCCAAACTGTTGCCTTATGCTTTTTCCTGACAGCTAAGGTGAAACACCTGAGCAACTTTCAGCAGCTGAGGCACATGAGTGGTAGTTTTTACATGGCTTGTAGTTGTCTTCTTACCTTATGCTCACCCCAGCTATTGGTACAAACTGGTTGCTGCCTCCCACATACCTCCTTTGGGTCAGGAATGGCTTTCTGACCAAAAAGATCACCTTGCCACAAGTAGAAAATAGCCACTGGTGTTTTCCTGCTTGGGACAAAGTGACCTTGGCTGCTGTTACACGGTGTTCCCCCAACATGTTTGCAGAGGGTGCTGCGTTTTTCCTACCAGACCTCCCTCTGTGCTAGGAGAGTTTTTCCAGATAAAGGCACCTGGAGGGTGTTATCATTCAAAGCTGGATTAAAAACCTTGTCTTTTTTGTAGGTCAGACTTTCAGTGGAAGCTATTACAAAATATAGAGGGGAAGTATAGAAAATATCAAGGAAATACATTACAAATTAGATTACAGGTAAGGTAATAAATAGGACATACCTGACAAAAATGCAATCAGATAATGCTTTCTTATTACCTTGAGAAACAACTCCCTCTGCTGAGGGAAAGCTTCACTGGCAGGGCTCGGTGCCGTGATGGATAACTCGCTGTGCCTGGCAGAGAACGGGCAAAGGGCCTGAGGCTTCCCCAGTGGCACTGCCACTGCTCCAGCAAGAAGGGGACACTGTACAAATCCCCTCTCTGTGCAGATGTCCTGTGTGGAAGCAGGAGACTCGAGGAGCTCTAGCAATGCATCGTCTCCAAGGAAGTACATTCCTCCTGACTGCGTGCGTGTGTGCTGGGACAGATAATATATCAAGCAGATGATGGTAACAGCTATTTAAACAAGAATAAGGCAAGAATACAAATCTGTAGGTTCAGAGTTATTTGAAGTTGTAGACTTTCAGAGACTCGTATAAAAATTCCGCTGCAATTCCATTAAAAACATGGCAATAAAAAAAAAATTATTCTGTTGTATTATTGACCAATATCTTCCCCATTTTCCTAATTTTTCCTCTGCCAATCTCAGCTGCTTCACAGGTGAGGTCCATAACATATTACCTGTTTCCAACAGAGCAAAATTTACAGGCAGTACAGCCAGAGACAGAAAAACAGTCTAGGAAATGGGTGGCTGGCATTTGTTGGTATCAGCATTGAAAAGCTGATGTAAGTGATTGTTTCATGAAAGCACAAATAGGACATGATTTCTGAATGGGAGGGGGACTCTTCACAATCACAGCTTCAGGTGATGGCCCTTCAGGATCCTTTAAGGAAAGGGTGTTAGGGGAAAGTAGCTTTCCTTGCTATTTCAAGGGCATCTGTAAAGCACATTTCAAGGAAATGTAATATCCCCGAGTCTAAAAACCAGCTGGGCACTGCTTCAGTGCAGTTTTAACTAGGAATACTCCTGGGTTTGAGTTCAGTTCACATCTGAGATTCCATCCACAGAATGTTTCTTTTCCAAAAGGATCACAAATACTTTGCAGTTTGTTCTGAGAAAGGGGCCCAAACAGATACAGTTAAGAAGTGATCAGAGGAAAGGAACAAAATCTACCCCCAACTTGGGATGCTGATGAGCCTGAACTGAACATGGGAGGTTATTTTAAGATGGAGGAGCCCTGCTGAGCTCTGGCTTGAAAGGGGCTTCTAGGACAGAAAGCTCCACTGCCAGGGGATGATCTGGTACAGTCAGTGGCTTCGGGTAGCCCAGCACTCACTGCTGTTCATGGCAGTGCACCGTCCCCATGAAGAGGTGCTGCTTGCAGTAGCAGACATACCAGAAAGAAAATATTTGTTTGCAAAAAATAGGAGATCAGTATTTGAAAGGGTCAGCGTGGTAATATGTGGTTATACAGGGTCCTGGATTTCAGTCAGTGGTACCTCTGTGGTGCTCTGGGCTTGGGGAAAGCAGCTCATTCAGAAGTTTCTCTCCCACCCCTGGCAGAGGGTGTGCTACGCTTACTGAATTTAACCACGCTGAGGACAGGGCCAGGAGAGGAGGGAGAGCACAACAAGCTGCTCCCAAATAGCTGTTTTGGCAAGTGCTGAGCTTTGGCATGTTTCAGAAGGAGCCCAGCTGTCCCTTGTCACCAGCAGCGGAGGTGCCAGCCCGGGTGCAGAGCCTCCAGGAGAGCCAGCCAGCACAGGCCCTGCCCCAGCACCACCCCACAGCCCCAGCCTGCTCCCAGAGATGACTCAGGAACCATTTGAGACTCCTCTATGGGTGGAGCTGTGCTTCAAATGTGAACAGTCATGTCAGTGACTTCCCAGTTTATATTTAGTACTGGAACAAACTTCCCTTGTCAGACCTTTAGCTGTTCAAAAAGCCTCCAGGTCACTTGGTCTGTTCCTAATCCAGTCAGTGTGGGGAGATAAAGGGGAGAAGTCCTTCGCACAGTAGCAAGAAGAGATTGTTGCTTTGCCATGGGGGTCCCCCAGCTCTACAGCACTAGACACCACCATGCCTTGGCCCCGTGGCAAGCTGCTGCAAGGGTGCAGGTGTGAGCTGAGCTGGTGGTTCCCAGCCACAGCTGCCATCGCACACAGCCCTTGGCATTGGGAGGGCAGCGAGGGCTCTCTGCCACCTCAAAAAGCAGCTTCCATGAAGGCTGTCGAAGATACTATGAACAGTATTCCACGTTTTTGTGGCAGGTAAGTTCTGCCTTTGTTTTTGTGCTGTAACAAGAGACATAAAAAACCGGACCAGTGCTTATATGAACCATATTCTCTCTGTGTGTCCTTGGAGAAGACCAAAAATGTTAGAGACGGTTCTGGCCTAACAGCAGAATTGTAAGTAAATGTAATTAAAAAAAAAAACCAAAAAACTTTATAGTAGGCTGTCTCCTTCCCCTTGCTGAGGTGACAGAACTGTAGTTTGTCCTACATCTGCAGCTTAAACGGGAAGCTGTGAAGCACTCACCTTCTCCTCTCAGGTGATGATATCACTCTGCACCTCCTCACCTCCTGCTGCACTCAGAAAGGGAAATGGAGGAGTTCCTGCAGGCTTTTTGCCACTATTAGTGTTGCAAGCAGATCGCTTCCAGTCCCTATATAGGATTTTTTTTCCTTTTAATTAAACCGCAAGCATTCTTCTCTAGCAAACTTTCCACGATGGCATCTCCAGTTAATTAAACGTTTAAGCTGTCAGGAAATGCTATGCATTAAAAAAAATAAAATAAAGAGGAGAGCTACTTTAATAGCATTTGTTAATTGAAGCTTTCATCAAGTCAGCTACAGGAATGCAAGCTGCTCCCCGAGTAGATGGGCAAGAGCACACATCCAGACATTTGCCTGCAGTTCCCACGAGTCAGATTCCCACCTCCAGGCTAGTTTGTGTGGCACTGATGGATGAGGCAGCGCTGAGCTCCCTCACCATTAGGACAAACACAAAGACTTCTCCGTAGTAAAACTGGAGGAGGGTTGGGAGGAATTCTTATCTCCCACAAAGTATTGTCTGCTGCACCTTTAGCAACTGCAATCAATGGGCACCCACTTGCACTTGTGTTTAGTTCACATGCTCCCCAGTCCTTGTCTCCATTTGCTGGAGCACAGGTTTTTCTGAATTAGATGCAGCCTGTGCTCACAGAATTTCCAGGTGCCCCATGGTGCCAGTATAAGCAGGTGTGGGAACAAGGGCCAAAGCAATTGGAGATTTGAAGAGAGACATATTGACTTCAGCATGTGGCTGGTGGACATTTTAGGGAGCACAAGAACAGATCCCTTGGACAGTGCTTTTTCTCACTGCAACTACCTTCAAACTGTTCACTGGTTGCTTTTGGCCAGCCCAGTGTAGGTTATTGCTACAACAGGGTTAAGTCTTCTGGATCCTGTCTGTCCCCATATGTCTCTGGTGGTTGTAAGTCTCTTCTGATGCTCCCATTTTCTGGAAAAAGCCTGTGGAGAAGCAATAGCTGCTGATCTCACAGCCTAGCCTGTTTTTTTCAGAGTTTTGGCTGGGGGAAGCTGCCTGGCTCCAGGTCACTGCATCAGCAGCCACTGCAAATGACCACAAAAGGGCATTTGAAACTGAAGGCAGCAGAGGGTTTTATGGGGCAAGTTGCAGCAAACAACCAATAAGCAGACACAGCACAGGGCAAGTGAATCTTTACCAGCAGCACCTGAGGCTGTGAGGTCCTGGGCACCCTGTAGTTCTCAGCACAGCCGTGGTAAAACACATGCTCCCAGGGGACCCCAGTGCTGCTGTGACTTTACAGGGGAAGCAAAGCTGTTCACCTGCCTCCCAAGGAGATGTGCTCCTGTGTGTGTTCACACAAATGCACACACACCCCACATTCCTCTCTAAAAGCAGAGAACCCTGCCAGAATTCAGACCAAACCCTTTTGTTACTTTGAATATGCTAAATCAGTCCCTTTTAGCCAGCTGCAGGACTGTCTCTTAGACACATTGAAGCCCATCATTGTGGTTTGGACAGGTGACACTCAACAGAATAAAGAACAAGTCATGTGATGGGTGAGAGAACACATTAGCTAAAATAAAGCTTTGTCCTTAAAGCACCTTTAATGCCTCTGTCCTTTTGTGTGCAGGTGTTAAGCAGACTTCAGAATTAAATCTCTATTTCTGGGATATGTAAGTGTGGCCCAATGCCAACTGGAATCTAGGCATCTATTAACACAGCTGGCAATATGTAATATTGCAGCAGGCGCTTTTTGGGAAGGAGGGTTTTCACAGCTGGGTGGAAAGTTTTACCCTCATCTTCCTCTTATAAAATTTTTCATAGAAAAAATTCTTGACTGTTTATCCCCCCCTTGCCCAGAAGGATACAAAACCTGAAGACACACCACCTTACTTCTTAAGATTTTAATCTCATTATTTGGGGGAGGTGTCTAGGAATAGACATTTCTTGATATACAATCCAATGCTTTTAGTGTAAAGACAGAGTGATTTCTATTTGATCAGGCAACCTCCCTCTCCATGCAAAAGCTCAAAGGGGCTGACAACTGAACCCCTCAGCTCCTTGAAAAACAGTTAAAACCAAGCAATTACTCTGTGCAAAAAGAGCAAGTAATGTCAAGGTCTACGCTTACCCCATGTTGATATTTTCATAGGATCCACTGGGATGTCCTACACAAAAACACACACAGTGCTACAAATCCTGCCTGCCTACAAGGGAACACTGTTCTACCTGGAACGTGCTCAGGTGGATTAACATCTCCTTTCCCATCACCAAATCATTGCTGTTGGTTAGACAGCAAAGCAGCAGCTTGATTCTCCCACTAGCAGGACAAAATTTCAAGGCTGCTGTTTAGAAAACAAAGTAATGTTTAATTGCACACATTTGTTTTGCTGTTATTGAGCAAGAACAAGTCAGAAGCCCAACAACATTATTTTTCCTTCCCCGCATAACACCTCATGAATGCATTCAAACCTGTTAGAGTTTGTTAGTCCCAGAGGGTCTTGTTGAACCAGAACGATCAATAGATGCAAACAGAGCAGGTAAAGAGGCAATCAGGGCCCTAGAAACTTGAAATATTTTCCATCAGGACACCTTAATAACTTCCCCTGAACGAGTATTTCAGCGGCTCGTGCTACAAGCAAGGAGACGTCCCAGGTAGGAGCAGCCCAGGCGAGACACACGAGGGATGAAACGCATCTTGATTTTACCACCCAGAGCAAAATGTGCTCCGGGCAGCAGGATCTTCTCCAAATAGCTTGGGCCATCCCATGCGGGAGAGGTATTTCACAGGAACTTCTGCATATGGAAGATAATTGGAGGGAACTGCTCCAACGTTTGGGGTTCTGATCTCCTCGCAGTAATGAGCGCACAAGCAGAGGATGCATATGCATGAGAACATAATTAAGAGTGGTAAAACCTGGAAGATTTTCAAACTCTGTGGCAATTACCAACTTAAACACACAAAAAATTAAGATAGCCTTATACCCAAAGGAAAGTTATTATTCCAAGTGCCTTGCCTCATTATAGTTAGCTGGAGCTCAAACAGCAGGCTGGTGAGCAGGGGAGAGATGCCTTCCATTAGCAGCAGGTGCTCTCCCTGGGATGGAGGCAGGATGCTGACATCCTTCTGCTCTTGCTGAGGCATCTCAAACAGTCTCAGAATGCTTCATGGGAACAAAAATAGAAAGCAGAGGGCACACATGACTGGCAGCTTGGGCTCCCCTGTTGCTCTTTGGGCCTCTCTGGTGAAGAGCGTTCATGGACAGAGAGCTACCCTGTGTAAATAGATTCACTAAATAAATGTGGTAATTATACTGAATATTATTCTCAGTAGAAATAGCAGCAGGGAAATGATTTGCATAAGAAATGTGGATTATTCATGTAAATGAATGTGTTATTTGTTTATAGAAAGGATTAAGTCTTGTCTAAAGACCTAGAACTCAGCTATACATAAAAGTGAACACTTAACCAGCCTTTCATACCTCCACTGTGCTCTGCCCATCTTTGCAGTAGTACCTGTGTTTTTCATCAGTCCCTTTTGCTAAAGCTCAAACTCCCCTCAGTGCAGGGAATAGTTAATCTTCTCTAGGGAGCCTGGTGGGCTCCCACGAAAGAATCTTTACAGGAATCCAGGCTTTTAATCTTTGTTTCAGCAAGCTGAGCCTAGAGCCAGGAGAAAAAGGAGGGGTTTCTAGGTTTGAAGAGCTGTACAAAAAGCCTGACTTGGGAGGATGACTCCTTCAGTTTCCCTCCTCCATGTGCTGAATGCAAGGAGGAGCTCAGGTCCCAGGCTGGCTGTCCCTGCACAGTCCAGAGGCAGCCAGGAGTAGCCTCAGTTTTGGAGGCAATAGGACAAACGAGCATGTCCTTGGCAGCGTGCAAGAGCTGGGCTACTGATGGAGACACTGTGTCCACCTCCCATCCTCTGTGCCACCCCATGGCTTGCTCACCCTTGGAGTACTTCCACCCTGCTACCCAAGCAATGCAGAAGGGGTTGATCCCACTGCAGCCACCGCCCATTAACATCAGAACAGCCTCATCCCTCACTGCAGCAATCCCACGTCCAGGGTTATTCTCCAAACGAAAAACACTGACTTAACACAAACAGCAGAAACGCAACCTCATCTGATGCTGCAGGACCTTCACCCTGCCATCCACCCCTGCAAAACAGCCAGCTCAGCTCCTGGACCCATCCTGGGAAGGGCACAAGCACCCAGCACAACCTCTTAAGGAAGCAGTTTTACCAGCAATGAGGACACCTTCTCTTCAGGCTTTGCTAACTAAAGGCAGCTCTTCCTATATTGCCAACTGCATCCTGGGCTGCATCAAAAGCAGCATAGCCAGCAGGTTGAGGGAGGGGATTCTCTCCCTCTACTCGTGGGACTCTGCTCTCATGAGACCCCACCTGGAATACTGCACCAGCTCCGGCACCCCCAGCATAAGAAGGATGTGGATCTGTTGGAGCGAGACCAGAGGAGGCCACAAAGATGCTCAGAGGGCTGGAGAACCTCTCCTACAAAGACAGGCTGAGAGAGCTGGGGCTCTTCAGCATGGAGAAGAGACAGCTCCAGAGAGACCTTATAGCACTTTCCAGTACCCTAAGGAGGCCCACAAGAAAGCTGGAGAGGGACTTTTTACATGGGCAGGCAGTGATAGGACAAGGGGGAGTGGCTTTAAATTGAATGAGGGTAAGATTTAGACTAGATATAAGGAAGACATTTTTTCCCAATGAAGATGGAACATGTTGCCCAGAGAGGTGGCAGATGACTTGTCCCTGGAAATATTCAAAGCCAGGCTGGATGAGCTCTGAGTAATCTGGTCCAGTTGAAGATATCCCTGCTTATTGTAGGAGGGTTGGGCTGGATGACCTTTAAAAGTCCTTTCCAACCCAAATTATTCTATGATTCTATATGCCAAGTCACTGGGGAGAAACACTCTCAGCTGACCCTAACTTTCAGGCATATGCAACAGCATGAGCCATCTGAGGATCTGTTGCCTCTGGTTGCTTTAAATAATTTGAGAAAGGAAGAATGTCTGCCTCACAGCAGGAAGGGCTTACTTCCTGTCACAGTAAGCTCTCCAGTGACAGCTGTGTCTAGCTCAGGTTCTGGTACCTTAATTCAGCAAGGTAATGTGGACTTCTCAGCTTCCTCCAGCTCCATCAGGTGGTCAGAATTGATAGAAGTTGTTTGATGTTCTTCAGATTTATTGCAACATTTTCATAATTTAAAGAGTAGTGTTAAAGAGTAGTGAGGAATGGCATCTCCACATGGCCTTTCCACCAAATCTCTCTTGCTATTTTGTGTTTCCAAGTACTTGTAAACCATAAAAATAAAAATAAAAAAGAAGAATAAATGGGAGTTCCTTCTACTGGACTCAGCATTTATTTTTGCAGTATATGAATTATTTTCTGTTAATTCATCCTGTAAATTCTTTATGTGCTTAGCTATGTGCTAGTTTGATAGAGTATCCCTTTCTTTTTTGCATTTGATACAATTAAAGTTCTGCAAAACTCAGCGGTTTAAACTCTTGGAAACTTGTGCACATTGGAAAATATTGATCCAGAAGGTGGGGGCTGCGAAGTGCCCAAGCCGTGCTCCCATGCTCTGCCCTGCACAACTAGGAAAGCAAGCTGAAATGAAAATTGAGTTCTCAGTAATGTCCAACTCAGCTGTTCAAAAATAATGAGTCCTTCAGATCAAACTACTTTGGAGATGCTCAGGGTTATTTCTCTTGTCTGTATTTGCCTGGCAAGTGTTGGGAGGCCAGGAGTCAGAGACCCTGAGGACGAGCATCTTAGCATCAGGCTGACATTTCCCCAAGTTCACTGAAAGGTAGAAGCTGTGCACAAGGGATGCACTCAGCACGGGCATTACCTGGGTTTCAGAAAAGGGCTCTGAGACAAGCATGCCTCCAAGTTAAAATGAGACCTCCAGTGGTCTGTCCCACACTTCTCCTGGGTGCAGTCACACCCAGGTGCTGGGACACATGGTCCAACACGAGCCAGTTCCTGCAGGACTTCAAACATCCTTTTGCAGTGCTGGAGATAACAAACAGCTGGAGTTAATGTTGGTCAGAGGATCAGGGGGAACACCTCAGCGTCTCAGTATTAGTCTTTTGGTACCTGTGTACCTATGCTCCAAGAGCAGGAGACAGTTTTTAAGAATAAGGTTATGACTGCTGAGATCTGAGATTAGGGAGCAGCTAGGAAGAGTATGCAATGATGAGACTGTTTTCTTTTTCCTTTTAGAAGGAAACACAATAAATTACAAGAAACATCCAGGTTGCAGAGAAGGGTCAACAAGAAACCTCATACCCAAAGATGTGCAACCCTTCAAAATATTCATTGTAACCAAAATTGGCCCATGGCCATTTTCCGTGATCCTTTCTCCCAAAGGGGCGTGCTTTTGTGCTCCAAAGGTCTGCACTGCCTACTCCTTTAATAGGGGGCTGTATCCAGAGACTTACAGAGCAAGCATGGCCCAAGTTTCTGGAGTGGTGTTCCAAGCTAACACTCTGGTTTTGAAGAAGGCAGTGGTTATGAGGTGACTACAGACATGATCCCACTCCTGCATCCTCTGGAAGCTCAATGTTTAGCTGCAGAGGCAGGAGCCCTCAGCAGCCTCAGCCCAGGCAAAAAGCAGCATTGCTGCCACCAGCAGCCAGACTGAAAGCACCCACTCAGGGTAGCTGAAGACCAAATTTCTCACTCTTGTGCTCCAGCTCTTCAGCAGTGCAGAGCTGCTTTCAAGCAATAAGTCATTTATGCCTAGCTGCAGCATATTTATGAGAAAGAAATCCTGCTTTTACCTGAGGAAAAAAAGCTACTTTAGAGCAACTACCTCTTTCATTTCGCCTCGCTTAATGAGCACCAGCTATAGACATCCTTCTTGGAGCCACACTTCCAGGAGCGTGAACTCTGCATGGTTCTGCAGGCTGCACAGCTCTGAACCCTCCCCTCCACATTTGATGTGTACATGACAAGTTAGGAAAAAAAAAAAAGGAGTCTTCTAAAATTGTAACACTTCACAGCAATCCACATTTTGAGTCTTTTAAATCTGAAAATGCAATTCCCAGATTTGTATGTGGTTCATTGCAAATGTTCCATTAATATGGACTGCAAAAGAAAACTGGATTTCTAATTGCCTGCTCTCTTAACAGAGATCCCCTGTGCTAGATTATGAGTGAAAATTTTCCTCCTCAACATCAGTAGCAAAGTCCATTTTTCTTGTCTCACAAAGCAGCTGAAAATTTCTACAAAACCCAGGTTTGTTTTCAACCAGACTCTTACTGTGAATTTGAGTTCCAAAGATCAACACAATAGTCCAGCTATAAAATTAATAGTGATAAAGGGGACATGTAATTCACCCAAGAATAATTTTCTATGGCACTTATGGTACTTACCACTTATTCAATAACAAAAAAGTAGCAGATAAGCCCAGGTAGAGAGCACTTCTTCCTGGTATCTGCAGCCACCATAATGCCAAGTGTGTCCTTTGCAAGTGGCATCACTCTCTGGCACTGCCAGGCTGGGTAGAATTAGTCAGGATTTTGTAGGTTTTTTCCTTTATCTGTGGAATGTCAGCTTCCTACATTACATGGCTGATGTGAGCAAAACAAAGGTCTGCCTGCACTGGAAAGGAGCGCGATGGAGACATTCATTTCCCCAGAATAGGTAGTGTAACAAATCAATCCTGACTGCACTGATAAATTGAACTTCAAGCTTGGTGATACTGCTTTTCAGGTCTAATTCAGTGTAAGACACAGCAGGAAGGAAAGGCAAAGGCACTCGTTAGCATTTCATTCTGCAAGGAGCTGCTCCCTGAGCAGGGGAGGAAGAAAAAAAAAAATCTTTTTCTCCCTTTTCAGCACAGCATTGCAACAATTTTTAAGGAAGATGACATGAGGTGCACAGGAATGTGGGGGGGAGGGGGGAGGTGGTGCAGATAGAAAGGTTCAGAAGAACTACCCAGAGATCACTGGCTTCTTGCCAAGCCCCAAACCTTGAGATGGGGTCATATCTTGAGCTCCTGGATGCCAAAAAGAAAGAAGCGTTGCTTATGGGAAAAATCCAGTTCCTAGCAGTTGGAGGATTACAGAGCAGCAATGCTCTGGTATGCAAAGAGAAGAGGAGCTGGTGGGCTGGGCTTCTGGAGGCTGAGGTCCAGGTCAAATCTTCTCTCTTAACAGAGCCCCAGGCGGAATGAACACAGATCACACCCCGGGGGAACTGCAGAAGTACTTCTTTTCTAAGTAAACAACAAGTCCTGCTCTTGTGTCACATAGTAGCCATCACCCTAGGGACCTGATCTTTCTCCCCTCAGCACTGTGGCACTGTAAATAATAACAAAGGGGATTTTTTACCTTCAATTTTCTGAATCTGGATGTAATCATCATACCTTTCGATCATGCTCCAGCTTTTCACCTTCTTCCACATTGGAGCACAGGTTTGCATTCAACCAGAGCCTAGCAGGACTAACTTTAGGAGAAAAGTCTCTATAGCCCTCTGTGTTTGGGTAAAATGCTTGAAACATTGACCTGAACAGCTCACAGAGGAAATAAAAGAAGACTTTAGGTTTGCAAATTTTGAAATCCCGTTGTCTGAACTGAGTCTCGTGGTGGGGTTGCAGGACTGGAGAGGGGGTAAGCAAGGATTGGTGGACACTCAGATTTAGCAGTGGCTTTGACTCCATGTTCCCATGTTGTCTCTTCATACCCATCACTGCCCCATGCAAAGTTCTGCACTACTGGGACACTTTGCACCCACTCCGCTCAGTGGACAGTTTTCAGGCACCACCTGCCCCTGGAGACAGGCTTTTCTTTCCAAAAACTTCAAAGTCCTCATTTTTAGGGTGCCAGTTCAATGCCAACTTGCCCTTTAGAGGTCCGTTTGTGGGTCATGGAGTTAGGATTACAAGTACTGCTTAATAATCAAAACCAAAGCAACATTATTCATTCCACACAGAGCATCTCGTGGTGTGATCAAAGTCTGCTGGCACAGCTTGGACAGCTATGACAGTGCAGTAGCCACTTTCATGAACAGAATACCTCCCAGCAAAGGACTGCAATATGCTTTTAGGTAAGGCAGAATTTCTGGTGGCCCCACTGGAAAACTGGTGAAAAGGAGAGATGTGACCTCAGGCACAGCATTACACTGCAGTGCCTCAACAGCATTTAATTGATTACCCAGAAAGAAATACACAGATAGGCAGATAGTCTCAAACCTGGGCCAGCTTGGTGTCTCTAGCATGGTATCTCTAGGGTGGTCATCCCTAGCTGCCTAAGGGCAAGAGCCCCAGGATCTTGGGGTGATTTGCCTTGTGGCAACTTGTCCCCAGAGGACAGCTCTTCCCCTTTTGCTTGAAACCACCACGCCTGTTCACTGAAGCCCTGCCCTTTCCAGCTATGCTTGTCATTCCTGTAAGTCTCAGCTCTTTTGGAATTCTTTTAGGCTTGAGAGTAGACCCTGTCCTGTTGCCATCTAGACAGAAGTCCTGACCATACAGAAGGCGTGTGAGCAGTGAGGCTGACCTGCTCTACCCTGACTGCACCCTAAACGTGTCCACCAACTATATCCAGGAAACATGAAATACTTCCAGTCGTGTGTGTGTTATCTTGCAGCAATAAGCTCTAGCTGAACACTTTGTTTGCAAAGGGTTGATTAGTTCCTTTCAATATCATCTCAGTCGTATTGTTACAGTATACCTCACCCTCCATCTCCTCTTCCCACTCCAGACATTATTTGCTATTCTTGCACCTGCCTTTTCCAAAAAGGACTTTTATTAGCAATCCTCGTCTCAAGCCACAGTCCCACTTTTCTTTCATTTCTGCTAGAGCAATACCACCCACTGCAAAGCTCAGCATCCCTGTAAATGCTGTGGTTACAAACGAATGCATCCTTCAGCAGCATTTTAGACCACTTTTTCACAATGCACATTGTAAATGAGGAGTAATATATCTTCAGAATTGCCCAGAAAACATTATTCTGTTAGCAATATAAAAGCCTCACAGTGTCCGAGTAGGTGCCCTTGCCAAAAACATTTTATTGTGAGCCAGATAATTCAGTTTGAATTGTACACGGTTTGGTATAATCATTCCAGTAAAGCATTCTTTACAATTCTGTAACAGCAAGTCACATGGCTCAATAAAGTTTATTGCTTCAAATGCTTAGTGATTCATGGCATGGATGAATTCTGTTTCTTTCCTGGATCAAGTAATCAATAGCAAAATAATCTCCCTGCAATTACATTGCTCTGCATTAAAGAGGTGTGAAGTAAATAAGTACAAGATCTGATAGAAAAAACAATGTGTACAACATTAAAATGAACTGCAATTTGAAACTGGGTGTCCTGCACCAGTTTTGCACACAGCCTGTAGCAGAGCTACATCCAGCATACTCCCAGCCTTAAATGATATTTACTCAGCTGATTACACACTGTGCAAAAAACCCAGTCGGGATTGACAGATTTCCATCCTGTCATGTCCAACAGAGCCCTGCTGTGAACACTCTGCACTCACACAGATCCCCCTGGACATTACCATGAGTACCAGGGATCATCCTTTCCAGAGCACACTGGAAAAAGCGGGACCTACGCTCCCTCAACCAACCTTTTTGGTTCTCCTGCACACAGTAAATCAGTGTTTATAACATCCCCTGCTGAGTTGAGTGCAAATTAAATCAGGCTAATTTAGTTTGCACCATCATGTTCAGCTGCGAGTCACAAAAGGCAACAGAGGCATGCGTTGTGAGGGGAGCTGCTGACGGAGCCTCCTCGGGAGCCCAGCAGGATGGCAGCCCTGGGACTTGGCTGCTCCAGGGGCCCTGGGTGTCCCTGCACCCTCGAACCTGCTCTGCTTCACAGACCTGAACCCTGCAGCTCCACTGACACCACAGCAGGTCACTCGCAATAGGTGATAGATAAATCATCTGTAATAAACAAGTACCAAACACAGCCATCTATTTATCTGGTTCTAACAGTTTTCTCATAAAAAACAGGACGAAAATGATATTGCTTAGAAACAGACTGTTCTGGGCAATAAAGTGCATGCTGTTGTTTTTACTGTTTAAAGCCTCCTGACTGGGGACACTTATATGCAATGGAGTTCCTTTATAAATATGCTTATGCTATTGCACAGGCTTCAGTGCAGTGGTAAGCACATCCCTGAGCTCAGAGATCTTCTGCTCATATTTACCTTCTTATCTACAGTCCACCTCATTCCTGAATCTCACATGCACTCTGAAAAAACATTTATGAGATTAAGTACCTAAAAAGTCACAAAAAGCCAGAGGGAAGGCTGCCTATGCAAGCTTAATATAACTCCTTCCTACAAAGGCATTAGAGTATGGTCTTTCATTATATGTTCATTCCCATTAGAGGTCTTTCATTTAGCACCCAGACTCAGACTAGGCTGTGCACTGTAAAAGAGCCACACTTGAACTATCTGCAGGAAGGCAAGAAAAAACAAAAAGGAAAAAAAAAGAAAAAAAAAAAAGACAATCAAAGCAACCTGTAACAGGCACTTAGCATGGAAATTTCCAGCCCAAATAAATGGATGGTAAGAAAGTGAAACAGGATCCTACAGACAGATGCATCAAGTAACTCTCACGGATTTTGATGTGAATAGTCCCACTTACATCATGTTCTCTAACGCTGCTCACAGCCACGCACCCAGTTTGCACTATTTAATTAGCTACAACCTACATTTGCCTGCATTCTTTAGAAGTACACACATACACACTCAGCCTACACAAAAACTAACTGATAAATACCCAAATGTTTTACCAGACAGGTAAAACAAATACCTCCTGTATCATGCTACTGAGAACATCCATTCCCTGCCAATCTCCGATGACTTAAAAACAATATGGGATCAGTTTACTTTTCACTGTATTGTGCTTTTCAGTCTGCAGAGAAAACCCACTGCCTTTCTGAAATAAATACATAATCATCATACAACAAACAGCCGGAGGCCCAGTTCATCACTTGGTCAAATCAACTTAGGGTTACTTCAATAGGGCTATGCTAACTTATGAAAGCAAAAGAGATTGTTTGAATGCTTGCATATCACCTTTCCAAGTCAGGGCTAGAGAAGTGTTCATTCAATGAGTCCCCATCCCTTCTTTCCCACAAGTCCACAGACTCCAATTCTCTAGCATGGGCCAAGCAGCTACAGAACTGGGATTTCCTCTCTCAGGTGACAAGTTACTCAGGACAGGATCCATTTCTCTCCTCAATTCAAGAGCCCCATCACCAAGCACAGCCTCTGGGCATTACCACAGTGTATGCCTATAACAACAGCATAACATCAGCATGAAGTAGGTGACCCCAGCAACTCAGCCACCATGCTCCAGGGTGTCACACTGTGCAATCGTAGTGGTTGGCATTCAATGGTGTCTCCTCAGAAGGACTGTCTAAAGTGAAATAGGACTCAAAATCAATACAGTCATTAGCAAAACTTCAGTTCACCAAGTCCATGGTGATTAGGTGAAATCCGCTTGAGGGAAAGACTTCTCATACCAAGTACAAATTTGAACAAGGCAGCCTTCCTGATCCTGGTATAGGTCTGGTTGTCCCGTCCTCTAGAGCATTGTTTCAGGAATAAAGTGTCATCATCATCCACTGTAAAACAATATGGAAAGTGGGTTGAAATCATCCATCCCTGTGGGAGGTCTGCCATATTCACACGTGGAGTGGACAATGGGACATTGGAGATATTCTGCCTCCAGAAGGAATAGAAGCCATAATAAAGCAGAAGACTTAGAAGCCTGAACTTCTTGGTTGGTTGTAACCTGCCCTGTATGTGGTCAGCTAAACATAGCTTTTCTAATGCTACGGAACAAAACATGCAGTGCCACATGCAGCAAAGAGGCCTGCATTTGAGAATCAGGGAACGGGCTTTACCTCCGATTCCTGGAGATATATCCCTTTGCCATCTTGTGTCAAGTTGCGAAAGGCCTCTGCAAAAGAAGTAAATGAGGAGCATTAACTTGATAGCCAAGAGATCACCACAGCGAAGGCACTGTCTTGGGAAAAACCTCAAGGCAGAGTTTGTAGGCTATTCACAAGTGCATGTGAGCTTCTCTGTTCTGTCACTGGAAGATCCCTGAAGGCTGAAACACTGGGAGCAGCTGAATAAAATCAGGCATGTTACTGCCTGCCCATCCATCTGTGAAACCTCAAAATGCAGGGGGTCCCAACCTTACCCACTGCAATTTTGAGATTATGTGCAAAGTGTCTAAGCATGAGCTGACTATCAGCTGTCTCATCATCACAACTGCAGTCCATCAAATATATATTCTAAGGTTCTCTACTTCCTGGAAAAGGTATATTTCAAGGTTGTCTTCATGGAAAACAAGTAGTCTTCATCTATAATTTGCCTACCTCTTCCTACAGAAGCCTGCTGCAAACCTGCAGAGAACTAAATCACTGTGATATGTACAGCTTGGATGTTTGTAGGAAGGGACTGGTGGGAAGGTAAAGAGAGCGAGCTTGACTTCCTCTATATCTGTCCCTTGCTTTAAATTGATTACTCTTGGTTTATTCAGAAATCCAGTCCCACTAATTTTGACCTTGCCACTGCCAGTGGGAGCAGCCTCAGAGGGGCCAGGGCTTAGCAGGCAGCCCCGCTTGCCTGGCCACACACAGAACACCAGCCTCACCTCCCATGATCTCCACTCGAAGCATGAAGCAAACAAAGCTCTCAAAGCTGATCTGTAAGTCAAGGTCACCATATCTGATTGCCATCAAATTACAGACTTCATTGCTGAGCGAAATGCCTTCATAAAATAGGGGGGGGAAAAAAGGAAAACCGAATGAGATGGCACAACTGAGTGGTCTTCATCCCTTCTCCAACAGCTTTGTTTTTCAAGCCTGGCCTAAGATAATCAAATATTAGCGAGCCCAAATGAGACCTCTACATGAAGAATCTCCTCCAGATTTAAAAGGGTTCAGGTCTGCTCCCCTATACTTACAGTCCTTCCAGAGTTGGAATAAAATACACATAGGCCTCCTTTGCTCATGGGATATGAGGGTAATAGCAGCAGCTGGGTTAAAGAGCAATATTCCTCAAGAGGGTAGGAAAAGAGATGCAAAAGAAAATCCAGAGAAAGCTCATACAGAAAGCATCAGTCCCAATGTCAAGCAGCAGCAGCAGCATTTGCAAGGAATAAAAGCATTTTCTATTCATGGCCTGGGATTTTAATTTGCTTTAGCAAAGGTCTGCCTGGGTTTCTCACTGTGCTTTCACTGACTCATGAACTAGGTGAACATGCACCAAAAAGAGGAATGATATTTAAGGTGTAAACATGCAAAAGAAGCTACAAGACTGAGCACCAGCCCTCCCACAACACCCAGTAATAGCAACAGAGCTTGGTCCAGTATTTGGACCCATATGTATCATCTTCCATTTCTAGCTCAAGCTTCAGACATTGCATTAGGGAAGTCTGGCACCAGTACTGCCTCCGTGCCAGTCCCACACTTCCAGGTTTGTTCCCTGAGTTGTCGTCATCAGCAGAGGTAGCAATTTAATATGAGCTAGATCTGGCCTCCCGCATGCATCCTCACAACCCCCACAATCTTTTAAAATTCAATTAGCAATGCACAGGAAGGGATTTAAAAATTGGGTCTGAAATAGGGAGACACTTCTGTTTCAGACAACAATCAGCATGAGACCACACTGGGGCAAAGACTGAGCAGCCCATCCCATGGCAAAATAATTTTCAGATGTGTTTACCCAGCTAAAGAAGGAAGACGAGATGGCCAAGACCATGCAGACTATCACATTTTCCACTTCTCCTGGGCTCTACACACAATTATCAAGATATTTCCCAGCCCTGGGGCTTTTTTTCAGCTTCCATGAGCAAGAGGATGAGACTTGCCAAAGTGTGCTGTGGGCTCACCTGTCTCCCGTACAGCTGCATGCAGTTCCACAAGGTCAAGCTTTCCTGATCTGTTAGTGTCTCTCTTCTGGAAAACTTCCTGTGGGGTGAGGGAGTATTTTTAAACAAACCAAACCACCCAAAACCCAACAGATAACACCAAAGGGATTGTGAGCAGGAAGATACTGCAAGGGCATAGAAATTATTGTCGTACCAAATAGAAAAGCAGCCTTTTCCACAAGACTCTGAATTCCTGGATACTCAGTGTGCCAGTGGCATTCAGCTTAGTGGGAGAATTAAGGTCAAAACATTTCAATTAAACTTTAGAGAGCACCCATTACATATATTAAAAAAAAAAAAAGAAAAAACTCAAACCAAACAACCCAAAAACTTATAGCCACTCTAACATTCATGCAATTATAATATGAGGATAATGATTTCTTAGCCCACATGCCTGTTTATAGACTTGATCCTCCTCCCACTAAAGTCAATGGAAACCTGGCTGCTGATTTCAGAAGCAGCAGGAATCAACCCTTTCCCCAACCAACTCCATTCTGTCACAGCTGAACAGTTATTATGGAGGGTGAGAAGTTCAATAAGCAGGGCCATGTCCTGGTGGTAAAAAAAAATCACAGTAATACCCAGTCTACCCTAAGAAATAATGCTCCAGTGAAGTATTATATGTGTCAGAAGTATCACTCATGACAAGGATACATCCAGGAGCGCCAAGATACCCCGGCAGGAATCCAGACTGAAACTGACGTGAAAGCTCTGGAAATCTGGAGAGAGAAAAAAAAAATTGTTTTGGGGAGTCATTGAACATCACTCAGAAAAATGGACTCTCACAAAATCCCCCCTCACTTGAGAGGGCTCAGGCCCCAAAGCCTTTGTGAAACTCTACACCCACTCGAGAAGATGTATCATTTATGATGATAAAAATATGAGGCAACAGGATGGATTCTACTAGTCTCAGAAAATCCAATATGAGCTCCCTGCAGGCATGTAATATAGAATGAAATATGGTACACTATCTCCAGCTATTAGAGAAAATGGAAGGAAAAGGACATCCAAAGCTCTAATCCCAAACAGAATTTACTGCATGACCTTGAGCAAAGTCACTTGACCTGAAGAGCTTTGGGGAACAGCACTGCAGATTAATTGAAACCCTTGTATTAAGCATCTCTCTCTCCCTCTCTTTCACAGACACACTGCCAGCTCTGTTAATATAATTAAAAGTACAGGCACTGCTGAAAACATGATGCTGCCTCAAAGGTTAGCATTCTGGTTCATATATAAGTTACATGAAGAGTAACAGAAATAGGCTCTAATCTCACTGCAAATCATGATTACAGTTGATCTGTACCTTCCACTGAGTAAGGGACAGAATCATAACTCACCAATCCCTTCTCTGCAGAAAGTCAAGATGTTTTCATAATTTTACTATTGTAATAGCCCTGTTTAGTAAATAGGAATCAAGTCCTGTAAAGATTTTAAAATCACTGTGTTAAAATCAATCACTTATGAAAAATAAAGACTGCCTGTTCAACACAGTCCTCTCACAGATAAGACAATGCCTGGTGGGTCAGTTCACAAAGACAGAAGAACTGTCCTTGTCCGCCTTTGTAGAAAGGAGAGTAATGTCAAATTCAGCTTAAGTGGAAAAGGCACCACATCAGTCTTGTGATCATCTTATTTGTTGCCTGTAATGGCTGGATGGAGTATTTTCTATGTTGCACGTTGGTTATTACCAGCGAAGAAACTGGGAGGAAAATCCGGATCCATCATTACACTTGTAATTTCATTGTCATTGTTCAGAGAAAACAGCCACTGCAATACCTCACTGCTGTCCATGTAGTGTTATTTATAACTAAGGACCAAATTATGAGCCTGTGGAGTGCTCCAGGCTTTCCCTGGCAGACTGGATGTCACTCATGAGAGTGACAAGCTCAGGGCTCACCTGGCTCTCACAAGTATGGTTTACACAGGCCACCTGCACCTCATCCTGTCTCCCAAACACAAAGCAAGGAACAGCCCTATGCATGCACAGCAGGCAAGAGTAAATAGGAATAGCAGGCATGAGCCAGGCACGTGAAAGTAAAGACAAGACCCCCCCTCCACCACATAAATTCCGACAGACCAGGCTTTGCACATCTTCCAGTTTGGTGCTGACAAGGCTGTGGCAGTGGCACAGGGTGAAATGAGAGAGAGTTTCAGAATCAAAGCTGAGGTCAAGCTGGGTTTGGAGGTCAAATTTAGAGTCTGCATTCATGCTTGTTCTCTCCCCTCATTCTTTCAGATTGTGAAATTCAAACTAGATTAGCTCTGCTTATAAAATTTCTGCCATGTTGATTCACACGCCAGCAAATCCTTTTGCTCTGGAAATCTAACATGGCATCAGAAGAGTCAGTTCAGTCAGAATGAAGCCAGTTTCTCTTCCCAGAATTCAAGAAATAGATACAGGAGCTGAGGCTTTTTTTCTGAGAAGGCTTATTTTACAGAAACATTATTTCTCAGCACTTACTTCTCCAAGATATATTATTCAAGATCCTCTGGAGCTGAACAGCATTTATTTCAGGATTCTGTGATATGGAAGAGAATTTTAATTTTTTTTTTTAAAGTATTAAATCACTTTTCTCCCTCTTTTGTTTTCCCAGCATGTCCCATCTTCATTCTCTGCTTTTCTGGCCCCACTCCAGCCACTGTGAAAATCGATAGAAAAGACTCCCTTTGAATATGACAAGATTCTGAGCCTGCAAGAGCTGCAGTGTGCTCTGGGCTAAGTTCTCAGGGCTCCACACAGATCAATGCAGTAGCGCAGATTTCCACCAAGTGAGGATCCAGACCGTTAACCCTTCAGCCCTGGTGCCATCTGTCCCATCAAGCATGCTGCCAAGAGACCTGCTTCAAACACTCCCCTTTTATCATTTACAAACAAAAAAAAAAGATGGAAACTTTGGAATACTTCTCCTGAAACTTTTCAAAGCAGAGACTCCCCCTCCTCCTCGTCATACTAAAGTTTACAGATTTTTTAGAAGCTGTGACAATCGTTTGTTTGGAGGATTTTTTTAAATGTCACTCTTCAGAAATAAAAGCCTGTTTTCAGATCATTGAGACATGCCAGGGTAAAGCCTTCAGAAATGGCAGTACTGCCTCTGCCTCTGTGTGTACTTGCTTTTCCTGACAGCAAACGACCAGCACCTCACAGTATGTGGCAATTTCTAGCACATCAAAGCCAGACCGTTCTCAAAACCAAAATATTAAAGAAGTGGAAAACAGTAAAGGCATTGCTTGTTTTAAGCAACAGCTTCCCTCAAAGTATTCCTATTGAAAGTACAAATTTGTTTTTGTGAAACTGTGTTTGGCAAATACAGGGTATGAAGCTAAATAAACCTTTTCTGAAAGGTCAAACACTTGCATCCCTCACCATAGTTAGTGGGGTCCCTGATGGTCAACTCCATCCCAAATCAGGCCAGAGATCACTTAAGAAGAATCTTTCACAGTAAGGATCATATCACACCAGGAAAATTAGGGGGAAAAGGAGATGATGGGACACCCAATACCTACTTCACCTCTCAAAGCAAGTTAGTTGCCATCCAACCGTGATGAAGCATGTATGAGACAACGCTCAGTATTTCAGGGGCTGTTCTCTAATAGGTAACATTCCCCAATGAACATAAGAAACCCTAAAGGGTAGGATGCATCCACACAGCCCACCACTTTGTCCCCAATACAGGCAACACGAATTAATGTTTAGGGCGAGCACCCTAAACATGGGTGAGCCTGGTCAGCTTCTGCAGTTCATTCTGCTGTTTCCCTGTTGGAAAAGTGATCTTAGAGGGTACATCCCTGCCCAGTCTTTTAGTATTTGTTTCTGGACTTTCTGCCCATCAGTTTGCCAATACCTTTTGAGCCTCTTGATTGTCACATCCACCTTAAGTCCCAGGCATTCACATCCTGTTGTGCAGAGAAGTATCCCTGTCTCAATGCTATCATATTGCTAAGCTTCCCAGTCAAATTCACTACATGGAGTCATCACTGTACACACAACCCAACCTCCTCTCCATAGCCCCTCTCTGTTCCCCATGCTTCCATAGACCTCCCTTGAACATCCACATGCTTTTACTTTCACAGAGCTAAATAGCTCTGGAGGAGTTTATTCTGGCAGCTCATGCAAGCACTTACCTGTTCAAAGTGCTTTGTGAAGAAATCCTCCCAAATCTTGCCTTCATACCTATCAACAATTTCCTTTAAGGTATTAAAAAAAAATATATTAACTTGCAGAAGAAAAATACTGTCATCCAAGTTACTAAAGGTGCTTTCCCAGAATTGCATTCGATCCCCTGCCCTTTCCACCTTCTGCCCACCACTGCAATCAGGGCTACATCACTAACTCAGCACACTGCTAAGATACCCCCCCACATCACAGACATGCTATTTCTTGGAAAGAAATACTCGGGTAACACTCAGTGGGGAGAACCAATCCTCCCACCCCACCCCTAGCTGTGCAAAGGATGGGGTTCCCTCTGTGACAAGAAGAGAGAGAAGGGTCTCTGTCCTCGTTTATACAGCCCAACAGAGGAGATGAAAGCAGGAAAGGCCCTGTTTATGCCAGAGGAACAGACTATGCTATAAATTCCCTGGCACAAGCTGCAGATATACATGCACTGCCACTGAGACCAGTTATTTTGAAAACCTTTAAGCCACTGCATGGGAATAGTACTGCTAAGGTCCCATAACATCTTCAAAACTTTCAAGGCATGAAAGGACAGGGAGAAGAGCAAGAATGGACCATGAGTCTCCAAAAAACCATGAATAGGAAAGACTGCAGAGCAGGTAAGATGGTGTCATTAAAAGGTGTTTGCAAAAAGGCAGCTAAGCTGTCTAAAGGTTTGCCTGTCTCCCACATTTGACTGCATCTGTCCCCTTGGTCCAAAGGACTCTGTCTGTAAACCCAAGCTATGCTATCAAAAGTGCTGCAACACAAGCATTGACATTCTCACTCAGCCTCTCCCTAGGGTAAAAACCCAACATTCAGAGCTGTAGACCACACCACAGACCTCCCACTTCCCTCACACCCACTCACCTTAGAGAGGGTGAAACTGGTGTTTCCGCCCATTTCCCTGGAGATGCAAAAGAGAAGACATCTCAGGGTTGTGTGTGTTTCTCACCACAGGTGGCCCCCATCACCAGATGGGGCCCCAACCTGCTCTTGTAGTGTGTGTTTTATTCTCTGGTGTAACAGCTACAGTAAGGGAAGGCCTCATGCCCATACAGCACCCCAAGACTTGCTGGCATTTCAAGTATCCAAAGCACCATTTCCATACAAGCAACTGTCCCAGCACTGCCAGCAGAGACTCCTGGCAAACTTATCCTTCTCACAGTCTCAAACACAAGCATGCTGCAAGAATTGCGTGGGCCTAGCTCAGCCCTTTTCACGGATAACGCAAAAAACAGTTCTTCAGCCACTGAGAATCCTAAGGCAAGAGAAACCCACAGCCAGCTTCTCTGAAAGAAATTGTGCTGCTTTTTGCAGAGCAAAGTCTTTATGCTGCCCCCATTAGACTAGAAAGATCAGACTATCCCAGAGAATTAGGTGCTGGCAGAGGGGCAGCAGCATCTCACCGAAGAATGTGCTTCCTGGAGAAGACCCTCAGGATGAATTCAGACTCTTGCTGAGGCTCTAGGGTGCATGGAACAATCACGTAGACACAAGGCTCCAGATGGAAGTCATGAGTCACTTCCCGCTCGTCAAGGAAAACCTGGTGCTTATTCACAGGCTGGTGTCGGGTGAAGAAAGCTGGAGGCAGCTTTCTGTTGCTCTCCTGGTACTGTTCAGGGAAGAAAGATAAGAGAAATGTGTTGTGCCCCAGCTGAACACAAGGACAAAAGGTGTATGGAAGATTCACAGGCATGGCACAGACAGCCTGCCTTCACATCTCGTCCTGTTTTACAGCACAAGCAGGTAACAGAGCCCAAAGGACTCAGCCTCCTCACAGGACGTGGTGGTTCTCACTATGCAGCACCCTTGCCCAATAATAATGTGACAAAGGACTGGGCTTCCTGCAACTTACCAAGAAAACAACACTATTTGTAAGGAACAGCAGCAAGGACTGGGAAGGAGAATCCATTCCTATCAAAGTGCCTACTGCAAAAGTATTTTCCATGCTGGCCAAAATGACTGCAGGCAGGAACTGCTCTAGAGGCTGCCCTTCACTAGCCAGAACACCCCTCCGATCCCACAGCGACCACGCACTTTGTCCCCAGCTTGTCCTTTGTGCTAAGGATCTGGTAGCAGAGGATTTTTCAGAGCACCTGTGATCTGAGGGTACTGCATGAGCAACCTAAGCCCTAGTCCTGACTTCATGCGAGTGTCCTTGATCTGTCTGGCACTCTTTGCTCTGCAGGCCCTTTTCTGCCACAGGATGATGGATAAAGTGTTGATCCAGGCAACATGGAACTAATTTTAATGCCACTGAGTGCCCAGTACACAAGGCCAATAAATAATCCTGCTAGCTAAAACTACTGTCACCTTCTGATCTTGGCTGTTCCTCAAAACATTTAACCGTTTTACTCTGCAGCCTCATGGGGACATGCTATTCCTCTTCCTTTGCCAGTATTTTTCTTACTAATAGAGCAATCTTTCTTATGAAGGGTTCAGGGTTACTCCTCCTCATGCCCCTTATGTTAAATTCAAAGTTTTTATATTCCAGTCAATACTCTGTTGACAGTAGCTCCAATACCTTAGATGCTCTCAGCTTGCCATCTCTCCATATTGATCTTGGCAACCACTACAAACCTGAAATTAAAGTCCTGGCTGCCACCATTCCCACTCAGGTGAGGCAGAGCACTGTGCTAGGGCCACACTCAGACCCCCCCCTCTGCCAGGAAATTTACCTTACTTGTAACCCTGATAGTGCCCAAGATATTTAAGTCAGGAAGGAGTGGCATCGTACCTCATGGGTACCATGCTGGAAATACAGTAACTAGGAACACAATTGTGCTGCCCTAACCATACACTCAAACTAGTTCTTTACCAGCCCAAATTCTCATTGAAGAGGAGTTCTGAGTAGTAACAGAGTAGAAAATATTAAAGACAAAAGGAGCTAAACCCTTCCCTGCTTTAAATAGCTCTCTGAGGTCAGGGCCAAAATTGGGACTTGCATCAGGATTTAACTTCCAGGGCCCTTCCTCAGGTCCCAAAGGCTCTTGGAGAAAGAAAATTCTAGAAATACAGCTGGCCTGAGGAAGCTAAAAATACCTGTAGCATCAGCTCCAGAGCATTCCCAGACAGGAAGGAACCTGAACTCCCTAGGAGACCTCTGACTTTCATGAGGCACAGGTTCTTCTCGCACCTCATGCCAAGACTGAGAGGCAGCAGAAAGGCAGCTCTGACTCCCATGACACAGCCAAGAATGGGGGCACCATCCCAAACTGCAGCACAGACAAAGTGCTGATGAAGTAACTGGTGCCACTTCTAATACCTTTAAAGAACCAGTACAGAAGCTGAACAACTAATGCCCCCTTTTAAGGCCAATGAGCCCTCCTGACACAGCTGCTTTTCAGAAGAAGAGTCAGTGGATAGCTCTGCATTAATAATGCCTTGCTGTGGTGCTTTAACAAACTCAAATACAGTTACTTGCTGTCAGCCAAGGAACAAAGACAAACACACCACCGTCAATGTTGTCTTAACAGCTGCACCAGCCCAGGTCCCCCAGAAAACAGCCAGCAGTGGTGACAAGGGACTCACCTGTAGGCCCACCTGCAGGAAGAAAAGAAACACATCTGTCAGACAGGTGTCTCCCAAAACACAGCCATGTCATTCCTGGGAAGCAGAGCAGCTACACCCATCCATCTGGGGTCTTTGCCTTCAGAAACCTCAGTCCCTCCACCTGAAAACCCTTCCCTACAGTCACCTCTCCATAACTGCGCAAGCTCACAGCAGCACCAAGTCCTGTGGCTCTGTTCAAGGGAGGAGAGTGGCTCCATGGTGCTCTTCCTGCCCAAAGGAAGGGGACTACTGGCACCCTCTCCCAGCTGTTGCACATACTCTCAGCAGCAAAATAAAGCTCAATGTTCTTTGAAGCAAAAGGGACTTGTCACTGCTCTGCAGCGTGATACACAGCACACTGGAGGGGCAGAAGGGGGGCACAGAGCCAGAGGGAGCCTAGCCCTGATGTGTGAGAAGACTGTGCACAGGCAGGAGGAAAGAGCACAGACCACCCTGCACACAACAAAACTCTTGGTCTGCAGAGCACTACAACTTACAAAGTCTTGAAAGTTCTCCTATTTGGAGAGAGCAAGAAAAGCAAAGCAATTCTTCACACCTTGTAGAGTAAAAATCCAATGAAAAGGTGAGGAGCTCGGTTCCGGTGTTTGCTGCTGTGTTTCTGCATGAGAGATATAACCACACTGCACAAACGTGGGCTTTTCTTACTGTCTTCAGCTGGTAAAACATTCAGCCAGTAGTGAGGGTTCATCCAAAAGTTGCCTAAGTAAAAAAGAAAAACATTTTGATGTCATTTTCTATCACAAAATTGATTGCCAGCTTCCCACATGATGCCTGTCATTGAACTGAATAGGTCAGAGGTTGTCTGGATCTCCAGACCCCACAGGAATTTGATTTTAGGGTGCAGTTCACAAGTTTAGCAGTGCAACTACTATCTAAGACAGGAGAAAGACCCAGGAACAAGGAGCTATATTTCCACTCATATGCAACTAAGAGCTCATTTTGTTTATAAATATATCACTATTCCTGTCTCACCTCTGGTGTACGGGCTAGCTGACTTTAGACCCCACCTGCTCTGCTTCCAGAAAAGCTGAGCCTCTGTGTTTCCTGTTCACTTTACTTAAAACACCACTCCCTGGAGAAGCTGAGGATGCAAATTTTAACAGACAAGTTTAATGCCCTAGAGCAGATCAGTGTTGGCAATTGATCCTGGGATCCTAAAGCTCATTTCATGCTATAATCAGCCCACTGCCCTATGTTTGCAAGCAATGCATCTTCTGTGATAGCACAAGCCAGTCAAAGTCCTTCAGTTGCTTATTTCTGATGTTTGTGTGGGGGCTTAAGCAGGAAGCACATGTTTTTGTTGTCAATTTTATGTTAAGAGCTTATAAGGAGCGGGTAACTGAGTCAGCAGAGCATCCAAAAGCCAGAGTCATCCACAAGAGCACCCCTCACCATTACAGAATCCCAGACTTCCTCCTGCTGTACTTCCTTTAACCCATCTCCCACTCTTCAGGGAGTACATCCACTTTTTCCCATCTTCCTGGCTCATCAGGTCTGGAGTTAGTTTACAGATCATCAGATCTACAAAATGAATCTTAAAATCTCGCAGAGACATCCTGGGAAAAGAGTGTGAAGAGACATCTTGTCAGCAGTTTAGTTTAGCCCATATGGCGCATAAAAAGAAAAGAAAAGGGAGCAGGGAACTTCGAAGCTGCGCCATTCTGTGTTACATATGGTAATGCTCATATTTTATTAGGCAGTAAAGGAGAGAGCGTCTGCTTCAACAGCAGCATCTAGGAGTAGCAAATGCACGACTAAAACTTCAGCAAACGATAGCAGCACAGAGAATAAAATAATCTTGCCATCAAAGGGAATGCAGTGAAATTACAGGGCGGCAACATTGCCATCTCGTGGCAAAAGCTATGGAGGAGCCGCGGACAAACAGGCAAGCAAGAGCTTCCCGAGGCTATGTTTAAAAAAATAAAAAGGCGGGACAAAAGCCCCTGAAAGCTGCCCTTTATCTCCAGCAGCCCCAGGAGCCCTGGCAATGTCGTGCTTCTCCCTCACTCCTGCACTGAAGAACAGTGCATCCGTGTCAGCACAGCTACTGCTTCTCACAGCATCAAGCTGGGAAGAGCATGGGCTGCTATAAAGCACATCACCTATGCCTTGGCCTAAGTGGCAATGGGCTGCTTCAGCTCCACATGCAGCCCCAGGGCTACTGGCGGAGAGCGGAGAAGTGAGACTGTGCCATTACCAGAATTCTCCATCCTCCTTCTTTTTCCTCAGCAAAATCTTCTCCTTCGGGCTCAGCAGCTCCCACTTGTAAGAGCTAAGGAGAAAAACATGAGGTGACTAATCAAATGCGGCCTCAAATTCAAGGCAGAGGATATGCTTTCCTCTATAAAGAGAGGCCAAATCCCTGTCCCCACATATCTCCATGCTTATCCCCCAGTATGCCTTCAGCCAGAAGAGACTCCCCATGACTCTCTGGGTCTCATGAGATGGAGGTAAATGGCTCCATTTTTTTCCAGCAGAAGCCAAAACTGCTCCATTTCCATCAGCCAGTTCCTTCACTTAAACACGCAGCTTCCAAGTACTTAAAATATAAAAACCTAGACCTGCTTTGTTGGTTAATTTTCTGTCAAAGGAGACATAATAGGAAGAGTGTTTGGCATAATGAATGAATGACTAGGACAGCGCAAGAGGCAGCTGGGAGTCGTTTCAAAGGCAGGCCTACAGTATGTTGCTCATTATGCTCTTCAACAGAACAGCTGGTGTGTTGTCATTATGTGACAGACACGCATCAGAGAAGTTACTGCTCTGCAGACAAGGTGAAAGTCATTCACATTCCCAATAACCTCTGTACTCTTCCCTCCCTTCTACCCCCTGAGCCTCAGCTAACAGTCTGTGCAGGGAATGAAGTGACGCTTGGAAGGAAGAAACATGCTTCATTTCAAAGAGGAGCAGGACACAAGTTTACAGTTGCCCATGGTCTAGAATGCAAACCAGTGTCTTTCATGGATCCCCATTAAAAAAAAAAAAATCAGCTAGAGGTAAATATAGGGCCCATTTGCCTCACTAGTTGTTTCCTCTGATCTCATACCTGATTGTATTTCTCCCAACAGCCAGGAGAGAGGACTCCTTTGCAGCCACCCAACTTCAACACTTTTCAGCTTGTGGAGGATTTTTCATGGGCCCTCCCATGATAAATGGCTGTGTGTCCTGAAACATGCTCTTTTTTAGAGCCTCCTGCCCAGCTATCTGTCCCTTTGTATGCTACCCAGATCACAGCAACACAGTTAGCATCTCATGTTCATATTGTGTTTCCTCTGGCATTTAGTGAATGGAAAAGCAGAACTGATCTTGCTTGTGTTGAAGCTGCATGTGTGAAGTGAGCCCAACTACACAAGCACTATCTGTTGGAGACATATAAATCCACGGAGTCATTGCTTTGACACCAGAAGGTCTGCGCAAACAACTGTTATCTTACTGCTGCCCTCAACATTAATTCATGCCTGAAGATGGCAGCATCTTTCCTTCAAGAAACCTTTCCTCTGCTCAGTGTCACACCTTTCCTTTTTTTAAACTCACCCATCACTCCAGTCTCCTTTCCATTCAATTTTTCCCCACGGATTTCTCAGTCTCACTAGGTTTTCTGGTCCATATTGACAGGTCACCTGCAGAAAACAGTAACACTGTGCTTACCAAGGTCTCAGCAGTTCTCATCTGGTTTGTATCATCGTACTATGTCAGATATTAACAATGATTTTGTTTGTTCTCATAGATGCCAGCAAGTATGATGATAAAAATCTTTGAGCATACAACTCTGAATGCTGGCAACAAAGAGATTGAGGTGCTTCATCTTACATTCTAACGTGAAACCAGAGACATCACAGATTCCTGGTCTATAGGCTTGACTGTAAATTCCTCCTCCTTTCCAACATCTGCTCATTTTGTACTCGTGTGAAAGCCAAGTCCTACCCCAGTGCAATGGCACAGCACAATGCAGCCCCCCATGTGTGACTACACAGATTAATGCCTCCTGAACTGGGATGCCATGGTGGCAGGAGAGCGAGCCAGGCCAACCAGAGGCTTTGTTGGCAGCACATGGTGGGACAGCTGACTTCACATTGTTTCCACATGCTTGGTCAGTCCCTTAATGCTGCCTGGCTCTTCATCTCATCAGAGGAGCCAGGCTAACAGACACGTCACTGAGAAACTCCATGCCTAAACCCCTCCTGCTCCTCCTGTGGGAGACATAGATGTGCATATCCAGCTGCCCTTCCTAGTATCTCTTGCATGAGGTACTGAACATGCTTTCACCAACAAGTCCAAAGCTCCATAAAGTCCTTGGCCATCCTTGTTAATCTGTTCTTGAGGCTGGACAAGACAGTCATCCACCAATTCAGGAGGAAAAGCTTGGGATTTCTCCCACTCTTTGGGACCTATTATTTCACTGTCCTTTACCTCTAGACAAATATTTTAAGGGGACTCCCAATAATACTTCTGCAGATTAGTGGGGTCTACCTGCACTCTCTGCACAGGAGCACAGTTCAGTTCCCTTACTCCACCCTTGACTCACATTTCTATCTGCAGTTTTTCACATTTTGGCCCTTGCATCTTTACTTCCCTATGGCCTCTACACTGACTTCATAGGAAGGCTATTCACGCCAAGGAAAAAGCATATCCCCAGGTTTCAGCACATCCTCCAGCAGCCCTAAAGGCCAGTCCTCTCAACAGCTAAGATGCATTTCTAGGTAATGCTCTCAGCAGAGCCCTAAGAATCATTCCCACCCTTAGAGATATGTTAATCCATAACCATTGTCCTTTACATCCTAAGGCCTCCATACTAAAATGGACACACCAGAAAGTGAACCTTAACAAAGCACACAGTCTCTTTTAGCCTTAGACTAAGAAAAGAGATACTACAGTTCTACTGGTCAATGCTTGTACCCATGACTGCAATAAAAATTGCTGATATCCAAATTAACCTGGACCCAGAACATTCGGGCCAGTCTTACCTTTCTAATACCAGTTATTGTGTAGGCATGGCCAGCAACAAGCCCATTCTTCAGGACCTTTGTTGTCTGTATACAAGGAAGAGAAACAGAAGGAAAATGAACTTTTTATTCTATCCTTACTCGTACAGTAGACTCATACCAATACCAGAGACCTGTACTCATGTAAGCAATGACTTTCAAAGCAAACAGAGAACTGAAAATTAAAAAAATAAACATATTGAAGCTCCTAAGAGCCAGGTTTTGCAGTATGCTTGGAATTGGAAATTCGATTGAGAACACCCCTTCCTAAATTCTGGATCTTTGGCTGGAGACCATCTCACTTTAAGGAAGTCCAGGAGGTTAGGTTTTGATTATCAGAAAAGTAGAGTTTTCCAGCAGCTGAGGTGGTAGCATAAAGCTTGGAAAGCAAGATTTGAATTCATGTTCTGAACTACACACCTCTCTACCTGAACTATAACTTTATTCCGTATGTGTCTGTACCTCACTGCACCATCTGTAAAAATGGAAAATTTATTTTTTAAAAATGGGAAAAAGCAGTAGGTCCTTATTTAATAGTTTCTTTGATAGATAAACCAGTTCCTAAACACAACAACAGAGAGCTGAGAGCAGCAGGGAATCAATCCATGTGCAAAGTTTAACATGATGAATGTGACTTCTATAGAAAGCCACGTGTGGCAGCTTTGATACTTTTTGAGTCACAATGACCAGCTGAGCAGAAGGAAACAGGTATGGGAAGGCTTTAAGTGTAAAACCATTTGATGTCACTCCAAGTCTCACCCCTAAGTGTGTCTGACAGCCCATGAGAGATCTGCTGTAGGTGGCTCTTGTCAGGATATCCCACAGATCAGGAGGAGCTTCTGCAAGTTTGATCCTTGTATTGACACCCCCTGTAAAATCCACCAAGGCTTCTGAAACTTGCCCAATCTGCAGATCTTCATAGGAGCCATAGAGCCTAGCAAAAAAAGACATCAATATATTCTTTGGGTTATAGTCACAGATGACAGGTTGAGAACAGCTTGTCAATGAAAACATAATAAAAGTGCAAAAAAGCAAAAGGAAGGATGCAACTCAAGTTTAATTTTAGGGGAATCTTTGGCATGTAGGAAGAGGGAAATCTACAGAATTGCCTCCAAGACTGGCCATAGTCTGAAAGGGACTCTTCGTTTGCTGTCATCCCCCACTGCATTGTAACGAGAACATGCCCACAACTTCCTTGATAACTCTGCCTTAGAGAATGCTGTCTGAATTTATCACCAGGCACTGTGCTGTATGTAAGATACAGTGCCCTGAGAACTCAGTCTCCAATCTGATTTTCTTTATCATTGCGGTGCAACTTGGTCCAGTCTTTTTGTTCTAACACTAACACCAAATGAAAATAACTGAACAGTCTCATCTGTGTGTGATCTTTCTCTCAATGCTAAATACGATTTTTTTTTTCCCTGCTCTACAGAGATTATTTCAGCCAAATATTAACAAACTCCCTCAGTTAGGCCTTGTTGCTCTCTTCTTAGTGCTGATACTACCACTAGAGTTTACCACTGTAGACAAAACACCCTGGAGAGAAGCCACTGTTCTCACCGAGCCATGTGACTTGCTGCATGCCTCAGCTCTGGGGGACCCGAGAGCAAGAACATCTGCCAAAACAAAGTGCAGTGCTTCAGCAGACTTCCAAAATGAAAATCCTTGGAGGTTTCTCACATTGATAATATATCAAAGGAGGCTTTGGAAATCACTCACCTTTGCAAATCTCTATCTGTGCCGTTCCACTGCTCTGTGGTATTTACAAGGAAGGCACCAGCCTAGCCAATACACTGCAGACAACGATAACACTCAGAGGACAACCCCCCACAATGGGTCTGTTTTCACACATAAACCCTTGGATTTAAACTCAAGGGCCTAGATTGATAACAGCTACTGCAATGGCAGCTTTTACTGTGTAATAATAGAAAGATGAGAGCCATCTACTACACTCCAAATGTAGTAAGGCCTAGGACATGCATTTATAAACAAGAACAAACTGCGTAGGCACCAACCAACATATTTTTGAGAGAATATTTGGATAACTTCAAATGAGTCACTTACTTAGCATATGCCTTCTCCAGAAGGGCTCCCCAGAACACGTTCTTGTAGACTGAGGAAACAAAGAGCAGTTCCCCCGCCTCATTCACCGGCAGGCGATCATCAACCACCACGTCAACCCATTCCCCGAAGTGCCAGAACTGTCAGGGGAAAGGAATGAGCTGATGTTTCCCTTGGAAGGGACTTCCCTTTGAAACAACAGGAAAGGCAAGATAGTCTAGCTGTGGGCACAGAACAAGCTGCTGTGGGTCAGTGGGATGTGCTGACTCACCCACAGAGCCAACTCCTCAGCCCCACCCAGCCAGAGCAGAAAACAAAGCACGTATCAGGTGTAAAAGGAGTAAGCAGGGAAATGAGCCACAGCTGGACTTCTGGGGAAGGAATTCCTAACTGCAGCGTAGCAGAGTTGCACCAAGAGGTGGGCAAAGGGGTGGAAGATTGGAGCAGATGTGCTCAGGTCCTGCTGACTGCTGCCACTCTGGAGAAAGAGTTTTGTCTGGGTTAAAATACGGGTAGGACACAGCTGGACAGAACGGCCAAGCAGAGGTGTATCCTCAGACTGGCTTGCAGTTGATTCACTGCCTGCACTTCTTTGTGGCAGGGGCGATGGGCTGCTCTCCAGACGGGGATACCCTCTGGCCATTTGCCCCTGGCCAAGGGGAACCACGTACAAATTATCCGAGGGTGTGACACAAAACATAGCAGAGGATTTCTAAAGATCTCCTGCAATCTGGGGGAGCAGCTGTACCCGGAAGTGGAAAATGCCAGCATATTTCCTCTCAAAGCTCTGGTTTTGTGGCACAACTGCAGCCAAGATGTCCTGGTGGAACGTCAGGGCTTCCAGGGCTGCCAGGAACCAGCAGTTCTCTGTGCCAAGACAAAAGAACACATGCAGTTGGCTGAAAAGCAAGAGCTCTCAGCCAAGTTCAGCAACATCACCAAGATCCCACCAGAAGAGCTGTTGTGCTGATGTCTTTAAAAGTATAACAAACCATACATAGAAAATTAGATGATCCAGACATGTGCTTTACTTAACCAAACCATGATTAGTTTATAATTGTTCTCTCACGAACTTTTCATTTGGGTACTGTTTGGTTAAATAAGAAATTTAGCAAGCAATAACTGTCAAGGGGAACATTCTGGTTTTTCCTGACATTGTGTAGGTTTTTTTCTGTTCTCTGTAAATGCACACTATTAAAAAAACTTTTCCATTTTTCTTTGAAAACATTAGCTTTTCAGAAAAGAAAAATAATTTCCAGTGGATCTCACATGCAAGACTGTACTTAGCAAACTTGGGTTTTAAGGATATAAAGCACTTAAAAAAATAATTTAGTCCCACTTCTACCTGTTTTGCAGATAACAATATATCCTTTTTATTTTAGGCAACATGGGCATAAAATTGTTTTTCTAACTGCAAGACTGAGAAGAGAACACACACACACTGAGCATTAGGTACAAAGACAGAGAGTCCTGCTTCTGTGGTCTCTGTTCAACTGTCAAGCAGCAACACCACAGATCAGTAAGAGCACAGGACCACTTCCTAATAGCATGGACAGAAGCAACACACAGTGGTGACTTCAGCTTATGCAGACACCTCTCATGCCTCAAATCCCACCTCGAAACTTGCCAGCTTATTTTCTGAGCCTATGCCCTCTTAATGATTGCTTCATCCACACCACGCCAAGTGAAGAGAGGAGATGGACACTTATTTCTATGCCCAGTTTTATACTTTCAAACTTCCATGCAAAATGTTATCTTGTCTAAGAATACTTAGATATTTATACAAAGGAGTTTCCTAACCCACCAATCCTTGGCAGAGATCAAGTTGCTTTCTGTTTGCAGCGTAAAATACAGGACTTTTGTGCAAAGCCTGGGAAGCACAAAATGAAAAAGAAAAAAAGAAGAAAAGGAAGGAGAAAGTTAAGTCAGTAACATGAGCTGGTTAGCCTGAAAGTCAAAGCTTTCAAAATACTGAGTCCCTTTGTCCCAGCAGACATTGTTCAGGTATAAATCTAGTGTTATGTGCTCTGGCTAACCTGACACCAGCCTGGGCACACATCTGTGCTTGGTTCACAGTGAATTTGGTCTCTGGCATAAGTCACTGGTGCTCAGATGCATCACCACGGATTTCCACGAGCACCATGCTGAGAAGAGAACTCTTCAAACCTGCCACTCCTCCTCCATATAAAAGTTTCAGCCAAAAGAGGTTACAATGGGAGGGCATAACTGTTCAAACTTTCACCCAACCTGGCTCACATCTCCACAATTTGATTGACAATTGAGCTACAGACTGATGGCTGCTACACACATTGCTGCTGCTGTGACAAGAGCAGGTCTGTGAATAACTGTTCAGAGAGAAAGAATGTTATTTTTTTTTCCTTCACAAGTGCCTCTGGGGTTAAATTAATAACCTAAGTGTCAAACTTAAATTTCACTCGAATGACCCAGAAATTGCTCAAGCTAAGTTTCACACTGTTGGCTTCCACTGCAGGCAGTAGGGGAAAGAAATAGCAAACCCTCAGAAGGCAGCCACAGTAATTAGACACCAAGCCCTGTTCTTGGTGAATTCGGGTGCTCAGTTTGCAGGCCATCAGTCATAGATGCAGCAAGCTACAAGCCTGCAGGGTGAATGGCAGAATCTCAGCATCTCCTCTGCAGCACAGGGACTGAAGGATGCACAGCATCCACCCTCAGAATCTTTGCTCAAAGAGTTTGGCATCCAGAGCAAACAGCAACCTTCTTCACAAGGCAGTTTTAGAATCATGGAATATGCTGAGCTGGAAAGGACCCATTAGGATCATCGAGTCCAACTCCCGTCCCTACGCAGGACACGCCAAGAATCACAGCAGAACAGTGGACTGAGAGACAGAGCAGGTTTCAAGTCCATTCCAATCTCTGAGGGGTGGAAAGACACCTGAAGGGCTTTGTAGAGGCCAGGACTCTTTTTTTGCAGAAACACAACCCTTCTGAGAAATCGTTTAAATATGACAAAATATGACAGCAAGAAAATAACTTAGCTAGGAGATGCTTTCTGCTATTATCTGGCAGAATTCCCTACAGACACAGTAATATAAGGAGTCAGTACTTCTGAAATTCTTACATAATTCTATACATTGCTTTCAGGAAGATCTGATTGTCAATATTCTCTTCAGTGGTTCAGTAAGAGCAGACCTGCCATTACAAGTACCAGGCCTTATCTAACTGTGCCAGGCCCCTGTCCTGGCCTGCCAGACTTGTTATCTACCCATTTGTTATGAGAACTTGCTCTGTGACCAGCCCTTGCAACTGAGCGTCTCTTGTTGTGATGTTCAGTTTTATCATGGAATACCAGCAAAGGCCTTGGAAATGTGAGCATAAGTAGAAAACAAAGGCCCCAAAACTAAAACCAAGTCACTGACTGATGCTTACTGGTTGTGGTAGAAGCTCAGCCTTGAGAGCTGGGAAAAGCCTGCTCCAAGTACAATAGACTAAACAGTTAAGCAGGGGGAAAAAAAACAGCCCAGCAAGAGGATAAGGCACCTGCCTGGCCTGGAAAAGTAGCAGCCTCCAGCATCGCAACAGTATGTGGTACATGGGAGAGAGGGGTCAAGGGCTAAGAACCATCTAGAAACCCAGAAATCTTCTAGAAGGTCATTATCTTGAATTCTGGGGAGAGGGATCTCATCTGTCACCACAGAATCACAGTGACATCACTGTAGCTGTGAGCCCCAAGGAAACCAGCTCTCCCCGCTCCCTTCGCCTCCTCTCCCTGCCTGCTCCAAGTGTTAATGGATATAAATTGAACAAGGCTGGTTATGATTCTGGGCAACAAATGCTTCAAAGGCAATTATGAAACTCCATGTACCCCAGCTTCCAAAATGACACCTGATGCAATAAATGTAATCTCTGGAGACATTAAAGTACACCTAAATTAATGTCTATGAGAGGTCTGTTCAATGCTAAAACTATTTGCTGGCTATCAGCTGTAATCATCCTCTTAGACACAGTACTTGCTGAAAGTCACTTACATGTGGCCTCTTCCACTGTAAATTTCGGGGTAGTTTCTTCAGCAGTGCTCCCGTTCCAATAGAGCTGATGTGAGCAGGGAAGGTGTCATCTGTGAACAAGCGTTTGTTCTTCAAGCATGACTCCAGCAAAGCCTGGTAGTTCTGCTGGATGGGAGGGGTGTGTTTTTGGAAGATACTCCTGCCTAAAGGCACAGGTGACTTATTTTTTCTCAAGCACGGCAGAAAAGGCATGGTGATGTCTCCAACACCACCAGGATAATTTTTTTCCTTGAGGATTCTGCAGGAATCTCACACTGCAGAATTCTGCTGGAAACTCTTGTTTTTCTGAGATGAGGTGTGTCTTCTTCAGAAGAATTCCTGATAGTTACAATAAGTATAAAAAGTAAATTTAATCCTGGCTTTTAAAATTTTCTCCTTAGTCAGCAGGGGTGGGTAGGGATAGTGGCATTCCCAGGAGAAGTGTGGACCCACCCACCTGTGACTGCATTTTCAAGGCTTTATGTCACTGTAGATCTGAGTGAAATCAAAATGAGTGACCCCACTGACTTTTCCTAGAGTTTTGAAGCCAAACACATGCGTATTCTCTGTCACTCTCTGGACTATTTTAGGCTCTCCAGGCATATTTTCATAACGTGCTGCAACATGAATGACAGTCCTTATTCAATCACATTCTAGCTTGAAGTTATTTCCCCTCCCCCAAAAAAGAAAAATACCAAGATAAACCAAAGATTAACAGAAAAATGGAATACATTAGGTGTTACAAAGCCACTACTCACACCCCCATGATAGTTATTTTGCCCTTTTTGCCTCATTTTGGAGAATGATACAATCTCCCCCAAGAGATCACATTCCATCTTGCTGAATACCACAGATTCACACACGAAATCGCATGCTGAGGTATTTTTTCCCTAGAAACATTCAAGACAGATGTTTCTCATCCCCCCACTAAAAACACCAAAGAGTGGTGTCCTAGCCCTTTTTTAATATCAGAGCTATGTTAAACATTTGCACCACCCCTTGCTGCAAGTGGTGGGCTCCTGGGAGAAATCACAACTAAAATCTCGGCAGGCAAATCACTCCCATCAGTGCTAACAAGGTGATCATAATCAGTTAGTACAGAGTGGACTGAAACAATTAACTGGGATGTGAAGTTTAAGAAATGGTTCACATGCCATAATGATATAGTATTTGGAAGGCTTCTCCACAGAGGAGGCTCTTGGAGACTCAAAATCCCTGCCCCAGGCACCCGAGGAGGCTGGTCTCAGTTAGGAACCAGTTGATTGTTACTCCCATAGAAGTTGAAGGTCACCAGCAGTCCCTGTGAGAAAACAAACAACCACAGATTGTACTGTCCAACCACACAGAGCCCTCATTTGTTATAAACCCACTCTACAACTGATCCACAAGGCTTGACCCTCAAGAGCAACCAAGAGAAAATTTTCAAAATATAACCCTGGAAATGAAAATTCAATTTTTGTATTGTACAGTAGACATTTCAGAGCTGAAAAAGAATTTAAGTGCCTAACAACTTGCTTACTTTTTCTCCAGATGAAAAATACCGTCTCTCCTTCCAAACCTTCCCTTTTTACAGCCATTGGCGTTCACGGCTGCAACAACGTGAGCAGCAGACAGAGATAGATTTAAGAGAAAAACAAAAGGAAGAAAACAGCCTGGAGACCAGCTGCACTTTATATAGACAGACAAAACATGTATGAAGAAGAATTTCTCAATTTGCTGCTCCCCGGGAAAAGAAGTGGAGAGAAGTTGGCACACTTTGAGCTACAACGAAGAACAAATACTTGAGACTTGATTTTTGGGTGTGCAGAGTATTCACAATGCCTGATAAACTCATTTTAACCTTCCACCAGTTCTCACTTCACTCTGGCATTTATTTGAAAAAGAAGTGAACTTCATACACAGGTCTTGAAAGACAAAGATAGTATGAAAAACAATGCTTTCAAAAATGGAGTTTTAAATTACCTGAATACATAGCCTTATTTTCAAGAAATTCAGCCAGCACCCCTGACTGTAACAGTGTGTGTTGAGTCCATGATACTACTTTGTTTTGCAAATGTCCCAGCTGAACCTGCCTCTGTGTTGTTTTAAACTCTTTTCCAAGTTACCTGGAAATCTTCGAACAAAAGATGCAATGAAGCATTTTATGTGTCATGAGCAGTCACTTCTGAGACAGCTACAAAGTGTTCCACCTTGTGTTTAACCTTCTGCCTGCTGTCTGGCCACAGTCCTGTGTACGAGCAGGAACCAGACACGGTTGTATATGACCAGCCAAGGTATTCCTGGAAATCACCTGTACTCCCCTCAGCAATGGTACAGAGCTAGACTGAACCAGTGCCCCACCACGTCCTTCACCACAGGTGGAACAGCGTATGTATGTGTCTCTTCCAGCAACTAAAATTTCTAAGGGAAAGCAGCCAAGTGTAGCAGACAGAGGTTAAAAGCTTTACAAGGAAGCCATGAGCCAGGAGGTTAAATGGATTTGATTCTCTATTCTTTGCACGTTCCCCTAGTTAGCATGTTTACCATCTGATGTAAGTCCTTCCAATATATTAGCATCCTATGATCTCCCCTGAGCTTTCTCAACATCTTAAATGCCTCATCCCTAAGTCTTAAAATGAGAAGCTGAAGAATCCATGGAAAATCTTTCACCTTTAGTAAAAGTAACCGGACCATGAACAAATTCTCTAAGAGCCTCTTACCCACTCTGTGAGAGGATTTACCTCAGGCACCACTTGGGCAGTGGGCAATTTGAGGGCTAAACCTGGAGAGGACAGAGCTCAGCCCAGTTCTTCTGATCTAACAAAGACAATCCAAATCCAGGCTGAATTGCTGCTCCTGATTGTGTGGAACAGAGTAAATGTTTGCATGCAAAATAATAAATTCTAGGGTGAGCAGAACAAATGATGCAGGGACATCTTTACAACCATTCGTGTAATACAGCAGAATGTTAGCTACAGAAATTAGTAGTCATTAGTCAAAATGATAGCATGAGTGTATTAGGCTTTGTTAATCTTTATTAGTCTCTAAACAAACAGTATAAAAACAGCACTTATAGGTACAACCGCAAGTCTTTGATTAAATATAGTGGTGTATTTCAGAAAAAAAACCTCAAAGCTGACTCCTGCTCTTCCTGTGGGCTTTTAAAGCAAATAGAAATATCCTGAAAAGAAGCACTGAACTATGTTTTCTCACAAAATGAATGAATATAGAGACAGGTGGATGATCTTTTCCTGAACTTACTGTGCTTAGATTATTGGCCCAAAAGTTGATAAATACCTTCTGGTGCTGAGATTTCAAGGTCGAGCAGTGAACCTGCTCCCACGGATCTTAACAAAAAGCCTGTAGCAAAAATGCCTGGACGGCTTTCAGAACTTCAAGCAATACCTCTCTGACCAAAGATTCACTTTTAAAGACTCTGGTTGAGATTTAAAAATACATATTCTTTGCTGTGGAAATTGTCCAAGCTACATCTAAACCAGTGGAAATATGAAAATTCCATTGACTCAAGCTCTGTCCTTTAGCACTTAAGGTTACAACATCCTATTCAGAAGCATCCCAGTCATTAGAGATTCTGACTACTCACAACTCCTGCTAATGACAGATGAAATTTTTGATCTCTGCAGAACACTTAGTGATCAAGTATCAGCCAAACAATCTCTAAACAGCAAAAGTGAGGGAACACGGGTGCACAAAATCTGGGTTAGCTAAAACACCAGCCTGTGTTCCCAACCATTTGGCAGGCAGACGTGTTGGAGCTGTGACATGCAGGGCAGCTGATGTGGCTCATCTAGCTGCTTTACATCACACCCATACTTCCCACATTTGCTGATACAAACTTTTTGCTTTTCCCTTCAACACTTCCAGAGAACAGTACAGCAGCAGCTGCTGCACTGTGTAAGCAATACCCCCATCTGATCTCAGAGGACAGCTTCACCTTAACACTGTGCCATGGTGACGATTATACACCTTTCAAACCCCTGGAAAATACTAATCCTGTGCTAGCCAGAGATGACAGCACCAAATCCCTCTACACAGCACTTGGCATTTGATGTCCTACCTTCTCCAGGTGTGTCCTCACAGCGAAGGATAATTGTTGCACTGGCAGTGATGCCTCCTGCTCATAAATAGTATATATGTTGTCTCTACCTATGTGTGCATTTATGTGCATGCATATATATCCGTCTCGCATACCTAACCCCGAGACCCTGTCCTAACCTATCAAACATTGTGGTAGAAACAGGAGGCGGGGAAAAAAAGTATATTGAGCAATGACAGAAAATTTCTTTCAACACGAAATATTCCACGGAAGACAGAAAAGCACAGGTCAGCCCATCAGGCAGGCTACTGTTTGACTCACCCATCACTTCAGTGGAAAGCAGTTTCCTTGTTTAGTTTGTCTTTCGATTATTCAAAGCACAAAACTCCGTGTCTCTCCATATATCACTGACAAGGTAGAACAAGAAGATGTGCTCAACTGTGTCTTTATACATTTTAACAGGAATTCTGCTTTCAAGAAAGAAAGAGTTCAGAGAGAAAATATTCTCAAAACCCCCATATTTTCTCAAAACAGACAGGGACATGACACTTTGTCAGTCACTTAATCATAACAGTCTCTACAAAGAACATTTATGTAAGTTTGATGGAGGTGTGTGTCCTATGACAGAGACAGACAAAATCATTCAAGAGTTATAGACCAAGCTTCTGCACTGCAAGGATGGCAAAGGGCTCGGAGGATTTTTCCTTCCAGCACTATTACAGACATCCCATCAGTCAGGTCCCCTGTGTGCAATACAAGCTTTCTTTACCATATAGACTTAAGGAGGGAGCTACCTGGAAGCAAGAAGGCTTCCCACTCACTGGATGTACATTATCCAGTCCCACATTCCCCATTTTTGGTGGCACTTCTGGGTACCAGCACCTTGCTCCAACTCAGGCAGTGAAGGGTTAAGAGCAGCATGGGGAGGGTAGATTATGGGAAATATGAATGAGCAGTGAGGGCAGGAGAGGAAGGCAGCAGCTTTCTGAGTTGCAAAGGCAAAGCAATGAGTGAGGAAAGGAACAGACTAGGCTGGAGACGATTTTATGTCTCCATATAGGCCATATGGCACCAGCAGGCAGTTGAGAATTTTGATCCAGCTGAACTGGAGGAATCTCTCCTTCCCTTACTTACCAAATTAGTGTATTTGTTTTAATTCTGGGGACTTGCTGTGCCTTCCTCTCCCTCTTTCCTTTCCCACAACCCTGGTTATTCCCTGTTGAAGCCATCACCACCTGAACTTTTGACACTGTCTACTCAGGTTTCATACTTGGTAATGGACAAACAGTGGCAGTAAGTGCACTGGCAGGAAGTTAATTTTACTGAGCTACACTGCTCCCACAAGCTTCTTGAAACTGTTGAAGTACTATGGTCTGAGTCACCACTTCTTTTCAAATTTGGTGACTTGCAATTTCCCCATCCTCAGATGTTCTCTTGTAGGAAGCAAACCTGTCCAGCCTAAGGCAGCAGATAAGCAAACACACCTATGTATCACCATTTTACAGGAAACAAGTTCCAGTTATACAACATTGTGTTTTGCTCCCCAAAAAACAAATACTACATGCAAATACTGCATGACTTAGTCCAACCTCACTGACTTTCAGTGAAGTGGATCTTTTCCAGCCAGCCCCTCTCTCCTGGTCAAGGAGCTAACTGACTAATCCAGCTAACTGAGTGCCAGCCCTGTTACCAGCAGCAGGGGCATGACTGAGAAACTACAGAACTAAAAGTTTAATCCATCATATCTTTAAAGACAAATTCTATAGTAGAGGACAGTAGTAGACTCCCCTCAGGATCAGATATAGGTATGTTCTGAGCACTGCAGTAGAGTGGCTCCTGTGCAGGACAGTCAAGAGAGAGCTTTTACATTTTGAAAATGTAAATTATTAAAAAAACTCCAGCTTGCTAAAGACTGCACCATAAGACCAATCTCTCCAACAGAAAACCATCCGTTAAAACACCTGTTTAAGAAATGAAAAGGAATAAAAAATGAAAACAGATTAAAACTCAGTTTGATTTTGGCAGAAAGAAAAACCTAATTATACTCTAAACTTCCTTTTTTAATTTTACTTCCCTTTGTTTTTGGCAAGCTCTATACTTCAAGGTAAAGATAGTTCTTGAGGAAGTCAGTCTCAAATGGCAAAGAAAACAGGTTGAAAAATAAATAAAATTGTGCAATGTTTGTGAGATACCTAAAGAAAGTCTATAAAGACTGTCAAGTTTCGTTGTGATCTGTGCTGGTGATAACAAATCCACAGGAAAGGGTCCCTCTTCAGTCAAGGCAGAGAAACTTGTTGGGTTATTTTTTGGCCATTTGGCCATTGGATATGCATATTTGTGATTAGTGCAATTTAATGATTAATATCCTCACCTTGTAAATGGGGAACAAGCATGCTTCTGCCATACCTGTAGCAGTCAGCTCCCACAGCCTGCACAGCAGAAACCTTGCTTTGCTCCCCCATTCACTGCATTCAGGAAGGGCACCAAGGTGGCCTGGGGAGATTTACAAAGGCTTCCTGGCCTGACCTTTACTCAGCTCTGACGATAACACAAGCAAGCACCAAAGAGACTCTACATATAGCTGTAGAAATGCCAGAGCGGCATTGCGCAAGCACAGCCCTTAAATGGCAGAACTATCTAGAAGACGAAAGCAAGTTTTTTTCCTACAAAATGAGTAATTCTTGCCAAAACATGTTGAATTCTATGGGGCCTTTCATTTTCAGGAGTTTTCACTGGAAAGGAGTCATCAAATTCTTAAAGCCAAAAGCCTCTATTTATAAAACTAAAGAAATGAGGGAAATTAGTCTTAAGGAGATTTCAAAACATCAGTTCCACTTTCAGCTCTAGGCATTGGCAGGAAAGCAGAGAAGTCTGATCTTCAGAAAATACAGTCAGCCTGCTATGTTCTTCCAGAAAAAGAAAACTGGTCCCTAGAGTCATTGCTTGCACCTCATGGGTCAGGCCATGCCAGAGAGCATATGAGTGCCTGGGGTCACACAATATGAACAAGGAAAGTGTCTTCTCCTGCAGCAGAAGGCATAGAAAAGGACCTGGATCATTGTTCAGGCACACAGGGCCACACATTCTCCATGTGTCCTCCCTCTCATGAGAAAAAAAAGGTTTTAATGCAGAACTGTCTCTGCTTGTGCAAGGTCTGGGCTCCTCCCGGCTTGTAAATGGCTGGGAAAGGGCAGGAATTGTCACACGGCGGGACCGCTTCCAAAACTGCCTCTTGCCACATTTTTCAGGCCCATGGGATAGACTAAAGTGAAAAATCCCTTAGGAGATATTTTAGAGAAAAAATATCCCTGCTCTATCCCAGCCGTGCAGTGGAGATGGGGCTGACGCCCTGCCCACAAACATGCCAAGGCACAGGCTGCTGCTAGAAAACCCATGTGGCTCTCCTGTCATCCCTCATTGCTGGCGGAATAAAGGAGAGCAGATAGTTTGCCCATCACATCTGCTTACCTGGAGAACTTCTCCAGCCACAGCCAGAGCCACGAGCCCCAGGAACTGAGGGGCAGCAGTGCAGCCAAATCATTGGGTTGGGGAAAACAAGAGTCAAGGAGACAACTAAGAGGACACCTCATCAATTTATATAAATATCTGAAGTGGGACAGCCAAGAGGATGGATCCAGGCTCTTTTCGCTGGTGCCAAGCAACAGACAATAGGCAAGGGGCAGAAACTGATGCACAGAAGTTCCACCTGAATATAAAGAACAACTTCTTTATTGTGCGGATGACAACACATAGAACAGGTTGCCCAGAGAGGGTGTGGAGTATCTCTCACTGGAGATACTCAAGAACCATCTGGACACAAACCTGTGCAATGTACTCCTGGATGACCCTGCTTAAGCAGGGAGGTTGAACCAGATGACCCATTGTGGTCCCTTCCAACATTACCCATTCTATGATAGGTTGAGGACTCAGCTGGGGGTAGCAGTGATCAGGAACAGCCGTCTCCCTCTCAGATTTGCACTCGCAGGGTTCATTTCAGTGGATTTTTTAGGTCTATTTAGAAGCAAGGAGAGCAAGAGAATAAAATGGCGGCCGGGCTGCGAATCCCCGCAACGGCCCCCAGGGGGCGCGGTGGGCCCCGACCCCTCCCCGCTGTCCAACATGGCGGCGCCCGGCGCGGCTTCACCGACCGAGGAGAACGGGCGGCGCCTGCCAGGAACAGCCGGCTTCCGGCGCCCGCCCCTCTCCCGGAGGGCCGTCCCTCCACGCCATGCCCACGCCGGGAGCCGGCAGCGTGAGGGGAGGTGGCGCCCGCCGGTGCCGCTCGGCCGGGGCTGCGCGGAGAAGCCGCTGCTTCAGCCTCCCGCGGGGACTGTTTTCCGGCTGAAATCGCCGGCGCAGGTGGCGTGAGAGCGGGCGGCTCTCGCGGGTGGGCGCTGGAGCGGAGCGAGGCCCGCCTGGCCTGAAGGGGATGCGCGGGTAGCCCGCGCCTGCAGCCAGCCCAGCCCAGCCCAGCCCAGCCCCGGTGGTCGCTGCGGAGCTGGCGTCAGGCGGCCACAAGATGTTCAGCTGGCTGGGCACCGACGACCGTCGGAGGAAGGACCCGGAGGTGTTCCAGACGGTCAGTGACGGCCTGAAGAAGCTCTACAAGACCAAGCTGCTGCCGCTGGAAGAACACTACAAGTTCCACGAGTTCCACTCGCCCGCCTTGGAGGATGCCGACTTCGACAACAAGCCCATGGTGCTCCTCGTGGGGCAGTACTCCACGGGGAAGACCACCTTCATCAGGTAAAATCCAGCTGCCTGCCGCCCCTCTCCCAGGCATGCCCGCACCCTCGACGCCCCTGGGCTGGAGTGGGCTGGGGTGGGGCAGAACGTGTCCTTGGTACCTGTGCTGTGCCTTAAAACCGTTCTTGTTACCCCCTTCGTGTCCCATCAACAGCTTTTCATTGAAAAGTCGCCTCCATTCAAACGCAGAGCCTTCCTTCCCAAGCACAGGGTGGTGCAAGATGTCCCATGAAACACCGACGTGGCAAAAAGTAGCCCAGGGCAGGGCTGAGGAGTGCAGGCAGGGCAGGAGTGTGGAGATGTGAGTCACTGGGGCCCTCTTGGCCGTTCAAAGTGCAAAGGCTTTGGGACGCCTCGTGTGGGGCATTCCCGTGCTTGCTCGGGCCAGGCTGACCCTGCTAACAGCCATTCTTTTCAACTTGATGTAGCTTTTGGGCGGTGAGGCAGCTTTAAAGGGCGTGCTTCGGTTTGCAGTGGTCTCTGTTTCACGCCTGTTTCTGTCTGTCTTTCTCTGCACTGTCCCAGAGACAAAGCTCAGACCCCCGTTAGAGCAGCGTGTGTGCTTGTGCACAGAGACCTGCGTCTCTTCAGGGTTCCAGAAGTAAAGCCCTGTTTTAACTGTGTCCTGCTCAGCCGAGATGCTGGGAGCAGCAAGTTCCTTTGTAACTGCAAAGAAAGAGCAGCTGCAAGCAGTGAATGTGAAACTGTCGCAGAGAGGGTTAAACTTCTCCGGCTGGACTTGGTTGCAGGAATCTCTGTTCAGCCATGCTGCTAGTTCAACTTGCAGCAGCCCTTCCCTTGGGATCATAGCTGAAGCTGCGCTGTCTGTGTTTCCTATGTGATTCATAAGCTAAGTGTTAAATTCCAGCGTTTTTCTGGTGTGGCTGTGTTGAAATCTGTGGAATTACCCCAGTGTAAATCTGGACACAAGCCGCGGGCAGCCAGCCCTTTGTTCTACCAGTGTTTCTTGGTGAAGGAGGGAGCTGCAGAGAGTAGAGAGGTGAATCAAATTGACTGTACCTCTTATGCCCCTGCATTTCTCAAGGTCACTCCTTTTCTTTTTTTATGTGCTGTAATATTCCTGCTGCTGAGTGTCCTGGCCAGGAGCCAAGAACAGAATGCATTTCTGCTACCTTGGCATGTCCCTGGCAAACAAAGTTTAAGAGTTAAAAGGCTTTTCTCATGTGAGCAGGGCAGGTGAATGGTGAAGGGACGCGAAAGAGCCAAAGAAACATTCGGCACATGTTTGGAAAGAGAGTTACTCTCCTGAAAGATATAGGGGATAGCACAGCTGCCTGGTTCCAGCCCAGATCTTTGTTCTGTGACTTGGTAGCAAACCTGTTTGAAAAGCTTTTTTGTCCTCTGGGTTACAGACATTCAGAGCCTGAACATGAGGAGGTTGCTGAATTCCTGATATGACTGTCTAACTAAAGCATCTCTTTCTAATTCTTTTCTCTGGATTGCCAGCATCAGCGTTTCCCTGCAGTCTCACCTGCATGCTATTGGCAGAGACTTCCTGGCTTTGCCCCTCTCTGTTCAGTGAAGTCCTTTTTCTGTAAGCCTCAGCCCCTTTTGCAAGAAGTTCGGGTGCCTAAAGCATGTTCCAGGCAAAAGGAGAAGATTGGGTGTTTGCTCATATGGGATGGCAGCAAACTCTTTGCTCTGCTGTCAGCAAGTGGATTTGAGCCTCTCTGACAACTGCATTTCACTCGTGCTTGTGTCCTCTTCTCAGCCTTCTCTGGGCACAGGGCTGGGATGAGCATACACAGGCACTATGGTCAAGCAGAAGTGACCAGGAGTTTTGGGAGCCTCTCCTTCACAGCAGTGCCAAATGGACCCGAGAAGGCCTTCCAGAAAGGCAGAGTCCTCTGTTTAAAATAGTGCCTAAGAAGGTGAAAGTTGAGAACTCTTGAAGAACCCCAGGGCCTCTAATAGCAGGAGAAGTGTGAGAGTGTGTTACTCCAGTATGTTCCCAGTCAAAGGCCAGAAAACCCCGTGTTGCTCGTGATAGGCTTCCAGCATGAGCTTGCAGGCACTGGTCATTAAAGAGCTGGGATAAGCACCAGATTAGCATCCAGAGTTATTGTGGGAAGGCAAGTGGGAGCTAAACCTGAGACCAGGGAGGAGTTAAAGGGGGCTGGGGGAGGAAGTGGGCGGAGAGACAACCATTATGTCTTAGCAGTAGAGTGAAGCAAGAAACAGCCTCTGGACATTCCTTCTATAATCTTGTCAGGATGGGGGATAATTAGTGTTATCCTTATGTATCAATTCCACTGTTAAATTGCATCCTGCTTGTACTGCCATGCAATTTAGGGAGGTGACTTAATGCCACTAAACATTCATGGGGAATGAACTCAGTCCCAGTTTACCTGGATCCCACGACACCTTTAAAAAAAAAAAGGATGAAGAACCTTAGTCACTTACCTAAGGAATGCCTGTCTCGTCTCTTGTTTTGGGGAATGTGAGGTGGAACAAGGAAGAAATGCAAGGCTCTGAAGCACCTAAACTGCAGCATCTTGCAGTGAAGCTGTCTTCTTGTCAGGAGCTGATGGCAGAAAGAAGGCAGTCAAGGTCAGCTGCAAGAAACATTCCTAGAGGCTGAGGCGGGGAAGAGGGGAGTTGTGTGGGTCAAAGCCAGTGAAGCCAGACCAGAGCAGGGCTTGTTTCAGTGAAACCAGGCTGTTCTCTCTTCTGCTTAGAGGGACACAGAACTGAGCCTTATTCTGCTATGTGAAAGGTGTAGCATTGCTAACTGCAGCTTTTCCATTCCTGCTTCCTGCTGTATCATCTCTTTGTGCTCACTCCCATTTCTCTCCTCAGCATATATTTGACTGACACTTTTCCACAGGGTTGGGGTCTGAAAGTCTGTACTGGTTAAAGCAAGGCAACACCTCTTACCTGGGAATATCTGACAGCCACAGCAGGATGTCACTGGAGCTTGCCTTTATAACGTTATTGCTTTTTATGTTTCCTGTAAGAGGGTGGGAGTACAGGATAGAACATTACTCTCCTAATTAACTTAGATTCCTTGGTCTTTTCTAAAAATAATCCTGGCTCTAGTCCAGCCATCCTGCTAATAAAATAAACAAGCCTGCTAGAGCCCTACTAACTGTCAACATAGCTTGCTTTTCTGGTGTGGCCACCCCTTCCTCCTACAGCTAATCATTTACACGTCCTGGCCTCTCCACACTGTTTGTCACAGGCTACACGCAGAGCTCTGGTGTGACCTCCTCGTGTGGCCCTGAACCTTTCGTCTCTGCCTGCAGCAGGCAGTTGTCACCGTTTCCTCCTGCTCTGCCCTTCCTCCCTTTCCCGCTCGGCATCACCTCTGCTGGCACACTCAGCAGCATCCTGCAGGGCTCCTGCATGACTCATCATGGGCAACCAGCTCCTTCCCCCACATCCTGCAGCACTCCTGCCCAGGGAGCCCGGCATCTCCTTACCCTTCCGTGCTGCTCCAAACCCTCCTGGGAAAGGGTACCCCGAGCTAGGCTGGAGCTTATGTAGCTTTCCTGCCCCTGCCCCAGAACAGGCCTGAGATGGGCAAACAGCACGATGCTTCCAGTCACATACCTACTCCAGACACTCCTCGAAAAAGCAGATTGGTCATAAAAAACCTGTTCCACTCCTGCCTGGGGGACTCTGCAGACTTCCCTAAGCTGGCCAAAGGCCACTCCCCCAGGCCTTTCAAGGTGTTCAGCAGCTCAGTGTAAGGCATGCAGCACTGGCAGGGGAAATTGCTTGCTGGTGGTCGGTGTTTTCCATAGCTATTGTTTGCTCTTCTCTCCCAGAAATCCGCACAAATGTGACAATTGCATGTGTTCTCTAGCTTGCCTCTGGTAGCCAAGGCAGCCTGTGTCGCTGCTGAGCAGAAGTGCCTTTCCCCCATCAGGCAGTGTCAATACAACCCCTTGTATTTGTCCTTTGTACAATGAGATTCTTGTGCTGCTGACACCCTGCTGCACAATGTACCCAAATCTCCCAGAGAGGCCTCACTTAAAATAGATGCTGTGATAGTGGGCAGTACAAATCTCCATCTCTCTCATACCACTTGTTGCACATTAAGTCAATAACACTGGTGTGTAGCTACTTCAATATGAGTGCTTTTGTTGAGATTTTTTGTTTTGTATTTTTTTAAGCCTTACACAAGAAATAAACACAGAAATGCTTTGAAACACTAGCTGAGTGGAGCTGTGATAAAATTCCTGCAAGCAGGCTGTCTGGAGGAGTGTTGCTATTACACACAGGACTTTTGGTTAGACTTTCTGGGAAGCTTTGTCTATAAATAACAAACAACCCCTCCCGGCTATTTTCTACTACTGCTCAAAAGTTGTCATATTACACGTGCATCTCAAACCTGTAAAAAAGAAAAAAAAAAAGGTGGTTGTTACAGAAAGGCAGCAACCTGACATTGGGAGTAAGGGACCTTTCTCAGAGCACTTCACTTACTGCATTTCACAATTGTTAACACTGCCTATTTCTTTTCTCTCTAGTACTTGCAAGGGGAGAATGCAAAGATTTATCTCTATGGATTCAGTGAATTCCCATCTGTATAAAGCCACTGACTTGGCAGCAATGTCCATCAGGGGCTAGTGTTTGAATTGCCATCCAGGAGGCATGAGCTGAGTTTCCGGGGTCTGACCAAGTGGCTTCTAACCTAGCAAATAGTTGCGTCAGTGTAAAGTGCTTTCCAGGGAATTGAGCCAAGAACATTCATAGGATAGTCTACAGAGCCCTTGGTGGGAGAGAAGTAGCCCCTCCTTGTTCTTGGGTGCTTCAAGCTGGACAGGAGTTACTGTAGCTGCCTGGAAGGTGTTTTATGATCACCAGCACTACCTGCAGTCTGCTTTTCTTGAATAATGACCCACTTCTATAGGAAAGTGAGAAACCCCTGCACAGGGTTTAGATAGATAGGATGTATCCACTCTAGTACAGGAGGTCAGAGGGCTGCTCTCTTTCTGGATTATTTCAGGTTTTTTGGAAGCTGCTAAACAGCTGCTGTTGCATCTCAGAGTTCCTGCAATTGAGAAGAGTCACTTCTGGTGGCATTCTGGTGAGCATGGGACTTGGAAATCACTTTGGACAAAAAGTACAGGAAAATACATGATAATACACCAATAAAGGGTGTATTGGGAGGGAATTATGGATATCATTTCTGGAGATATTCTTGTTGCAGTATGAATGTGTACCAAGCCGGATAAGCAGCAGTGACTTGTCCTGAGTATAGATTTGCTTGTTTTACCTCTGGATCCAGTTGATTTGGCCTTGCCCATTAGGAACTGAAGATACATTTGGTGACATGGTGTCAATACATAGCCTGTACAACTTTTTTTTTGTTGCGCCTTAAACACTGGATAGGGATCACCTATGTTAAAATGACAGTGAAAGCAGAAACCCCCAAAAAGTTATCACAAGCCTTTATGCCAGTGGTTCTATAGTCCTTCACACAGGGACTTCCCTTGCTAACACCCACCTGAGTGAACCAATGCTGGTGCTTAGACATACCAGTCTCAATCATGAAAAAAATGTTCAGCCCTTTTCCTATTTCCTTTTCCACATTCTACTTTTAACATCACAGCAATTCTATATTTATCTTTCTACCTCCTAAAGATTAGGTCAAAGCAATGGGAGTGCCAGCTACCTTCTGGCAACACAGTATTATACTAACTTCTATAATCTGGTACTCATGTCAGTATCCAGAGCTTATCAGTTGTCACTTACCTCTGACACCATCCCATAGGGCTAGACCAGTTCTAGCTACCTTCTCCAAGCCACATGTACATCATGGTCTTAGTTTCAGCACCAGATCAGCAGGTGGTTTTCTGCACCCACACACAAAAACACAAACCTGACCTCAGTGATGGCATTTAGCTCCTTCATGAGCCAAAGGGAACTGTCCCATGCAGACACCATTGGCCCACCTTGAATTTGGCAGGGTAAGTCAGGATGTGGTGCCAGGGTCCTGTTCAAAGTCCTGCAGCCCCATGGGTAACTGTCATTCCGTGAAATTTGCCAAACTGTACCTTCAGGAAATAATAAGGGATGCTGTGCTTGCTGTGCTGTTTAACTTGATAGAGAATATCAGAATATACTCCCCCACCCATGTGTGTAGTGCTCAATATGCTTGAACAGTTTGTGGTGCGGACCTGTAGCTGCATTTCAGAAGCACACAGGGACAGAGACTTGAGACTTCAGTCAAGTGCAGGAGAAGTTGGCATTTGAGGAACTGATTGGGACTGGGGGCTAAGCACGGTAGTTGAATGAGTCTGCTGAAACGAGCAGCAGTGAAATGATTGATATTGGCACTGAGGGCCGGTAGGGTTTCAGGGTTAACTCTGTGATTGCAGTGAACTGCTGTTTTTACTTTGCTCTGCTAAGTCTGTTCCAAATGTCTTGAGGATTGAGGTACACAAAATGATGCAACGTGATGAGAATCTCTTCCCAGCAGCTATAATCATCTCAATTTCTTAATCCACCTTAAATGAGCTTTCAATGTTGAGATGGTAAGTAGAAAAGCTACCAAGACATTTATCAAACGACTCAGTGACAGTGCTAAAAATAGTCTCGGAAGGATCCATGCTCTTGAGCTTCATAATTACACTGCAATCTTCAGTACAACTCGTTTAGGACTTAGGCACCTCATGTCTCATGCCCACACCCTGTTTCTTCACTTACAGGTACCTGCTGGAGCAGGATTTCCCAGGGATGAGGATTGGACCAGAGCCTACAACTGACTCCTTTATAGCAGTCATGCAAGGAGATGTGGAAGGAATCGTTCCTGGAAATGCATTGGTGGTGGATCCCAAAAAACCGTTCAGGAAACTCAACGCCTTTGGCAATGCCTTTTTGAACAGGTCAGTACTCAAGAACTCACTTGTTCTAGAGAATAAAGTTAGGACCTAATGAGCAGCATAGCTAATAATGCAAAGGGATAAGGTACTACAATTCTTTTCCTCCTATCCACATGGCTGATGCAAAGCCATTCCAGTCCTACCAGATACCCATAAGTCATTTACTGAAGGGCTGATTAACAAATTCAAGTGAGACAAACCTTCATTTTACTTGAACAAACAAAACAAAAATGACATCACAGCCTGTTAAGCTCATGCTACAGGAGACTACAGGTAAATATCTTCATTACACTTGCTCTCCCTTGCTTCAGTATTTCTGGCTTCTTCCATTCTGCAATTAAAACCAGGCTCTCTCCATTCCAATGCCTTATACAAACAACCTCAGGTGCAAGTTGATGACCACTCTTACGTGTTTCCTGTAACAAAAAAAGCAGCAGGCTGTTTGGACAGCGGCTCTGTGACATTAGGAATATAACCTTTCCATCCCCTAGACCCAGCCCAACCATAGGGAGTTTTGGAGCTAGGCCTTGCAGGAAGCCAGCAGCACACACCCATATCCTAGATGAGCACAAACTGTGCTGCAGAAAGCAACAAACTGACTACACCCATCATCGATGCCTTCCCTGCTTACACAGTGTGGGAGACACTGGAAATATGGCAGCTGCTCAGCCAAACAGCCAGGAAAGCTGGGATGGGCTCTGGCTCCTGTTCTGTCTTCCGAGCTTAGAGCATGACTGGCCAGAGGGTGCAGCATCTCCTACCAGTACTGACCGCAGGAGCACTGGCGTAGGCTGCAGCAAGGCAGGGAGGGACCTGCAGAGAAGCATGAGAGAAGCTTGCTGGGAGAAGAGGGACCTAGCTGGAGTCACTGCTGTGTGGAGAACCTCACAGTGCCTCAGGGTGACTCTGGAAGCAGTATGTGATCACTGCACAGGGCCATCATTCAAATACATCAACATGGTCCTGCACCAGAGAGACTTTGAGGAAGTCATGTTTTATAGGGCCCAGAACATCGGCGTCTGACCAACAGTTAGGTCGGGTGACTGCCCACTCCCTACACGGGGAGAAAGTTGATTTGCCCTAAAAAAATAACAGGTCTCCGTGCCTGGAGTGCAGAGATCATAGATGAAGAGGACATAACTCAGAGCAGCTCTGCTGATAGCCAAGAACAGCCACAGCTGGCAGACGGTTCACGGCAGAGAAGGAACATCAGGCCAGGCCTGGGGGGGCACAAAAGCAAACACTTGTGAACTAGCCTGATGGATGTGTCCTGAATGCAATTTGCTCCAAATACAGCAAGGGATCTCTGCATGCATTAACCCAGTTCACTGTGTCGTGCTGTGCTCTTGTTACGCTTCTTCTACCTTCTCTTGAGGAAGGAGTCAAGCCTGTGCCTGTGAGGACGGCAGGGCAGAGGGACACAGCAGTGATTCAGCAGCAGCAGCGTAAGTGCAGTCCTTCTAGCAATGCAGGGAGTAGCCACAGCAGCTAATGACACCTTTTTGTTGCTGACATGAAAAAAGAGAGGATAATGATTTCTAAACTGACAGAGGAAGACATGCTAAGGACTGGCTCAGCAGTGTGAGCATCACAGTGCTGCAAATGCAGATGCTGATGCCCAGCTAATTAGGAAATGAAACACATGCAAGAATTGACTCAGAGGGCTAGAAATTTAGCAGATGCAAGTCCTGGTGCACCCACTGGACCGGGTCAAGCCACCCACACTTACTCCTCTTGTGGGCCTGGCTTCTTGGCTAGAGACGAGCAGAGCTATCTCTGTCTTGCACGTATCTTGCTGCTGCTATGTATATTCCAAGGCCCTTACCTCAGCCAAGAGGCTGTGAGCAAGAAATTTGGAAAAGGGAGCTAATCTCCAGGAGCCACTCCCCTAAGCTAAGGGTGGCCATGGGCAAGTCTGCTTTACCCAGGGGTGGTTAAAGGTAACGCTTGACAGTGGGCGCCAGTGGAAAGGAGCAGAGCAGCATAAAGCAGTAGGTCAGGCTGGTCTTGGCAGAGAGAGGTGGCAGCCCATAGCGCTGTGTCCTGTGGGGTGGAGAGCCTGCTGGTCCAGAAGTGAGCATCTACCCTTAGCTGGGACTCCCTCCCCAGCAGAGACTGGGATCTGCTGCTTTCCAGGAAGCAAGGGAAGAGTGGTACAGTCGGGATTTGGCTGGGAGACAAGCAAATTGTGTTGCTCGGAGCCTGTCCGCTCCCTCCCTTCATTCCCAGGAGATCGAGCGCCTCCCCATACCTTGGAGATAGGACTGACAAGCTGCCCAGAGCTGAAAGGCGGATAGCAGGTTGCAGAATCCTGTTTCTTGTTTGCTCTCTCTGCCCCAGGTTGTTTCTGGGCATTGAGAGAAAGGCTTGTTTTCCTTACTCCAACCCTGCTGGCCAAACCCCACCTCTGGGAAGATCCCAGAGAGATTAAAGGTTGCACCTTGTTATCAGATTTGTTTGGCACCAAGGGCCTGGAGCAAAATCAGGAATCTTGGCCATTACTTTCATATCACATTGACTAGGGTGCAAGAATCCTCCCATCCCCACAGTCTACCTTGGGAAACTAAGGTGGAGTCAGTCCTGGTTTAGTGTTGTGAACAGCAGGAAACGTGGATAACAGGTTCCTCCTTCAGCCCTGTGCTCTGCCTGCAGAGGTAGTGAAACACTAGTTTGGCACCACATTCTTCCCTTCATATGGCCCCAAACAGAATTAGGTCATGCTCCCTAAGGTCCTGCAGTTCTGCTGGGACAGCAGGAAGGCAGCAGCCTTTCTTTGCCAACAGAGCCAGAATGCACTCACTCATGCTGGCCTCTGACCTTATATCTGAAACCTCCTGCAGAGTACTTTTCCTAGAGAAACTGGTGGAAAATCCCCCTGCCCCATTTAATACTACAGCACAAGGAATACTCAGGGCTGTAACAATGGAGAGCAAACCTGGGTTGGCAGGACATGGTAATAATATGACCTCCTGAGCCTTTTGTTCTCTGCTGCTATGCCTGGCACTCAACAGGATAATCAAGCCAGTCCCCCTCTTTGATATGAGGTATTACACATTCAGAAATGCTCCCTGTTGCCACCTGCCAAGCTGTGGATGTGGGAAGCTGTAATATGTGGTCTGAAATAGCTGACAGCTTAGGGGAGAAGACACTCTTTAACCCTTGAGGATTCACTCTCGTCAGAATCTTCTTGGAGTCATCCAAGTAGAAGAATTGGGGTGGGGTTGTAGCATAGCCTGGAGGAGCTCAGAGGTGCAGGGGCTTCAGCAGAACTGATCAGCACTGCAGGGCCCTGTCTGCCTTGACTGCATCGAGTGGTCCCTGTGCCAGCCCCCATCCTTTATGTGGCTCTGCCTCCTCCCACAGTGACGTGTTTTTATGCCTGGATGTCACACCACCCTATTAATATGGATATGTACACACACACACACACACACACACACACACACACACTTAGAGCTGCCTGGAATGCCATCACAAAAAGGCTATCCATGGAATGCTACTGGGAGCCACGGAAGCAGATAGGCTTTTACTGTCCTTTGCTGTTACTAGCAACTGAAACAGATGAGCTGCAGCCCACTAAGCACAAGTGACTCTTCTTAGGCAGTGATTTGCATGGATACAGGATGGGAAAAAACTAGCTAAAGAGCAATTACACATAAATGGAGCTGCAGAGGGGGGAGCAGTGAATTACAAACTGAACATAAGTTAACAGGCTCATACTGCTGTTAAAAAAGCAAACATTTTACTGAGATGTATACACAGGACTGTTATACATAAGAGAGAAGGAGCAATCCATCCACTCTGCTCACCACTGGCAGGGTCATGGCTGAAATATGTCAGCTTGTGGCATCATGCCTGAAGAAATATGGGGAGCAGTTTGAGAGGACCCAAAGGGAGGCTGCAAGGGTCGTCAGGGATTTAGAAATGAGCTGGAAAGGCAGCTAAAGAGAACTGGAAGAGATAGGAAAAGAAAAAACAATCACCGAACTGTTTTCTACGGAGGAAAGACTGAGGGGAGCAGGATGACAATAATGTACATTGTGATAAGAGGGGAAAAATAAATAATTTTCCACATCTACTGTGTTTGTGACTGAGTGCCATTGTAGCATAGGAAATTTAGATTAGACATAAAAAAAAGAGGGTTTACTGTAAAGATTATTAAGTAATGGAGTAGACTCCCAGCAATCTTCGTCAGTCTGCATGGTTATGGATTCGAAGAACACTTTAGACAAATACCTGGTTGATCCTGCCTTGCAGCAGAGGATAGACTAAGCAGCTACTTGACATCTCATGCTGCCTATGCTTTAGTACTTCCATGGTGCAAGAATAGCACTATTTTTGTCTGTTTAAGACCACATTTGAAAGAGAACGAAAGTCCTACAGCATTGCTGATTTTTTTTTTTTAAACCAAGTCATTTCAGTTCACTTGAGTTCAGGACTCTACAGGGGAATGCTTAAGCAAAGGGAAACAAACACCACCTCTTGCTAAAATCTAAACAGCACATTAGTAGAAACCCAAATGTTTTCATAATTCACAATTTGGGGGCTCATATAAAAAAACCTGTCATAGGTCATGACTGAGACCCATATTCCAGAGGCAGCAAAATAGAGGAAAGTGCTTAGTTCTAGTTTATTTCTCATTTCTTTAAGTAACAGTAGCTCTAAGCTCCAACTGAAGACTTAAGAGATCTGGCTTGTCCCATGCTGCCTGTGATGTTCAGCACATCAAAAGTACATTTTGCCTTTTTCTTTTTTAAACAGATTTATTTTTCACACAGGTTTGTCTGTGCCCAGCTACCTAATCCTGTATTAGAAAGCATCAGCGTCATTGATACACCAGGAATTCTTTCTGGAGAAAAGCAGAGAATTAGCAGAGGTAAGTCCCAAGTTCTGTTCTCTTGAACACCAAATGACAGTAGTGAAAGCTAAAGGAACTCTATACGAGTTCCACTTCAAACTGTACCAGCTGTAGATAAAAGCAGTAGCAGGAGCCTCTCAGAGCTACAACATGACTTTGCAAATGGAGTCCAAAGGGCCATTGTTCATCTCCGGCAGAGAATTTAAATGTTTTCAGGGAAGGCTACTGACAAGGTCAGCAGTAGCTGTGTCAATAGTCTAGTATTTCCCCATGGAGGAGATTTCTATCAGAAAGAGTCAATTAATACCTATCTGCTTTGCAGAAACACTTGGTTTCAGTGGCTTGCTGATGATCCATAGCCAAGGCTCCCATGGTAATCAGCCTGGTTCCAGGCTTCCTAAATCTAGTGCAGGACTGGATTTGGTTTAAGAGCCATGGGCACCCAAGTTCCTCATTGCAGTGGGGAATCTGGAAATCCTGTGGACACTGAATCATAAAATCATAGAGCGGATTGGGTTTGAAGGGACCTTAAAGATCCTTTAGTTGCAACTCCCTGCCACAGATGCGGGCACCTCCTGCCAGACCAGGTTGCTCAAAGCCCCATGCAACCCGGCCTTGAACACTTCCACGGTTGGGGCATCCACAACTTCCCTGGGGAACCTGTTCAAGTGTCTCACCATCCTCACAGTAAAGAATTTCTTTCTAATATAAACCTACCCTTTTTCAGTCTAAAGTCATTCCCTCTTGTCCTGTCACTACAAAGCCTTGTAAATGGAGCTGATGAATAGTAGAGTCTCTTAGTGAACTTCTGAGGTCAATCTCAGACTCACCCTCTGAAGTTTAAAGGCAACACCTTTATACTTTAAACCTGACATCTGTGGTCACTTTCTTACTTTGTAAGGTAATGGTGGCATAGTTCACATTTCTGGAAAGTTCCTTAGATAAAGTTGGGAGCTATGCATCATTTCATTGGAAGAAAGCCAAGAGTAGTAATGTCAGCATGCAGATTTGAGAAGATCAGTTCTCATGCACAGTGCCTATTAAAAATGCACACTTGAGCTTCAGCAGCACAGGCTCTACCCAGTGCGCTGAGGCCTCTACTGTATTTCCATGTTCCATCCCATAAGATTTCAGATGACTCATGACTTTCCAAGTTTTATGACACTTTTGCATTGAAATTTTTCTTGGAAATTTCCTTTTTCTTTTAATTGAGCAGCCACCTTGCACAGAGCCAGGTCTCGTTTGTTTTGCTGGGATTTTCCACCACAGGAATCTTAGCTAGCAAAGAAGTGTCAATAAAGCACAGCTACAGTTAGTTGAAAATTCACATTAACCTTTTTCAGCATGGGCCTCTGCACTCCTAAGGGATCATAGATTCCAAGGTGCACCAGCCTTCATCTGAAGGTTGAAAAATATGCTGTGCAAGCATTCCTCCCCTCAGCAGAAAGTGTTAGGGAGATGAACAAAAATTTGTATTGTGTGGTGTAAACATTTTCCAGTCAAAAAATACCACTAAAAGCAACCAGTTCTCCTGTGGAATTATCACAGGGGAGGAAACTTGCTTAGGAGGAAATATTTTTGTTATTAAAAAAGGAAATAAGAAGAAAGTGTAGGTGAGTCAAAATGCCCTTGAAAATGTTATTTCAAGCCCCATTTCCAAATCTCCTCAGTAATTCAAATGCTGACATATATTTCAATATTTTCCTACTTTTCAGCTGTTTACAAAACTAAAAATAGCCTCCTGCAAAATACACTGGCACTTCTTGCTCCTCCTTTTGCAAAAATTTCTCTCTCAGCTTTCCAGTGGGTCTTGGTGTCCCATTCTACAATCTGTCAGTCTGATCTCAGTGCTGGCAAAGGTCATGGAGCTGATCATCATCATGGATCAGGCCAGGCAACACAAGTTTATGAAAGGCAGGTCCTGATCTCCTTCCATGACAAGGTGACCCATTTACTGAGTGAGAGGAAGGCTGAGGGTATTGGCTGCCTAAACTTTAGTGAAGTCTTTAACACTGTTTCCCATTCTCCTGGGGAAACTGTGTGCTCATAGCTTGGATGGGTGTAGCCTTCCCTGGGTGAAAAACTGGCTGGATGGCCAGGCTAAGAGTGGCAGTGAATGGAGTTAAATCCGGTTAGCAATCAGTCACAAATGATGTTCCCCTGGGCTCGGCAGTGGGGCCAGTCATGTTTAATATCTTTATCAATTGTCTAGACGAGAGGATTGAGAGCACCCTCAGCCAGTTTGCAGGTGACACCAAGCTGGGCTGGACTGTTGGTCTGCTGGAGGGTAGGAAGGCTCTGCAGAGGAATCTGTAGATGGATCTGAATCAATGGGACAGCTCAGTGGGCTGAGGCCAGCACTGTGTTTACAGTTGGACTCAATGATCTTAAAGATCTTTTCTAACCTAAACAATTCTATACTTCCTGCAGCTACTCTAATAAATGCCAGCAATGCCAGAACATGCTGATGCACAGCTGGGCACTGTTAGGAAAATCACTGGTGCACTCTGACCCAAGCCAACAATGCCTTTCCAAACATTTGGAAACAGCTGAGGAGGCTAAAGGGGAGTTCCAGTTCTGTAGGTTTTTGCACTCTGTACCTGGAGACCTGTCTCAATATGTGGAATAGGTTCTTCCTGGACAGCTTCTCTGCCCCTAATTGCTGGCAGTGCACTTAGGGCAGACAGTTGGCACATTGGCCCTGTCACTACGGTGTGTGGTCATTTGACCCTTTTGCCAGGAAGCAACTCTAGATGGAGTACAGCCATCCCCTGATCATCCTGCTATCCCAGGAATTTGATCTGCGGTATCTCCACCAGACAAGGGGGCTGTCACAACCTGTCAACTGATCTAATCACAACAGTTAAAAGTACAGTGTAGGTGGGATCTCACATTGTCACCATTTACATTCAGGAGAGACTGAAACTGGTCATGTGGGCCAGGTCAGGTGACCTTTCCATAGCTACAGGAAAAGATCCTCATCTGGTTTAGATCAACATGGCTTTGTTGAAGCTGGGACAACTCCAGCAATTTGTGTCTACATGGAGCAGGAAGACCCAAGAGTGCTGAGGTGCTTGTGTTTAGGAAGGGTTGCTGCCAGGCATTGGCTTGAACTTATCTCAAAGTGTTTGAAAGGGAGTAGTCACCTCCCAGCTCCCATGGAAGAGGAACAGGAAAAAGTGGTGAGGCTGGCACCTTTGCCACCAAGCTTACAAGCCAGCTGACCTCATTAGCAAGTTGGTTTTGGAGGCAGATAGAGCAATAACATGGTTTCTAGGCAGAAAACACGACAGGGCTAAAAACTGCTTACACAACAAAATTCTCCTGCTCCTTCTATACCTTCCCAGCCTGCTCAGATTTCACTTGGGAATGAAGCAATACCTGAGGGAGTCTTACAGAGGTTTTCCAAGAGACTTTGAAGTTTCTTAACTGCTGGGAACAGGAATGCTTTTCTTACCCCCATTGCTAGTAGTAGGTACTAAGACCCTCAGATGGGGGTACCTGTGATGCAAGGTCAGGGAAGAAACTAGATAGCATTCTGTCATAAATTTGAGGGGGAAAGGAAAGATGCATAAGCTGTGGCAGGCTTTCCCAGCCTACCCATCCCATGAGAACCAACAGCATTTCTAAAAATAGGAAATTCCTCTCAGTGGGAACATCACAAGTCCGTCTCTTTTCCCATTAGGCGTCAGGAGCATTAGCTAATCTATACAGTGTCAGTTTGGCAGAATACCATGCTGTCAAAGCTTAGCAATCCATGAGGGCCACCTTATGCCCCTCAATTTCAAAGCAGTAGCTCTTCCTGTTATTGCATCCATGTTTCAAAGAGCAGGAGCAAGGGAACAGGGTTTAAAGGATTGATTCAGGAGCCAAATCCAGGTTCTGAAGCTTTGCATTTGTCTGAACTCAACTGTGAATTAAATTCACTGTCTGGTTGCTGTTAAAGGTGACAGATCTGACAGTGCTTTCCCCTTCACAGGCAGTGTGTGCATGAGCACAGGGTGCTGGTGTTAGTGCTAGCAGCAGTCAGCCTCCTACAGCCAGCAGCAGGGCTTTGCAAATGGCTACCAAGCTTTCCCCCAAGGAATGCTGTATAATCCCAGGAAACAAAGCTCTGTACTGGCTCTCTTCCAGGACTACATGACCATAAAGAGCCCCCTTCTCCCCATAGAGCAGCTCATGAAGTTTCCCAGTAGCAGAGCTGCAGGCTTAGGCCTGTCAAGCAATTGAGGGTGATGCAGTGTGTCATAGCTGAACTCCACATCCCTTTGACATGCAGTGACATCACCAGCACTTACACAGCAGCTGCTGCTCTCAGACTCTGGTAAAAAGTGTAGCCAAGGAGCTGCCTGCACTCATTTCATCTACTGAGCTCCTGTGACTCATGCACTATTTTGTCATGGGCACACACGGTGTCACAGGTGTGGTAGCTGGACTCCCTAGGATATACAGGTTTCATTTACAGGCTTTGTGGGAAATGTTTCCAGGATGTCCTGGCCCAGAGCATCCTGCCCTTCACTGCTTCTGTATTATCCTTGCCTGGAAGACAGCCATTTCTCTTCTGATCTTTTTTACAGACTGAAGCATGGATCTATGTCCGTGTTTAAAGAACTAATCCTTGCATTGCCTTGTCCCTGGCTCTGCATCCTTTTCTTTTTTTATTGTTTCCAGGGGAGCATGAGGCAACAGCAGGCTGCAGAGATGTCCATAGGGGAGGTATTAGTACCAAAGCAGCACAGTCTTGTCTGCTTTGACAGTTTGATACAGATGCTGTCCATTTGCAAAGCACTCTTCTGGTGTCAAATAATAAGCTCAGGCCATCCTGCTGGGAGGGAAGATGAGGAGGGGATGACTAAAATAAATGAGGACAGAGAGGAGGACTACAGATCAGGTCAAGCAGTACAGCAGAGCCAGAGCAGGACTAAGGACTTCTTCCTAATTCATCACCTTGTGCAGTCTTCCCTGCTAATGGAGCCACCTGGCAGCAGGAACAAGTGCGCTTCAGTGGCAGTGCCATCCCTGGGGGCTGAGCCTTGCACGCTCTGCTGCCCATCCGTCTCGACCTACATCTGCCCTGAGCTGAGCAGATCCAACTCTGCCAAGTTCAGTGACGCCTTGGCCAAGTTGTATTTGATCCCTGTTTTGGGATAGTACTTCCCGGATATATCCTGAACGCTTACATCATCTTCACCCTCTATATGTCACCTCCTCCCTTTCCTGCATTAGCAGTGACCACAAGGTCCTAGCCAGGAGGTGAGGACTGGCAGTGTCATTTCCCATTTGGCTTTCTTTCCAGTATACACTATTCCAGCATTTTTCCAGCCATCCACCCAGTTCCATTCTGCTGGCTGCAGTGCAGCCTAAGCATTCCATAACGAAGGAAAAAACCCTACACACCAGCCTTGCTCTGCCTCCTGGGAAGGCAGAATTCCCAAATGACCAACAGCTTCAGCACCAGGGACACTTAGTCACTCACCAGCCTGACAGCAAGAAGAAAATTGCTAATAGCAACAGTCTTGGGCAGTGCAGAGCTCTCAGACTGGCCATGTCTCAAATAGCCATGCTTGGAAGGGAAAGGCAAACACCAAGGGAATTGATGTTCTCCCACTTCATGCAAGGCTCTTTAGGGTACAGTGGCAACAAAAAATATTTTTTCCAAAGAGTTTTGTCACGTGTGCTAGCAACAGCATGATACACAACTAAAGGCATCCACCCTGAAAGCCTCTAAAAGGGAGGCATTTCAAATATTTGCTATAATACTCCCCACTGGTGATGTTTGCTTATATTCTGTATTTCACTCTGCCTGGGAGGGTGAAAGTGCACTGGTTAGTTTTGACTTCCCAGTTCACCCCCATTACTGCAGTGCAGCAGCTGCTCTGCTGACCTGCTTGATTTTATCACCGTCTCACTACCACATACTGATCACTGAACTGCTCAGCTCCTACAGGCACACAGTTCTGCACTTCCTCTTAAGAGCAACACAAAAATGAGCAGAAAATCTGCACAGTTCTCATCATTTTTATTTGTAAAAATAAGTGAAGCCACGAGCCTAACTCTTTTGACCTGAAAGCAGCTTGCAAATAAAAGGTCAAGATTATATTTGAGTTTTGTGAAAACCAAACCATTATTTTGTTTGGTGAGAAGGGGGGAGGGTCTCCTTGGTTTGGGTTGGAAATACTGATGTATTTTGCAGGGCCAGAACTTGAAGAGGAAAAAAAAGTAACACAAAGGAACAGATTAAATGGCTGCGTGGATAGAAATGGCTGTGCTTTTTTTTAAATTCCTATTAACATACAGCAAGCACCTAATTTGTGTTACTAAACAAGTCTGATTTTTAGAACAGCTGTGCAGCTTGTCCATTTGTTGTGCACTGCGCACTCCAGAAATATTCTAAGTATCTATCTCATCGAGGCAAGATAGTCGTGCCCATCAGCATCTCATCAATTTGCATTATTTATGCCCATCATGCATTCTTCCAGCACCCTGAGTAACAATGGAGAAGGAATGTGTTTCCTGGTCACTGGGAGCTATCAGTTACTGGTGGCCATTTCAGGCCAGGTTTTCAAACATGATTCCTCCTGAAATTTAAAGTATGAATACAGGAGAATTCAGTTTGTGTTTGGATGCTATAGTAAAAAAAAAACTTCCTTGGAATCCCAGCTGCTATGCACTGACTTCTCTGAAAAACTTTGCCTGTATTAAGGTGTCTTCTGAGGTCTCGAAATCTGGCTAGAAACTGTTTTCAGAGTTGGCCCAGGTAATGCTCAGGCCCATCTGTCACAAGTGGCAAAGATACAAACTTGTAGATGGGACAAGGTCTGCTCTGTGTACATAGAAGTTAAACAGGCTGTTAAAAGGAAACTTAGCTCTGGACGGTGCTCTCCTCAGTTTTACTCCCTGATTTGAATACGCCTATTGAGGGTTTGTTCACTTTCCAGTGACATAAAGCAAGAGCCCTGTCATGCTCCCAGTCTCTTCCCCACCCTGAAGCCCTTGCAGTAAACAACATGAAAGCAAGAGGCCACACAGTCTGCCACTGCAGGTACTGGCTAATGTAAATGTTAGCATTGTTCCTGGCTGAGAACAGAGATCTGCTGTGCTTTGAGTCCTTTTGCCTTTGCTTTGGAAACCTTAAAGTCTCCAAAAGGTTTTTAAGGTTTCCATTAGTTCTTGGTACGGAGGAGGAAGTGTGGAGCACTAGCAGGAAGATGTAGCTGCCAGTGCTCTGAATCAGCAGCTCCAGGACAGATTATTTCTTTGAGTATAGGCAAAGGCAGAAGTGATTGGCAAGCCAGGGCCTGCTCTAGAAATTAGGGCATGCGACATTCAAAGAAATCTTTTCATCCCAGAGGACTTCTGTCTACTTCCAACACACCCACAGATAAACATTACAGGAATATCTTTATATTCGCTTGAAAGGGAGCCACTTCCAGAGAGAAGTATTGCAGCTTTTTACAAAGGTGTTTTAGGATGAGCTGCTGTGAGGTGCATCCAGTACCCATCCCCTTGCTTTTCATCATCCCTTCTCTCCTCATTGCTGGCACCACCAGCTCCTCACCTTGAGAGAAACTTGTTCAAATCATTGTTCTCCTACCAAGTCCCAGCTGCTTGTTCTCTCATACTCTTAACCCAGCACCCTTGTCTATGACACGATTATTCTCTTGGTCTCATAAGAGCCACCCAACCCAGCTTCCCACTCACTTTATGTGTCCTCAAAGGGACGTGTCTCTTCCCCCTCCCTCCTCTAATTTTCTTTTGACCATTGTGTGACCTTCCTTCTCCTTTACTTACAGCCATCTGTCCCTCCTGGCACACTCCCCCCCTCCAGTGTGGGCTGCCTGCTTGCTTTGCAATGACACAAGTCTTCTTCCCTGGACTTTGAAGGGCTTTCAGGCAGGACAGCACCATGACCAGTTAGACTAAGCCTCAAAACCCTCTTACTCAATTTTAAAAATTAAAATCAAGTCAGTAGCTCCCTGGAATCAGCATTGATTTCATCTCCTTCTCTAGGTAGTGAGTGTTCACTGTGTCAGCTGTCCCATCTCGTGATGTTGTCCTCAGATGCACAGAGCCGGTCTACCAATTGACAAATAGGGGCACTGTTATAAAACTCTGCCTTATAGAGTGGCACAGTCTGGTAAATCTTCAATCTCTGGATAACATCAGCTTTAGAAAAATGAGAAGGAAGCTCCCAGTGACAAAAATTCAGCAGGAAAGAGGTGACTTGCTAAAAGTAGCAACACAATTTACAGCAGTAGTAACAGCAAGCTGTGAGATATCTGGTGCAAAGCAGTAGCTGTGAGGTTTTCAGCACTTCTTGATCTTACTGTTCCCATTCAGTCCCATCTGAACTCCACTACCACAGGGCCTGTGGCTGTGGTTTCACAAGACAGGAAATCCAGTAGTATGCATGCTACCAGACCAAAAAAATAAACAAACAAAACAAACCCAAACCAACAACCAGTGTAGCTTCATGGTGAGAAATGCTGAACCAGTGCATGCCCACTCATTGCTGGTTTAAATTGGCTTTAAAATGTTACAGCCAGGCAGATTTTATGCTGGGTCAGGTATCATCCATCTTCCCAGAGTCAGCATAAAGACTGTATCATGCCTGATCTGAGTTGTCAGAATGTAATTGCATAATCCTGCCTGATCTCGGTGAGATGCATGGTGCCAGGTATTCCAATGGTGCACAGACAAGTATTCATTAGGCCAGCCTGCCTTATGGAGTCTAGGTGGCAGGGTGTCTGCAAGAAGATCATTTTCTCTGTAGGCTGAACCCACTGACAGTCCTGCTGACTTGTCAGCTTTGTGTTAAGTCTGTTGAGTCCTTTTCATGCTGTCAAAGGGAAACCTGTCCCATGAAAAAACGTCTGATGGAATAAAATTGTTATCGTGTTCATCTTGTCCTCCTAGTACTGTGTGATTTGGATTCATTTTCTCTTCACGTTCACCTTATCTGGAGGTTGTGAAAGCAGCTGCATCAGTGATGTTAGAGAATGTTTAAATATGCAGCATATTTTTCAAAAGGAATGCAAGTACAAACAGCCAGGAATTACTAAACAGAAAATTCTTCCCTTTACAGTTCTGTCTGAACATCCCTGTAATAATGGTTTTGCATTTATGCAGCTTTGGGAAGCAGACGGCTCCCCAAGCACCCTGTAAGCTCACACTAAAACCCGTGCCATGTTACATGGACAGCTTCACCCATCCCTGAAACACTGCCAAATCAGAGACAGTGACTGCCTGCTTTTGTGAGAGGCCTTAGCAACACTACAACACAGGGAGGCGTGGAGAGACATAACGCGTTTGCGGTGGAATGAGCAAGGGACACTATGAAAACTCCTAATTTGACTGTAGATGAAGATCAGTTCTTGGTCTAAGCTCACACAGTAATAAGATGCCAGAAGAAAGAGGCAGGCCCAGTGCATCTGTGAAATCAAAAAGGGGCAGGAGGGAAGAAATCAAAGGGAAGCTATAGTGCTTAAATTTAGTTACAGAATGAGCCTTGTGTTTTCAGTTGTTGAACACCTCCAGCTTTGGCTGGAGCCATGCAAAATTCCCTGAGTTCTCTATGCCCTCTAAAAATGAAAGCTCTGGACTAAACATTGAAATATTAATTTAAGACTTTATTTTTAAACACCTTTATTAATAGCTTGCCCTTAGCATTTTACACTGTCACCCTGCTATGCAAATGCTTTAGTAACAGTCTACTCTGTTATACACTAAAAGCAAAACTAAAAAGTCAATGCTATGAATCACATATGGAGCAATTCTCTAGGCACTGGTCTGTGTGAGAAAACACCACCAGTCAGTGCAAACAGAGGCCTGTCCCATGTCATGCTGTGTGTTAAGGAACAGTACAGCACTCAAGATCATTTTCCCCTTTTCCTCTATATTGTTCTATTACTTAAGAACAAAATGCATAAACTTACATCTTGGTTTTCCTGCCAAGTACCTCCATACTGGAAAATGCAGCTCTGGTCATTAGCGCTCCACACACAAGACAGGTTTCTTGCTCAGCTGGACACCAATGGGAAAGGATCCCTAAGCACCAAAGCAAGTGGGACATACAAGTGGAGGGTGTGGGTTGGGCTTTTGGCCCAGCATGAGATGCAAATGACTCCATGGTGATGTTCCAGACCAGTCAACAGCAAGTGTTACTCTCCAGGGCTTTGTTCTCTCTCTAATGGAGATATGCAGGACAGCTGTCTGGAGAATATCTCTGAACAAGCAAAGAAGCCAGGAAACAAAGTCTGCTAATCAATCTAAACATTTAATGAAGTCCACGGGGACATTCCAGACTCATTGTATGTTACTGTAGCAGCTGGGAATACACAAAAGGTCTGAGCAGATATTAATTTCCTTTTCTTGCTGAGTAGAGAAACATTTATTTTTGTTAATAGAAAAGAGAGGCTCACAAAATAGATACCTTCTAAGTGCCACTGTGGATCCAGGCTTGATTCAGGATAAAAATCATGAGAGCTAAGCACCTAAAGATACTTTAGGACAAACCCTGAGACCCAGGGAGATAAAAGGGCTCAGGTCAGTCTCCCAAATCAGCAGTTAATACCAAAACTACAATTCCACTTTTTTTCAACATCTCCCTTCTTTTAAATAATCAGTTCCCACTTTTACTGAATCACTAAAAGGTGGACTGAGTGTCAGGTGCAGACACTTTCCCCAGCCCATCCCAGCCCCCATTAACACAACAGAGAGCATAACAGTGACTGTTCCTCTGCTGTCAGAGGGAAATCATCCACATGATCTGTGACAGGACATCACTATAGCATTACAAGGTAGCCTAGAGAGCATGACTCTGTTTTCCCCTTGATTCTCCCAAGAAAAAGACCGGACAAAGTAGTCGTGGTACAATTCAAACGTGCCAGCTTGACAAGAAAACATCCCAGCCCATGAGATTGGACAAGATTAAATGCACAAACATCTCCAAATAAAGTCACCCTGACTCATTGCTTCCATGGTGAAAAAGCAAGCTGTGTAGCTCTGCATGTGAAGAACAAACTGGCCTGCCACGCCAGATGACTTCCAGTAAAGCCCCAACAGAACTGACCATGAATTCTGTGTATCCTGTGTTTAGCAAAGTTTGAGGGGGCGTGGGAGGTCCCTGTTTGCATATTCATTGATCTGCTTGCAGAGGGACAGCTGACAGCCTGAACCCGGGCCAAGTGACACGAGGTATCAGCATCGACTTTGTCCTACTGCACTGCCCCCAGCACAGGTTAGGAAGGAGTCAGCACACTGATCTTTGCAGCAGATTTGCGATTAGAGCGGTGCAGTAGAGCTCCCTGCAGCCAGAACACCTAAGGTTAAAAAGCTGAGGTTAACACCTAAGGTTAAAAAAGGCTGTTAATATCTGAGAGCAAGCAGGACCAAGTTTATTTCAGTTTTAAGAGTGTGGCTTGTGACTGTTATTGACGTCAGACACGTGGACTGGGCAAGATACACGCTATCAATATAATATATTGAATGCTCAGCAGGTCTTTGTCATAGTTAATACTAATTCTGAATTCTCTGAAGTTCTCAGCAAACATAGCTGAGCAAAGAGCCAGGGCCCAGCATTGCTTGCTCTTGCTAGAGAAGACACTGGTGTCCTAAGTGAGCAGAAGGACACTAGTGGGACAAACATCTGTCTCTTTCATCTCTGATTTCTGTAGATCTCATGGAAGAGAGCAGGGCAAACTGTCCAGAACCACACATGCTCACACTCTGCCACCCCCTTTTCCTGTAAGGAGCAAACTGTAATTGGCCAAAGCAGAACAGTGCCCAGTAATAATGCTTTGCACTTGTACAAAAGTTCTCAGTGGCAAAAAGTTAATACCAATTTATCCAGCTGAAGAGAAAGTTCACACAGGCTTTACTTCTGCCATGACAGCCAGGATTTTGCTCCAGTTTGCTTAGTCATATGGGAGGAAAGGCCAGGGTCAAAAAGCAAGATCGGAGCTCAGCTATCCTACCTTTTGCAGTTCCAGTCTAATGATTGGGATGCACTGGTTGCCCTCTAGGTTTTAGAGGGGACAGAAGTAAAAAAGAAGAAAAAGAAGGGAGCAGGGGGGAAAGCACTGAACTAATTTTCATGCATTTATTCATGAAAGCCAAGATTAAAATAGTATATTAAAGGATTTGAATGCAAATAGCATTTGCTCCGTCCTGATTTCTCCTAACAGAGTGCAGCACTCTGGCAACACAGATAACCCCAAATGTTGCACAGCATAGGAGAGCCTGACAGTGCAGGGGGAGAGAACCAACCAGCCTCTCACCAAGGCTTTAAAGAAGCTTAAAAAGCCACCACAGAACTAGGAAAGGTCATTTTTTTGTTGCCATTACTATTGTTTTAGGAACATCTCCACACACGATACTTATCATGCCTTCTATTGCTTAGAGGTGGACCCAGTCTGATACTTAATCCATTATCCTTAGTCCTGAGGTACGTGAAATTTGAACCTACTGTTCCTAGCCTGAATCTGCCTCTGGTGTTCACAGGAATGCTGTCTGCTAAGCATCAAGCACTTGGCTAAGTGAACACAAATCATCTGTGTTTGTGCACATGCAGCAGGTATGGCAGGATGATTACTCTTCTAAGGAAGGTTATTTGCATCCTGGGTTTTGAATTGGATGGGACAAAGTTAGTCTTGCACAACTAGACAAGACCTGAGATTTATTAAGCAGTAGAGATATACATCTCAAACCAGTCAGGGTGCAAATACTGCAATTATCCAGCTTTCTGCAGCCTTTGTAGGCTATGCTGATGACCAGTCATTCACAAACTAGACTGCTCTTGTTGCCACATGCAAGACTTCTGCAGTAGCTGTTTGAATATAGCAGTTGCCCCATGATATGCATTTGAATGAAGCATCTGGAGCACAAGTTAAAGACTTCTTTGAGTGACCTCTTAGTGTGGAGAAGACAAAGTATCCTTAATTGTGTCCCTCACGGGCATTTCTCTGTGAAGGACAGTGCCTCATCTCCTTATCAAGCTACCTGGTCTACTGGGAAAGCTTCTTCCTTGCAAGCTTACCCTCAGTTGGGTGCAGGTATAGTTCAGGCACAGCAGGTAGGCTTCTCTACTTATTCCATGTTTGTTGCATCTCTGCTCTTCCTCCCCCACTTGCAGGTTATGACTTCGCCGCCGTACTGGAGTGGTTTGCAGAGCGAGTCGACCGCATCATTCTCCTCTTTGATGCTCACAAGCTGGACATCTCTGATGAATTCTCTGAGGTCATCAAGGCCCTGAAGAACCACGAGGACAAGATGAGAGTTGTTCTCAACAAGGCTGACCAGATAGAGACTCAGCAGCTGATGCGAGTGTACGGTGCCCTCATGTGGTCCCTGGGAAAGATCGTCAACACTCCCGAGGTCATCAGAGTCTACATCGGCTCCTTCTGGTCCCATCCGTTGCTCATTCCCGACAACCGCAAGTTGTTTGAGGCAGAGGAGCAGGACCTGTTCAGGGATATCCAGAGCCTGCCCCGCAATGCAGCCCTGAGGAAGCTGAATGATCTCATCAAGCGAGCACGGCTGGCCAAGGTAGGTGTTGGCGTAGAACCCCCAAGCCTTCAATTTGGGCTGTCTGCAGCATGCAGCCTATGGAGAAGTGGTTTTGGCCAGTTCAGCCTGCAGAGCTGGTGGATCCTACTGTTTTTTCCATCCCATTTAACTCGGGCCCAGCATATTAGCCCTATGCTAATATAGGAAGAAAACACCTCCTTTGCTTGGTGTGTCAATCATGGCAGGCCAGAGTGAGGAAGGTAACTACAGATCAAAGCAGGAAGCACTTGAAGGGATCTGGAAAGCAGTTGCTCTCTGGTAGGAACTTGAGAATTAGGACCAATTCAGTATATCAGAATCATACACCAAGGGAATTAATAAGCTATAGGTCTTTTGCTTTAAACTTTCTTAGCCAAGAGAGATACCTGGCTTAGATGGATGCAGAGGAGGTGGAGACTCACACAAATGATAAATGAGCCTGCAGTATCTCTAACTATTTGAAATGAGCTGAATGAAGCCCATAAAAATACAGGAAAGAGCCGCATATCAATTGAGAAAAGACATCAAAAGATCCCTCAAAATCTTTCCATGCAAGGGTTTTCATTTCTAAGAGAGAATGCTTGATTCACCATTCAAAAAAAAACCAACCAGCCAGAATGTTGCATGAGGACTGGTGTTCCTACTAAAACATTAAACAAAGTCTAGAGAGCTCCAAAACTGTATGTTTGGACTGGAAAGGGACTATTCCCTTGAAAGCCATGCCCAGTCAAAGAAAAGAAAACCACCACTCCCTCCAGAAAGTGCATATAAAGGTTATGGTCTGTATGCTCAGGACTACACCTTGTTTTCACCTTGTCTCAGCATAGCCAGAGCACAGCTGAGCAGCATTTAGCACTGGAATAACAATCCATAGGTACAGGTGAGCTGAGCTTGCTCCTCAGGGTGGGACAAAATGGAGTTGAGTCCTAGGCACAGATATTCTGCTGACAATAATTTTCTGATGGGCTATTTAACACTTGTCTTCATTCAATATCATTTAATTCCCTTCAGGTCCATGCCTACATCATCAGTTCCCTAAAGAAGGAAATGCCCTCAATGTTTGGGAAAGACAATAAAAAGAAAGAGCTTGTTAACAACTTGGGAGATATTTATGCCAGGATTGAACGGGAGCATCAGATCTCACCAGGAGACTTCCCTAATCTGAGAAAGATGCAGGTAAGCAGTGGCATCTTGGCAAACATCCAAGGAAAGGGCATTAGAGTAACTGCAGGGAATACAACAGAGCCACGCAGACATTGATTGTTGCCACCTGTGGGAAAAGCCTGCTGTGATGTTGAAATGTGCCTTGAAATATGTGCAGGCTATATTTGGGCATGAGCACTCCTTACGCACAGAGCTCATGTGAAGCACTAGAGCTGCCTTCATTTCTCAAATCTTTGCCTGAATAGCACTTTACAGCAAATGATTTCTTCTATTTTTCTTTATTTTTAATTCCAGGTTCCATTTGCAGATTTTTCAGGCCTGAGAATACTGTTAATTTATATTAAAAGGAAAGCCGTGTCCTGAAAAGGCTACATATGCCATATTCCTCAAGAGCTGTATTTTTTGTCTTCTGTTTTCTCTCTTTGTTTCTAGAAAGGGAGAAAGGAAGGTGTGAAAACTTAAAGCCCCTTTTCTATTTTAAGTAGAGATGCAGGTTTTCTGTTCTGCAGACCTGAGACCTGGCCCAGTGTTCATGCAAATCAAAAACTTCAAAGGACCTTGGCTCAGAGCCTTGTATTGTATATTTAAACAATGCTGGACATTGCTGCATTGCTGCGTGGCTTCAGCCCAAGCAGAAACCTCTTCTGAGTTCTAGCTGTTGAGGTTGCTACAGTTACCAAGGAAAAACACAGCATTTGCCTGTTTTTTTTCTTTTCTAAAATATATTTTCCTTAAGTTGTTGGGAATGAGATCTGTGGAGTGTATCCAACAGGAGATCTCATTTGCTGCTTGTTAAATTGTGCATTTAAACATTCTAAAAAGCCCTGTATCAATGCAGCAGGAGTGAATAGTGTGGATTTAACGAGTAGAGGGTGAAAGATAAAGCTGTAGGTCATTTTGCAGCTAGAAGAGATTTCTCTGCAGGCCCTACTCAAAGCACTTTCGCTTAGCTGTGAAAATTACAGAATCTGAGCCATGCTGTAAAGACATGCTCACCTCTTACAGACATGCTACTGTCTTCATGGCACCTGAAAGATGCACTGCATGGTGATGAGAACAGTGGTCTTCTGCCAGAGTGGCATCTCCTTCCCAGAGTGCAGAAGGGGGAAGGAATGTAGAGTACTGGCTGGAGGATGTAGCAAGAGTGACACAATCAGTTTGCCTTGAACAGTTTGGTCATTTTCTGTAGGACTTAAAAGTAAGAGCAAGGCCAGCCAGGGAGATCCCATCACATGCTCAAAGCAGGGCTGTCAGGAACGAATGCCAGGCTTCCCACTCCTCTGCAGTAGCGGGGTTTTTGAGCCAAGCAGCAGGCAGGCATCCCACTGTACACCATTACTGCACCGTGCACGGCCATGTCGCTCACCTCTTGCTGTGTTGTCCCATTTTAAGGATCAGTTGCAAGCCCAGGATTTTAGCAAGTTCCAGCCTCTGAAGAGCAAGCTGCTGGAGACGGTGGAAGACATGCTGGCCAACGACATCGCCCAGCTCATGGTGCTCGTCCGCCAGGAAGAGTCACAGCGTCCCACCCAGATGGTGAAGGGAGGAGCCTTCGAGGGCACCTTGCATGGTCCCTTCGGCCACGGCTACGGAGAGGGCGCTGGAGAAGGGATCGATGACGCCGAGTGGGTGGTGGCCAGGGACAAGCCCATGTATGACGAGATCTTCTACACACTCTCGCCTGTCGATGGTAAAATAACTGGTGCCAATGCCAAGAAGGAGATGGTAAGGTCTAAGCTGCCCAACACGGTGCTGGGCAAGATATGGAAACTGGCTGACATCGACAAAGATGGCATGCTGGATGATGAGGAGTTTGCCTTGGCGAATCATCTCATTAAAGTCAAGTTGGAGGGTCATGAGCTGCCAAATGAGCTCCCTTCCCATCTCCTCCCTCCATCCAAAAGGAAAATAACAGAGTGAAAGGAAGGTTACAGGGGAGAGGGAAGGGGAAAATAAAAGATCTAGAAAAACATGTTTACTTAAATTATACCTTTAGATGTGAGATCACGTTTGGATTTATACCTACTTTGCTGTATGAAGAACAAAATCTAAAGCAGAACAAAAAAGTCCAATCCTCATGATAATATGCAATTAACTCTTCCAGTGTACTGTCCCTGCTTTCTAATGTGTAGTCTGTAAATATGAAGGTAAAGAAAGGATGTTGCAAACTAGGAGACTGTGTTAAGCAGGGGTAGAAGAAAACCTGAAGTGGGCTGCATTTTTTGAGAGTGGAATAGGCACTAATAAAAATCTGCTAACTGCCAGTATCACTCGTGAGCTTTGGCTGCACCTTCTGCCTTTTAATGGGTCTTGCAAACTTCAGGAGACTGAGATCTTGATAGTGAAGAGAAACCAGAAGGTCTTCAAGCTATTGGCCAAACTAAAGAGCAGTTCCTAATTAACATAAGCCAACAGTAAAATACTAAAGCCCGGAGTTAAGAATTTTAGGAACCTTGATTCACCGTTAGATGCAGATTTTATAAACGTTCCCCTGTCCTTAAAAAAAAACCCCATAAATAAAATCTAAAAGAGCTCTAAACTGGGCAGCTGGAGTTCTTCATTGTTCACTGTGGGACAGGCACTCAGAGTTCCCAATCACCTCTACCTCCCATTCGTTTCCCCGGGGGAGATTTGTTCTGCAGGCGTGGCCAAGAGAACCAACCTCCAAGGGAAACAGAGGGAGGAGGCACTAGAGGCAGGCATCAGGTGGGTAGGAAGGGAGGCACACCGCTTCCAGGCTCACCCAGCATTTCACAAGCAGTGGGTAGTGTTTGCTCTTTGAACAGTGGTGGTGTCTGTTATTGCTGTGAAGTGACGTGTTTGCTCTCATCGCGCACAGTGAAAGCTGCAAGGCCCCATTCCTACTGTACAGATACAAACCCCACACTGTCAGGTGGATCCATCACAAGGGCAGAACACACAGGGGCACTGGGCAGAGCTTGCTCTGCTACCTGTGCCTCTGCAAATCTAGCCAAGATGTCAGCCTTCACACACTGTCCTCACCACACAGTAACACTTGATCCCTTCCAGAACTTCTGCCCCGAGCCAAAAGACCTTCACTTCTTTCATGCTCTATGACATTTTTGTTTTCAAGACCCAGTTTTAGCAGAAATCCCTCAATTTCCTTTTTCATTGCCTAAACACACACGTGCGCGCACACTCTTCTGGTTTTATTGTTGCTTTGGAGCAGTGTGTTGTTCCAATTCCTGTTGTCACTTTATATAAGCTGAGCTCCTACTGTGATGAAAAACCAAGATAAGTATAACTTATTTTATATCTCTTGTGTTCATATTATATAGAGAAATATATTCTGTGTATGTAGGATGTGCTTATCGCAGTACATTTATCACTTGTCTTAAAAATTAATGCATTAACCTTTTTTGTACCCTGGTCCTAAGACATTATTAAAAAAGAAAGGCCAGATCTGTCTATTTCTTTATATAGCAAAATGAAATGCAGCTGAAAAGATAAAAAGCTTGTTTCTAAGTGCAATAGAGACATGCATGTACAGATCAGCCCAGCGGGACTCGGGTGTGCACTGATGAGTGACTGGTTGACATCTGCAACATCATCTTTCTCTTTTGGCAGTCTAATCACAACCTCCATACTTTCCACAGCAATTGGAATTCTGCCCACGATTCACTATGTTCAGTGTAGGAGAGAGTTAACAACCAAATTTCAGTAGAAAAAGGAATATACTGAAGGAGTTTCTTCCTGCCAGTCAGAGATGAGAATGCTGCAAATTTATCAAGATCTGGAAAGGATGCAAAAAACTTCAATCTTAAATCTTACTGACTCTAATTTTACTTCTGTCTTCATTGCCCTTTCTGCACATGTTCATTCCAGTGATAATTATCCCCACAGTGGGAGAGTGAGAAGCACCAAGTAAGACAGTGAGAGCAGTTAGGATAGTACTGGGGAAACACTTGGAAAGAGGGTGTGAGCTGTAGTGCTTGGCAGAGTTTCCATGGAGCATCTGTACAGGATGAGAGAGGGGTGAGAGGAAATCAATCATAGGGTGGAGAGCAAAGGCAATAAATGCAAATTGAGGGAAAAGTCAGCAAACTGTATGTCACTCCAGTTCAACTGCCGAGTAACCCCCAGTTTAACTGTGGTTACAGTACACACATCTGCTAAGGCTGTCCAGGTCTTTCTGTGGAATTTGAATCCATCAGACTCCAGTGAAGGCGCGTGGTTGAGCCTGAACAGAGCACCCTAAATCAACCCTAGCTGTGTGTGGGCACAGCTTTTTGATGGCCACTCCTACAGCACACTGCTTGTGTCAGTCACATCATGCTGAAACTTGACTGCTTAAAAAGCAGAACATTACTGGTTTTCTCAAAGGGGATGGGGGGAAGGTGAGGTCTATTAGTCTTTTTAACCGTATACACCAGCAAGGTTCTCAGGTAGCCAAAAATTCCTTGTAACAGCAATCAAACAGCTCTCAGGGTGCTCAGCCGTTTGTGCCTGATTGTACATACAGCTTCACGAACCAAACCACTGGCCTGTTGTTAAGTAGATTAGTTATCAGTGCACGACTGCAGTTGTGCTTCAGACTAATCTCAAAAAAGGGCTCACTGTTACACAGGAAACAGATTTCCTGTGTTGCTGGTAGCAGCAGTTACCCCCACACCATGGCTGGGGTATGCCAGCACATTCCACAGCTCCTGCCTCTGCTCTGCGCACCACATGGAGGCTCCTGCTCCTTTCCTCCCTGTGCCAGCCTCTGCAGGATGTTCCAGCAGGATTCACCCAGAAGTGCCAGTGGGACAGCAGGACAAAGCTGTGCCAGCACAGGTCAAGTGCGCGAGGCGCCGCCGCAGCGCTGCACAGCGTGGGGGTTTTCTTTCAACACTCGCTCAGAAACCACTTGGCACTGGGGGAGCGCAGCTTCCCCACTGGTGTTGGAGAGGAAAAAACAACACAAGCACTTTACTGACAAACACACAGTTACCTAACACGATTGCACCGGGGTTTACCAGCAGGGCGGGAGACAAAGCAACCCTGTTATAGAGGGAACAGGACAGCTACCAGGGAGGCTGCGTTTCCAGAGAGGCAGGTTATGAATAGTCCTCTTTAGTCAGATAAATCTATCCAGCACGTTTCACTTTTGTTAGACTCTTCAGGAAATTTAAAAAAAAAATACCCAAACAACAACAAACAAACAAAACCCCACTAAAACAAACACCAAAACCCCACATAAAACCTCAAGCCCCCTGAGGTTCTCCATACAAAAATATGTGAAATCCTGTCTTTCCACTATGGCCATTAGAAGGTGCATATATTTCTCCATCCTCTTCTCAGATAGCAGCTGCACATGCACACGCCCCCCCCTTTTTTTTTTTTACTTTTCCCTTCAGAGTTATGACTCTGGGCAATCCCAGCCACCTGTATTGTTTCCCACATCTGTGAGAAGGATGTGCTTTCCCAAGCCCACCAGGACTCTGGGCGCTGCACGCAGCCCTCCAGCCAGTGCACGTTCTCGCCAGTTCACAGAGCCACGCTCCAAAGGCGGTTATCTGTGTCCAACAGTGCTTCCTTTTTCCAAGAGCAGCTCTCAATTACTGAACAAGGTTTCCCCAGGAGGTTACACAGAGGAACCGATTCATTTGCTCGTGTCTGTGGGTGGGGGATTTTATCATGTGGAAATACCACTATCACTCACTTCTCTGATCCTCTCTGCACATCCTCACACAGAAGGTCTTCCACAAGGTCAGAAGAACAAAAATATCTTTTTTTCCCCCTCTAAGTAGGAACTGCAGTTGGTCTCTTTCTGGGAGGGATCTAGAGAAGAAAAATCTGTGCCTACATGCTATATGGACTAATTTATGAGTTTCTTGAAAATTAAATTCTCTCTACTGTGGAACATGACAGGCAGATTAGATCAACAGTGCTATACAACCATTTATTTGAAAGGAAGGATAATAATTGCACTAAGTTCTCTGAATAAGGTTTCACAGGAGGTGTGTAGTTTAGCACAAGGCAATTACATCTGGGAGGTGGAATGTAGCCAACATGCTGAAGTTCAGAGGGATTTTTAATCAAAGAGAAAAGGTTAGAATCAATTTTTCCATCATTAAGTTCCAACACAAACTTTATACAACAATGAAAATCACATTTAGGTCTGGAAACTGTTCTTTTAACTTGCTCTCCTTATTATGCCTTAATGCTTTGTCCATATGACTGCAGCTTTTGGTTAGGGAGCAGAAGTTACCGGGTGGTTGACCTTAGTTAGAGGGACAGCATTCCTAAAAGCCCAGCTGGAACTGTGGACAATGTTTTTTAGAATTCACCTCAGATCACACTACACCTCTTACATCATTGATAGTTTCCACCTCTGCTGTTGTTTATCTCATGTTTCTTTTATTATAGAGAGAAACTATGGCTCCACATTTAGGCTTTGGTAAATCAAGGGACATGATAGACTAGTTAAGCTCTTCCTAGATGCAGAAGTCCTCAAGTCCTTCCAAGCCTGACAGGTGGTGAGAACACTCATGGAGAAGAGCACTGAATTATTCCAGATGAGCAGTTTCACTAGTAACATCCAAGTTATTTTTGTGGAGCTTTCATAACATAGCATAGCATCTATTATTTTCTGGTCTTTCCCTTTCCTTCCTCATGCTTATGAGCCTTTCCCTCCTCTTCCCAGTCTGTCCAAGGGTGGGGGAAAAACAAGGCTTAGTTTGGAAGCTCAACATGCTAAGAAGTTCAAGGCTAGTGCAGGCAAGTCGATCACTGTGCAGCTTTCCAACTGCTTCGGGCACTGTGGATAGAGTAACGAAGCCGGTATTCAAAGCAGGACTTTGAAACAATTCCCCTCCGCCCGAAGGGAGAGAAATCCCTGCTGAGTACAGCGCACGTTCTCCACGGCGTGCCCATTCCACCCATCCCTTCCCTGTCAAACACTGGACGAGTTGCTGGGTTTAAAATGGGCTCTTCTCCAGCTGCTTACGCGTCTTCTAAACAGCCGTCAGCCAGGCTTCCATGAACGTCTTCTGAGACGTGAACACGGGAGATATTTATAGGCCTTGGATTATATTGCCCTCCTCGCCTGGGCCGTTGCGCAAACAAAGGGCGTGTGCGTGGAATTCCTCTCCGTACGCCGCGCAAGAGCGCTGCGAGCAGATGCCAACTAACAGCTCTCTCTAAACAGCTTTCGCCCACCACCCTACACATTTATTAGCGAGATGAGGATCACAGAAGCTCCTTATAAGGTGGTGGCAGCACAGAGGCCAGTCAGGGAGAACAGCTCCCAGGGAAAGCTTGCTGACCATTTTCTGACCTCCTTCAACCGTGAGTTTTCGAGGCAGAGTTTTGGCAGCTTTTTTCCCAAAGGCAGTGGAAAGGTATCAAAATGAAGAGTTTGCTGCCTGTCTGCCTACCATGTTTAAGCCATTAACAACACAGGCTAGGAGGAATTACCTGCATCCTACCATCTTTAAATGTCCCACAGCACAGGCATCTCCAGTTGTACCAGAACTGCGCAGCTGGAGCCCAAGCTGGTAGCTAACAGGTAGGTTAAATTTTCAGAAGCAGAATTGCTCCCCAGTTAGGATATAAAGATCCAATCCCTCAGTAAAGAGATCCTTCATATGCTCAGTTGGAAGTTTTAATTCTTCTGCGTGCACAGAAAGGTCAGAAACAGCTTAAACTAACCATAACATCTAACTAGCACCTATCAATCCAGTTCTAGCATGGAACAAACCCTTGGCAAACCAGAGAACTCGCACCATTTGCCACCAAGGGAGATTAGTTCTCTAATTAATATCATCTTTGGTGACTCCTCATGCCAGAGGGATAAAAACAGACCAACGATCATCTTCTCTGCCAAGAAATTACAGCTTGCAAACTAAACTGTAAAACGAACTGGGGCATGCTTCCCAGGTCCCACCAGCAGCCACCAACATACAATAATAGCAAAGCACACCTAAAGTCCTTCTTCCTTCTCAGCTATGCAAGGTTTCACTCTTCCTTCAGAAATTAAGCAGCCTTGAAAGAGGAAAGGAGGTCATCTAGTAGTTGCCAATGAATGCTAGTCTAGAGCTTTATAGGCTGCTCAGGGGCAATAGATAATCCAGGGACTGGAAGAACATTTAAGAAAGAAGTTTTACAGCCCAGAGATGTCTCATGTGCACAGGAACAAACAGATCTTTACAGAACAAGAGTTATGCAAGCAGTGAACATCAACCCCAGGTCTCTCAGGAAGCCTTAATCAAAAAACCGATGTGAGTCAGGTAGTGATGATACACTGGGACCTGGTTTTTAAGCCCTAGTTCAAACCTGCTTGAGCCCCAGGCGCGCAGTGAGTGGCATACCCAGCAATCAGCTCTCTACAAGTGTACTCTGCCTCACCAGCTGTAGCCATCAAGCACAGCAATGCTGTGCAACACAAGGGACAGAATGCCTCAAACATCCAGGCCCACAGCAACCAACCCATAGTCCATGGATCACTGTCAGTCCCAAAGCCGTCTGTGCAACCACATACGGTGGTGGGGTTTGGGGGGGTTGTTTCGGAGTTTTTTTCCCCTGCAAACACTTCACAGGAATGGAGACAAATGGAGACTTTGGCAGCAATACTTTCCTTTAAGCTCTGCTGATTGAACCGCTCCAGCCCTTTGCCTGCAGTACTTTCCCAGCCTTCAAAGCTGTGTTTCCCCATATCTGTGAGGAGACAGGACTCTGCCAAGCTTCAAGCACAGCGCTTCAGCAGAACAGCACAGAGAAGAGACCACATGCTGCCTATGAAGTGGCAAAGATTAGGCTTGAACAGCTTTTTCCTCCCCCTCCATCCTCTACACAGCTGAGTCAAACCCCAGAAGCACCACATCATCTCAGACGTGGTAGCAGCCAGGGTCAGAGTTTCACATCTCTCTTGAGAACCTGGAAGGAGCAGCCTTGGGCTTTGGCTGTAGTTTTTCTTAGACATTCCACTTCTCAAGGCCACTCTCTGTCCTTCCTCTCCCACAAGGGCTTTGGGGAAGTAGACCTTCATCCAAACTGCACCATGGGAAGAGGGAAGAAAAGTGCTTATGCTGACACCCCAAAGGCCTTCTGAGATTGCTGAGAGTGATGTTGCTTGTTTTGTAGCCTCTGGAAAAAGCCAGTCCATGTAAGGTCCCAGCAACACAGCAGAGGTGGCTTCCCAGCAAAGCCCTCAACAGAAGCTGCCAATGGCACAAAGAGGGTCCCAGGGGTTGAGAGGCGGGACTGGGAAACATGGGAAACCTGCTGGAAGTTGGCCAAGGTGCCATGTCCAGAGAGCCAGGGCTGGCTGGAGCAACTAGAGCCTGTTGAAACCAAGCCGTGCCTCTACGGAGGGAGAAGCTACTCTCCACACAGCAGGAAACATGGATGTCTCCTTCACGAGGGAGACAAATAAGCCCTGCAGAGCAGTGGATGGTAAACTGCTAACGTGACAAACAAGGACACGTTGTCCTTTCCGTCTGCTCCTCTCCCAACCCTGGAGAGATCACTTGAGGTCACTAATATTTCTGACGATCTGCTTCCGATGGGTCGCCTCGCTCATTTTGCTCCATTGCACAGAAATAAAGGCGGACTGGCGGCTTTTCACCACTTCCTTTCAGGAGGACAGATGGGAACAAAAGCTGGCGCGGCCCTGCCGAGAGCCACGGGCCATCGTTACAGCCCAAGAGGCACGCGCCAGCTCCAGCCCTTTCCCTTGTCCCAGAAGGGAATTTACTTGTCCAGCTTCTCACTGCAGATGTGAATGTCAGAACTGGGAAAAGCCGCCAAAGCTGGGACAATACAGGGCTGGTGGGCTCACCTTAGCCACGGGGAGACCCCCTGGGAAAAGAGGGTGTTCAGACCATCTTCCCACCTGGCTTCCCACCATCTCCAGAGCTGGTCAGAAGCAGCCCATTTTTCCTCCTCTAGCTAAGAAATGGTCTTTGACAGACCCTACCATGCTGAGTGGAGGTTTGCAATTCTGTCACCAAACATGTTAATGAGCTTATGGCATTAATTCTTCTCGAGGCACCTCAAGGCATCAGATGCAACCCCATTGCTTGCCCCAAAATCCTTCACTCGAGGGACAAAGGAGGCGAGCACCTCCTGGCCCCGCAAGAAGCTGCTGACTCCAGCAAGAGTGAGCAGCCAAGAGGCTGTTTCCAGAGAGACAGGCTGCTGTTATCAGCTCCCCAGAGATGAGTGTGCAAAATACCTGGCATATCATACCCCTTGGATCATTTGTATTCAATTGTATATCCAAGAGGGAAGGGGCAGGGGAAAAGAGGCTCTTGACTTTTGTCCAGGAAGACGAGATAAAGTACAAGGAGAGGAAGAGTGATTTTTTTACAGCCCCAGCAAACAGCTATTTACTTCCTAATGAAGTGCTAGTGCAAACACTGAATGTAGTCCAATGAGTAAAAAAGGCCACTGGTTACTGGGTTTCAGAGAAATGTTTTCCAATGCCCTATTAGAAATACAAGTGCATATTAAAGGAGAAAAATGGGTTCACACGCCAGTGCAGTTTAATATGCTATACCTCTGTGTATCAACAATGCTTGGCCAAAGACTCCAAGCAATCATGGAACAACAACATTTCCCAGAAGTGTGGGACACAGAGCGCTCTGGGCTAAGACCATAATTTAAAAACTGGAGGTGAAAAAACAAAAAAGGTGGATCTTTGTATTTAAAAGATCTGTTTCAGAGAGGGATGTCAGCCCAAAAGCCAATATGCACAGCCAGGTTTCAAAGTGCACTCATTGTCTGTGATGAGATGGAAGGATGGAGATGATTCACGTCCTGATGGATGTTGGTTGCATAGGGACTCCTCCAGCCATGAGACAGTCCAAGTCATGCCAAGAAATGCACCGCTCCCAAAAAAAGCATCAGCGCCCAGACTTGCGAAGCCTGGTCACACCACGATGCATTTCTAAATGCAAGGCCAGAGCCCAGGAGCCCATGGAAACATGCTCTGCATTGCTGGTGGTGCACAGCGAGCTTACCCAGGACATAGCTCCTCTGCACAGCCTTGCTGCCAGGCTGCCTTTAAGAATTTGGTCAGGGGTTACATGCCCAGAAATTGCCTTTTCTCTTCATGGCCCAGAAGCCCAGCTTTCCAGACAAAAGTTTAATTCTTATTTTTAAGCAAAAGAGATTTGCCAGCACAAACTAAAAGATAAACAAGCACTTTAGTCAGCAATCAACGTGACAAACATGATAACCTGGCAGCAGCATTGCGCTTCCTTCTCCACATCGTGCCTGCCCGGTACAGCTTGGGGGACACAAAGTAGATCTGGTGGAAAGATCCCCGTTGTGCTGGGTGACTACAGGAGTGACAGCAATCCACAACACACTAAAACAGACACCAGGGCACAAAAAGGCAAAACAGAAAGAAACACTGGGCAAGGAGCCAGCGCTGTTCAATAGAAATACCTGGTAGATTTGAAATATAAGCTCCTCATCTTTTTACACAAAGTGCGTGCACACGGACACACACACAGTTTTCAGGTACGTCTTACTACACTGAATAACACAGTTTTCTTTATTTTTAGATCCAAAAACACTTTAGAGGAATGCTGTTTTCAAAGAAATTACTTCTGGATGTGAACAAGTGTGTTGGAGATGGACACACCAAAACTGGGACATGAAAGAGAACCAGACAACCCCCTCTGATAGGTTTTAATAGCTTTTAGATATATATGTATGATTTTACACAAAGGCACAGGAACACATTTGGAATTCAAGCACACAGAACTCCATAAGGCAATAATTTAGAAATTTCCCTGCCAAGAAATTACGTATTATCCCAAGTCTCTCGATTAATTCTGCTGAATAACAGTCACTGAATACTAAGCCTGTGCATTTTTTGAAGACATAGGTTTGCTTTTTCCTGATCCAAATACAGAACAAAAACAGGATCATAATTTACCATAGAAGACAATGAAAATCTTATCGTTGTAAATATATGTAGTGAGATAATACAAATCCTGTTCCTTGGTATTTCCCCTCCACCCTCTATTCCTACCACTACTCCTTCCAGCTTTAGGGCCTCTCCCCTGCCTGTGTGGAAGATTGACGCCCATCTTAAAGCCATAAATTACACACAAACAGCTACTGAAAGTAGCAATGACCGTAGGGTAACACTTCCACAAAGCAATAGAGCTTCCTGGCAAGCTGATAAGAGTTTCCTGTTTTGAGTTTTGGGCTGGGTTTTTTTCCCTCTGATAAAAATTTGACTCTCAAAACATCTCAGAAAGGAAGGACTGACAGATTTTTTTTTTCCCCCCCCTCCTCCCCTAAACATGTTGTGTTGCAAAATTTGTTCAGTTTTGCTGAATGTGAAATGGGGACCAGGTTCAAGAAACCCAAGTGCACCAGCTGAGACAGCAGGTGAGAGAAGCACAGTCATTCACCACCTCAGGGTGATGGATTGCCTTTGGCACACCTTTAGTCCTGCCCCGTGCTCTCGCCTCTCAAGTTCTGCATTTTGCACTCTGGCAACATTCACAGTTTCTATCTCAGGCAAAAAAGGCCAAAATCTCCAGGGACACGAGCTCTGCATGTACCCATCTTACTGTGGTGGCATGACCTCTGTCACCTCTGGGCACCTGTGCACATCTGAGGAGAGTGACCAGATGGGCAGCTCATTCTGCTTATGGCCAGCCTGTCCTATGTCACATGGGGGACCTTGGACACAGGTTTTTGTCTGAAACCCCGAAGTCACCAGTGAGCACTCCTGACACATTGTGTTGGTAGCAGCCTGTTTGCAGCAGCCCAGGGATTCTGATGGCCTCCATGGGAAGCCCTCTCCTTTCCTCACTTCAGTGCACCTCTTGGACCCACTGTTCCCAATTACTGGGGTCAGACCATAGTCCTATACCTGGGCCAAACAGACTGTATCAAATAAAGGAGCGCCTCTCTTTTACCCCTTCCCTGTAAGTGCTGCTCTTAGTCAGGAAGCCCCTTACCCAAGGGCCTTTTGGCAGAGGATTCACACACATACTCCTCCCAGTCCCAACCCAAAGGTGTTCACATGTACCTCAGTTTCACAGGCCCCACATACTTCTCTTTTTCAGAGGTAAGAGAAAAATCATTGCACAGGCTCCATCCAAAATCAAATACAGATACATGATATCCCCCCGGAACACCAGGTTACCACACAGGATTTTAACATTTAATTCCCAAAAATCACTTCTCACTGAAAGAGGAACAGCCAGCTAGAAATTTAGTCCGCTCCAGAAAGTGAAATAAAAATAACTTTAAATGCTCCATTTGTCCTCTGCTATGGAGGCCCTACCCTGGGATGGATGAGGGCAGGGTCAGAGCCCCCCCAGCTTCTCCAGCACAGGAGCAGCCTGGACAGGGATTGCGAAGGGGAATAACAGCAAGGCGCTGCTTTACACTACAAAACCCTTTGAGCATAAGCAAGATAATTTCACATGGTGAAGATCAAAAGAGACTGCACCCCATTAAGGAAGAACAGCAGATCAGTGTCCTTTTCCAAATCAGACTGGGCACCGTTTCACCTCACTTCTCCTTTAAGCCAGATTTCACCACTTCATCTTACGGTAAATGGCAGAAGTGAGAAATACTTACACAACAGAGCAGAGATCACAGACCTGCATTTTTGGGGAGCTTTCAGACATTCACTTTCCACTGCATGCAAGCCACATGCAGTCACTCACACACAGGGCTGCCCAAAGCAACGTAATTGCCTGCCCATGTTAGCTAACAAGGCTGAGAGGGAGTCTCCACATATACCCTCATCAGTGCACAAGAAAAAAACCAAACAATGGTACAACATTAAATGTCAAGACATGCAACTGTCCAGGCCAGCCACAAACAGGAGCAGCAGCAGATGCTGCAACTCTTCCTTCTCCCAAAACCAAAAAGCCATCTTCTAAAAATGACACAACAGCTGAGACAACCCAGGTCGCTCTCCCTAGCCCTAGACATTCAGGAGTATCCAAAATCATCACCAAATGCTTTCTCATCATTCACCCTCCCTCTCCTTCCCCAGTTTTCCTACCTGTTCTCCAGAGGCTGTTCACTCTAGACAACCTAGCTCTCAGCAGCAACACAACACTACCATTCTCTAACCACCCTTTCAAACCTGCCTGTAATTTCACTAAGTAGGAGGAGACCTGCTCAGGTGAAAGAAAGTCTGCTCCCAAACTCCTGTGCACCTGGCAAGCCAAAGCCCTGCTAAGCATCTGCAGGGGTCTGTCTAACTCAGGCTGCTCTGCTCAATATTTCCTGGGATTTGCTCTCCTGATGGAGGTTGAAAATGCCCTCAAGTGCTTATTCCAAGCAAACAACCTTTCACGATGCGTTTTGCAGCCAAAGGCTCAGAGTGAAGTTTTGCTGCAGCAAAAAAAACCTAGATAGGAGGGAGATTGAACCTTTATACATACATATATACACACAGAAAAGGTCAGTGTGGTCAGCCGAGAGATGTGCACCTCATGATTCATTTTACCCAGTGACTTTTCTGGATACAGTTTAATTGCCTTTTGGAAGCCAAACAAAAAGTCTTTTGGTCCAAGGTCCAACATGGAAAAGTCTGAAATGAGCTGCCTGACAGAAATGCTGACAAGGTGCTATCAGGGCCACCTTCACAGTCCCCGTGGGACTTGTCCCAGTGCCACCCTGCCCACAGAGCTGGTAAAGCTGGTGCAGCTCAGACGAAAGCCCTGAGCATGGCTGCAGCTGGCAAAGGCCTGAGATGTTGAAGAACAAAAGTGTGGCTGCAACTGGGCTGCATTTGTTGAACAAATCACAGTGGTAATGAAAATACACAGCCACAGCGCTGTTTTGGCAGTCATTTTTCAGCGTTGGACTGCAGGAAAGGAAGAAGTTTGGGGATTGTGGCTTGGGGCTTGTTTCATTACCACGGATCCCAGAGAACTTTGTAAAGCGATGCTCAAATCCAGACCAGATGTGCCAGTTCATCCCCTGTGGGACAGCAGACCCAAAGCTGGCAACTTGGGCAAGACAGACCCTCATGATGCACCAGGACATCATGTGGTACCACCTGGATACAGAATTTTTGGTCAAAGAAAGGCTGGAGCTGGACATAGTTCAGGGCAGCTGAGAGGGCAGCCAGAAATTGAGGCCTTTGGCTCAGAAATATGTTAAGGAGCCACATGAAGAAGATGCAAAGGAACCTCTCCCTGCTTGCCCAGGACACAGGCCTTGGCCACAGCACTGATCCAAGGTGATTTATTTAAGCCACACTCATAGAGCTCGCTGAGAGGAGAAAAGCCCCACAGCCAAGCAAATCCCACTGAGGGCAGCTGGTGACAGCGGGCTCCTTCTTGTTCACCACCGGATTCTCAATCCAGGGAGTGGCAGGAGCCAGCCATCAGGGGAGAAGCTTGAGGTTTAATTTTAGCCTGAGCCCACCATGCATATATTTCCCTTTTATTTTTATTCTGAACTTCATGTAAAAATAGGATTTCCTGCTGCCCGATAAGGGATTCCTGTTTTTGCGGCAGGTCTGCCTCCTTGGGAAGCTGGTGCCTACGGGGTTATGGATGGGCGCTTCAAAGCACAGCAGCCTAGCTGAGGGGGTAGGCTGGACAACATTTGGGATTTACATTGTTCCTGCTCGCCTTAAGGGAAAAAAATAAAGCAGCTGTGCCCCCCTCCTTCGATGAATCACCACCAAGTTTAGCATTCCAGAACTCTGTTTTGGAAAATCTCTATTTGCCTGCATATTTTTAGTAGGGGGGGTTGGGTTTGCATCCTTCCCAGGTAGATTTTTGTCAGTTTGCCAGGCTCCAGGGAGGCGTATCCTGCTTTTTGAGCCCGGTCATCAACTGGAAGATAAATATAAGCACAGAACAGTCATTCCTCCCACCCTTCCCACTCCTCCATGACACAGCTCCCACACTCCCCAACACAGTCCCTGGAGCTGCGGGAAAGAGCAGTGGGTTTGGATCTGCCTCGAGGGGCTGCTCCCCACCTCTGCCCATGCGCTGCAGGACACAGGAGTGTCACAATTTCAGGACAGGCTGTTTCAAGCCTGAATGCCGATAATTTTCAGTCTCCTGTAATGCAAAGGCATCACTCTTCTTAGCTATGTCTGCCCTGGGGGGTACTCACACACCAAAAACTTATTCCAAAGCCACCAGGGTCACTGGGATCGTTTATGAAAGGAAGAACACTGGCGAGGGCTCTGCTGCCCACCAGCTCTTATTTTCTCCTTGCCTGCTTTCCTCTGTGACCGGGGAAAAAGTCCCCATGTGCTAAAAGGAGACGAGCCAAGAGGAACATGAAAAGGAATTCATGCATTTGCTGGGTGCTGAGCAGAAGTTTCCCTCAACCCCCAGCAAGCCGTTCCTCCTGGCAAGCGAGCAAAAGGGAGTGAGAGTTTTCCTTGAAAAGAGGGAAAGTGAATATTTTTTTCCTTTTAGGAATAAATCTCGATGCTTTCACTGGAGCTGTGGATGTTGAAAACGTGGCTCTCAGGACTGAAGGCAGCTCTGGCTGCAGCCCATCCCTGGGACACTCTTTAACGTTGCAGGGAGCTGTCAGAGAGGCGCAGGACAGAGAGGTTTCCCTCCTCCTCACACGGGTTTGGATCCAAAAGGGCTGTTCCCGGGACTTGACCTCACCATGAGAAAAGACTCAGAAAGTCAATCTGGGCAAGGACAGCGTAAAGAAATGTCCCTTTAGGTCAGCCTGAGAAATACCACTGCTGCTATTGCCCAGGGAGGGGGGCAAGGGCTGTCTTCAGCCACTGCCACTGGGGAAACTCGAGTCTTCGGAATGGAAGGACATGTTCTGCAACCGTGGGAAGCTTCATGCTGGCTCCTCCATGAAACAGGGAAAGAACAAGCCACAAGTCTGACCCACACACAGACATCTCAGCCCAGCTCCCAGGCTCATTGCCACGCCTTTGGCGGGCACACGGGGCTTAGTTGGCTTTCTAAAAACAACTTGTCCTGGTACAAAAGTTGAAATATTTGACTTATAGAAGACCAAGGGAATAGAAATGTTGCAGTACCAGAGAGCCACCACAGCATCACTTTTATTAATTGGTTGGAAAAGGAACTGTTACCTTCTAACAAGGCATTCACAGCTGTTTCTCTTGTGGCAGTGCTCTACAGCCTGTGGGTTTCCAGCCCGGCACCCCACAGCACGGTGATCCGAGGCAGGACTGTGCCTGCCAGGGGCTGAGCTCTCTGAATTTATACCAGGAGTATTTATAGAGGCAGCTGGCACTGGCAGCTCTCCGGGGACACCAGCATGGTCTTACGCAAAGGGGCTGCTGGAGAAGCAGTAAGGGAGTGGGAATGTGCTGGAGCAACACCAAATCACCAGCCAAGGCTCTAAAAAAGCCTCAGGAGGATGCAAGAGCCAGGTCTCAGGGGCATTTCAGTGCTCTGCTCCAGTTAAGCCCCGTGGGCTGGGCCACCACTCCCACATCAATCCCAGCACTCAGGAGTGGGTGAAAGTATTGCTTTAGAATCATAGAATCATCTATGTTGAAAATGACCTCTAAGGTCATCGAGTCCAACAGTTAATCTACTGCTGCCAAGGCTACCATTAAACCATGTCCCTAAGTGTCACATCTACACAGCATGGATTCTACAGCATCTTCCCGCCTCTTCCCTGCTGCCTTGCCCTCCCTCAGAGGCTGAAGCAAGTGATGGATGCCTGCTTGAGGGTGTTTTTCCCAAGGGAGACACCTCTCTATCACTCGTCTTTGTTTTCTTCATCCTCACCAGGAGAACCATCTGAGGATGTTTAACCAGGGTGCAACAGCCAGCTGGGGTCACAAGCTCCCAGAGGCAAAACTTGCTGCAAGGCCTTAGGCAAGAGTTAGCACTGCTACATCTGAAATCTGTCTCCAAAGAGCTCCCAAAACACAGTTTGTTCCCACACATTCAGAGGAAATAGGTGTAGGGGAAGATGGAGGCTCATAGAATCAGAGGGCTGCTGGGGTGAAAGAGTTGTTCACCCCTCCTGGGTCTTTTCTTCAGGCACAGAGGTCTCTGGTCCTCCATTTCATGATTTTCCTGGCCTGTTAGCTCAGAGTTTCACTGCCTGCTTTTGAATGCAGCACTCGGGGCAGGTGGAGCACCAGAGCGTGACTTTTGACAGCTGCAGCATTTTATGCCCTGCACTATGAAGCTGAGCTGAAATCCTTTGGGTTTTTTCAGACCAAAACTGCCTCGACTCCCAGATCTGCTGCTTCTCTAATTGTGGCTGTAAGTGAAATTATGGTGATTTGCTCGTGTGCAAATTTTTTCTTCTCAAGTGATTTTTCAGTGTTTCCAGGCCTTTTCATTCATGTCATATGAGTTTTGTTCTGCTGAAATGTGGTGCTGCAGGTGACAAGAAGCTGCTTACCTTGTCTCCAGCCTGCTTGGAAATATTTAAATCAAATGAACCTCAGCATAGGTGGGGAGACAAACACGATCCTGCTGAAATTAATATAAGCACAATTGTTTGAGAACAACCATTTGAAGGGGGAAAAAAATTGTATTTAAATCAATGTAATTTTACTTTATGGTGCTCTGCTGCAATTGCTGCACCCAAAAATGGAAGGGGCAGCACCAAGGAGGAGGTCATGCACCATTGTCAGTGTCTGGTCACCAAACTGATGTCCTTCAGGGAGCACCAGTGGTGGCCAGGAGAGCAGGAAGCAAGGAGGTGATGGAAGATTTTGTGATGAGACAACTCTTCTTGTCAACTGAGATGTACAGATGAAGATGTGGATAAACAGGAGTGAGAGAAGTGCAGGGCTCTTACTCTCCCATCTCCCTGTGTACCCCTGGATGGGTCCATCAAAGCCTGAGCTCGTGGAGAACAGCTCCCTTGACCTGTATCTGCCATGGGGATTCCTCTGAGAGGAGACACGAGGGACTGCATTATTTCACAGAATGGAAATAGATGCAGAAATGTCCAGTTTACAGACAGGCAAGATTTACTAATAGAAGTAAAATAATGGGAGGAGGAGGCAATTTTTGGCTGCATTTGCCAACTTTGAATGAAGGAGAAAAGCCGCTTCCCCTCTTAACTTCTTCCAAAAACTCTGGGAAAAAAAAAAATAGGAAGAGAAGTTTCTCTTTTCTTCACTTTTAGGTAAAAATAACCCTGAGGAAATTAAAAAAAAATATTCTGACCAATTTTGACATCAAGAAAGAAGGTGTTCGACCCAGCTGGAGTTACAGACTGCAGTGGAACTGCGACCTCCTGGCGCTTTCTCACAGCACCTACCCCAGGGTGAAGCCAGCAGAGCCACCCCAGGAGCTGCCAAGGCTCTGTGAGCCAAGAAAATTCCTCTTCTCTGACCTGTTGCAGGGTCGTAGTGCCTCGAGTTCACATGTTCTTCCCTCTGCCTGACCTCTCCTTATGGGAAAAGCAGGTAGTGCTCTCCGCAAGTCAGTGATTTAAAAAATAAATTTGAAAGAAAACTGGTTTGGGGTAGTTTTTGCAACCTTCACATAGTGACTGGCCATGATGAGCTGTCCAGTTCCTATGAAAACACCTCAGGTGTGTGTGTGGTTTGCAGGAGTGGGTCAGAATAGAGGAGATGAATGCGGAGCATCCCTCGGCTTCATGCAGCTGGACGGTGGCAAGAGGCTCCCACATCCATGAGACCCGGCCTCAGGACAAGGGGGATGCTGTATGTGGTGCATCCCAAATGAATCTTGTGCTCACTTGTGCTCAGACAAGGCTCATGTTGGGACAGGGGACTCTGCCAGTCAGCCGGATGGGGCTGGACACTGATCCTCACCGGCTCAGTCCTGTTTGCAGCCACTAAACCCCATTAGATGCAGGAGGGTGTGAGAGGGCCAGAACAGATGGGGACACACAGCACAACCAGCTGGGTGTCCCTGGGGTGGTCAGGCACTTGATGCCCACGTTAGGGAGGGTGGGAGCTGAGCAGAGCCAGCCCAAAGCCCGGAGCCAAACCTGGTCTTTCCCCCATAGAGTGCCATGCCAGGAGGGGCTGAGCTTCTGGGAAAAAGACAGGAAAGCAGAATTTCGGTTTGTGGTTCACATCCCACGGACTCCAAAAACAGCTTGTTGGACGGGAAGTCTGATGAGGCTACCTCCCAGTATCCACAGCCCCACATCCCAGTAGGAAAGAAGGAGGCAGCAACATGGGGCTGGCACTGGGGACCAAGCTCTGCCCTTCCTGTGCATCTGGCCCCAGCCTCATGCCGCCAATGGAGGAAAAAACCAGGCATTTGTGCCCCTGCCATGCTCTCTCCATCTGGACCACAGTGCCCAGGCCATCCCACGCATCAAACAAGTGGCACCAAGAGGCTTCTGGCAGCCAGGCCTGCCCGCAGCCAGGTCCATTTGTCCCACACCATCTCTCCCCAGGAGAAGTCGTAGATGTGTCATTTTCCTTTCACAGGACACGAGCGGCCTTATCCAAATATAAACAACCTGGGGAGTATTTGCTGGCTTATTGTCTGGACAAAAAAGTAAAACAAACAGACCCGAAACCCTTTTCCCCCTGCCACTTCTGGTATAGAGTCAGGGCCATGGGCTCTGGAGTTCCTGAAAACATCGCTCCTCAGAAATAGCATCCTGCTAAACCAGGTGTGGAGGTAGCCCCAGCGAGCCATGCTGCCACCTCCTCCACAACTCGCTCAAAAACCAGTCAAGAGATCTCTGAATATTTAAAGAGTTGCTGTATGAATAATGGAAACAACCAGCAACCAAGAAAACATGATAGCCTGCAGCATCATGGGGCAGCATTCCCTTGGGAGAGGCCAGGAACAGTGGGCAGATGCCTGGGTGCGCACTCAAACAAGCTCAGCTTTCAGGAGCATCAGCAAAAGCCAGTCCCTGGGTCAAAAGCTGCCTGAGAATCCTTCCCGCCATGTCCAGCAACAGACGTGTGAGAGCTTTTTTCACCTGACCAGGCAGTGGCACAAAAATGATGCAAAAAGGGGAAAATGCTGCTGTGAACAACACAAAGGTGCCTCTCCCTCAAAAAACAGGGCAGGCACAGAGTGTGAAGTCTGGGGAAGCAGTTTCACTCTGAGAGAGTTGAAGCTTAGGAACAGAGGACCCATGGGAGACACAAACCTACATCCCATGAGATCCTATCTTGCTTTGCCCATCCTCCTCCCAGCCTACATCTCCCTTTCCCATCAGGGACTGCAGCAGGGAGATCAAAGTCTGGTTCTGGCGAGTGATATTTTACAACCAAGGTTTTCTTCCCACCATCCTGTTTTTCACCACCATCACCTCTTTTTCAGGAGGTTCTGAGATGTTTCAGACCCAAATCTCCTCTGTGCTGCCCCCAGCAATGCCACTGTGGCCACCCAAGGAAAAAACCTCACATCTCTGTGAAGTTGGAGGTCAAGTAGAGTCTTTGTTCTCATGTCAGTGGGGTGGAGAAGAGGCTCCTGAGGGCTCTTCCAGGATCCCTTTCTTACTCAGGTCCCAAAGGGAAAAGCAGTCCAAAGAGAAGAGGTGTCTGCATGAAATAAAATTCACAGTAAAAATAAATGAGAATGAAAAGGTGAAGGACTGGATTTTCCAAATTACCACATATGCATAAGCATTGCCTGGTTTGTCTGGAAGCATTTTGGGCTTCTCCCATGCAGTGCTACCAGAGGAAGAGAGGAAGGCCAGCAGGAGCTGGGAGGTGCTTGGGACACAAAGCAAGACTGAGACCTGGTTGGAGAAACACTCAGTGGTAAAAGGTCCTGTGATGTTCAGGTGGCACCACAGAGCTCCATGAGGAGATGCTGGGATGGAGGCAATGGCTGCTGGTCTCAGGGAAGGTGACAGGATGGAGGCAATGGGATGGAAGGCTGCTGGTCCCATGGCAGGTGATGGGATGGAGGTGACAGCCTAGTCCCATGAGCATCCTTCCCCTGCACACATAGATCCAAACACATTATTTGTTTTCATGGGATTCCCACCTGCTACTGCAGAGAGCTAATGGCTGTAAACCCCATTTTTTTTTTAAAGTTGAGGCTCATTGAGTTGCTTTATCCTCCCTTCCAGGAAAATGCACTTATCCTTAAAAAAGCAGGGAGAGAGGGGTCCCATGGATGGGCACATGGCAGAGGCTGCATGGGTGCCTCGTCCTCCCTCCGCCACCATTAGGTGCTCAGGCTGATGTGGGCCTGGCTGACACATTGCAAAGTTTAACAGCTTATGCAGTAATTAAGCAAAGCCTCTCAATATAGCATCCCTAATTAGACAAATCCTCCCTAAATTACCAGTAGTTCATGGCACCCTGTAAAATCCATGTGTAATAGCCTTAGAAAACAGTGACACTCAGGCACACGGCTTGACGGCAATTGCAAAGCACTTCGGATGTTCATGAGCCTTTTCTAAAGAGAAAAAAAAAAAAAAAGAACTCTAAAATGTACATTTCCCCCAATGACTCTGCTCTGGGGCATATTAAAAGCAGCACCTTGACTCAGCCTGCCACATAAACATCCTGCTGCCCCCGGACAGCCCGCCACTGCCTTCCTCCCAGGATGAGGAGCTGAATAAGAAGTGACAATCACAGCTCCTGCCCGCGGGAAAACAGGAAGCGCCAGAGTTGTACAACCACTCCAAACATTGTCCTACCTGCTCCACTCCTTGGGTGCAGTGGGAACTTGCTTTCCTTTCCTTTCCTTTCCACTTCGCATAACTATTTCTGGTCCAGTGATGCTCAGTCCCAGGATGCTGCTGCATGGGGCAGTCCCTGCGGCCTCTGGCTTCTCCCTGCCTGCCCAAAGCCAGCCTGGTGCTCTCTGTCCAGTGCACAAGGACAAATGTCCAACTTCCTAACCCACTGCTAACACTGGCAGTGCTGAATGGAAGCACTGGAGGAGATGGAGATGTGCTCAGGGTGCTGGGCAGATTGGCTCACCCACATCTGGCAGGAGCTAGATCAAAGAAAATCCCAAATCCTCTCCACCAGAAAGCAGCTGAGAATGGACACTATTGGCCAAGTCTCTGAAATGACCATAAGACTGAAGGAGCTGATGTTTACAGACAGGCTCCAGTTCATGCACTAAGGGACTAAACTTTGTCCCTGACACTCAGACAGTCCTGTGGATGGGCAATGGGGGTTGTGCCCCAGTGCAAAGCAAGCTGGGCAGCCAAGGTTCTCCACAGGCACACAGAGAGGAGCTCAGGGAATCCAGAGACGTGATGGAGAAGAGACCACTAGCAGCACCCCCAGTTTATCCACAAATACCCACTCCCACTCTTGACTTTTTGGGTCAATTTCAAGGAATCCTCCTCCTCTCAGTGCAATGCACCCCCAGCCAGCAGCCTGGGAGCTCTGGCAGGCCTACTCTCAGGACCATCCTTCCCAAAGACCAGAGACTTTCCATGTTAAATGATGCTCTGGGAGTGGAGCAGCTTGTTCCTCCTCCAACTGCTCCCGTGTTTCTGCCGAGAGATGGGCCCAAATTTGCTTGCAAAACATAGATGTTGTATGCAACTTTCCAAACAAGAAGAGGGATAAGAAGGTTTCCTCTCTGCTCTTCCTTTACTCACAATGTAAAAACATCCCTCGCCAAACGAGGCAGTGTTTGCCATCACTCTGCAAAGTTCACATTCCCACAAGGCAGGCATGAGGAGGAACAAGGAACAAGGGGGGGTGACCATCACACCAGTGCCCGTGGGTCATGGTCACACAAGACAATACTTTGCAAAATTTGGAAGTGGGAGGAATGCGGGAAGGCTGGAGAGGAGGATGTTTATTAACACAGAAGAATATCTCCAAAGGATTTGCGTCCTATGGGGAGAAAAAGGGAGCCCAAGGCAATGCTGTTCAAGCTATTGGTGGGGAAATATCTGGAAATCCTTATTCAGGCACTCCTACTGCTGGTGCAAAGAAAAAGAGAATAGATTTTTCTCAGATTCATGGCAGTGAGGGTTTTCCTAACTAAGGGGAAGCTTCAGATGAATTCCCCAACTAATTCCCTTGTGTAATTGCCTTAAATAGTAGGATGTGAATGCATTTCCATACCTGACTCAGCCTCTGTGCCCAAAAAGGCTGCTGCCTCCCTACAAGTGTATAGCAGGAAGCCTTTCTGCTCAAGAACTGCAGTCTCAGCCTTGCTGGCTGTTTCTAGGTGGTGAATGGAAGGCAAGCAGGGAAAGCCCAGCAGTGAGTTTCAATGTGTCTACAGATATTTGAGAAAACTTTTCATCACTAAAAAAAAAAAAGTCCCAGGGGAAAAAAACAGTTAAAAAAATCATCATTTAAATGGCAGATACAAGTTAGAGGTAAGAGAGGTCCCCTGCTTCTCTCTTCCCCATACCTCCACAGCAGTCTCGGGCATATCTGGGAGGCGGCTCTGCATCCACAGGGTAATTACAGCTGCTCAAGGCCCTCATACCCCCTGGCCCATTAGTGCTTCTGTCAATCAGGAGGAAGAGGGAGACCACCAGATGGGATTCACACAGGCCTGTGGGAGGTGTTTGGATGCTCATGCCCACGAGGCCCCACAGGGCATCACTGATGCCTGGTCCTGCCACCCAGGGCGAGTTCACCCCCCAGTAAAGGAGCTCAACCAGTTATGCTCTGATAATGCCCCATGGCAGCCCAGCAGCTGAAGCAGCCAAGGCAAAGCAGCTGCTCCCCAAACCAGCCCCTGGCAGCTCAGGGGCAGTTTTCTCCTGTTTGCAGGTCACCAAGGCACAGCAAACCCTGTCCCCTCCTCTGAAGAGACCCTAATGTAACTTGGTAAACTCTGTTTCATTGCAATGCAAAGCAGAGGGGGGTTTCCACTATTTCTTTCTGCCACTCAGACAGAGAATGTCTCTTTGCTTTCACTTTTGACTGTGAAATAAAAATCAGCTGCATTTCTGCCTACCCATTGCAGCTGCACTTTGGCTGGCTGGGGCTGTGGTTGGGACAGTCCCTGCTGAAATGTATTTTAGTGCAGGAAGGCACACGCTGCCGCCACCTGCTCAACCAAGAGAGCTTCCAGGGCTCTCGCCACCCTTTTATCTGTTAATCTCACTGCGGTCTCTTGATCCAAAGGACCTCCTGGCACTGGAGCCGGGTCTGCTGGCAGCTGGACGGGCTCTTGCTGCAGCCCCCGCAGGGCTGTGCTGCTCAGGTGTGTGGCCAGGCCGCAGGTGATGCTGCCCAAGAGCAGCTCTGGGCGCTGCTGAGCACCAGTTTGGTGCCACCAAGACCCACCAGGCTGGGAGGAGCAAGAGCAGCACTGCGGCTCGAAGGAAAACGTGGGTCTTCTGCTGGGAAGGGAAGCGAAGTGTGGCCATTCACTCCTGGCCCGCACATCCCAACCTCTGGCTGTACCGGGCTTCTCCTGGATTTGAGGGCAGGTTGCAGGGATATGTGCTGCAGGGTTCAGCCACAGGAGCTGATCTCTGAACGTGGGGATCCCATGGCCTGGAGGAAGCATAACCTCCTCGCTGCAAAAAGGCTTTAAAAGACACAAATGTGGCCGTGGCAGCTGGGAAGTTCATCCCCTAAGCCGCAGCGGGGAAACGCTGATGGGGCCCACGTCCATCGCCTCCGCCAGCGGTGGGCAGGGGTTCCTCGGGCGCAGAGCACCCTCTGCTGGGAAAGCCACGGCTGTCCAAAGGAGAGCAAATCCACCCGTGGCTCAACGCTGGGCTCCGTCAAGAGCTCCTGGGAGGTGGGTTTCCATCACACGGAGTGTCTCCTTGGGGAGGGGGAGGAGCAGCACGTCTGTCTGTCTGCCTGCATGTCAGCACAGTGCATTTTTGTATAATGGGGCCTCTGCGCTGCCTGGTGGCTCTGGCTGCTCTCACAAAACCAGCAGCCGTCACAGACTTTAAGCAGCCCCCAGCAAAAAGGTCACAAGCAGCAGTTCAGCATTTCCAGTCCCTGGTTCGTCATGGACCTGCCACACGACACTGGATGTGCCCTGTCACGTCACCTCCGCTGCCACAGCTTCTACCCTAAAGGAACCCCCAGCACCACAGAGGCAGGACCCACAGCCCAGCACTTGCTCTCTCAGCCCCAGCCCCAGGACAGGCTGCTCCCCACAGCAGCGTTCCCCTGAGCAGTGCCTCACTGAGTGCCAAAGGCAGTGGAGAATAGGAAGTATCAGGGGACCAGGGACATCTTGCCCCACTGGGCTCTGCAGGACTCTGCACAGGACTGGGGATACAGGGCTTGTTTCTCACAGGGACCACTGTCATCTGGCATAGCCACATGCTGAGCATGGCACAGGCATTGAATAAAAAGGCAGATTCTACCTCAAAGGCTCACATTGTAAACGCAGGCAGGAGGCACCTTCTGTGCCTCAGGCCATTTCCCTGCCCCGAGCTGAGCTGCTGCCCAAACAGTACTTTAACCCAGCTCTGGGTGTGTTTGAATAAACACAGGAGGTTCCCCAACACTCTTTCTCCAGGTCCCAAGCTGCTCACCAGCACAGCATTCGGCTCCCAGCACACCCCAGAAATGCGCTTCCTTCCCCGCCTCGTCCTCGCAGCTGCCCTGGGCATCACCGCCTTCCTGAGCTGGAGGCTGCTGCTCCAGACCCCAGCCCACAGCCAAGGAGGTAAGGTCTGGGCACCACGGGGGTTCTGTATGTCTGGCAGCAGTTCTGTGCCGTGGGGGAAGTGACCTGGAGCTTCTTCTGGAAGTTCTTAGTGGGCAAATGCCTACAGGACAGAAAATACCCTTTGCACAGTGTGGAGAAAGTCCTTGGTGTGAGGCTCTGCAGCTTTTTGTCCTTAGTGGGGTCATTGTTCTCAGGTGTGGTGGGGAAAACAGGTGTCAGGCTGCTGGAGGTAACTCCCAAAACCTTTGCTAGGAAGGGTGAAATGCTGTTGGGAAGGCAGGAGGGAGCACGGGCAGGGACATTGGTCATTATTGCATTTCTTGCCTAAAAAAATGCAACTTTCCCCTCCAGGCCCTATCATTCCAGGGCAAAGTCACCACTAAATTTTGCAGACATTGTCATTCTGGGGCCAGGAGAGTCAAAGAGCAGCCCAGGATAGCTTCAGGCACCCCTGTGTTTCTTCCTGTGTTCCTGATGTCCTTTGCCTAATTGTAGGCAATGTGCTTCTCTGCCCTGTACAACAGCCTCCCCAAATATTTAGCTTCCCAAGGACTCGGGAGAAACCATCAAACCGTCTCCCCAGGGCTGCCAAATGCCTGCACTGAGCAGATGAGGCAGATATGCTGCTGCTAAAGAAAATAAACTAACAAGGCAGGCATCAATCTTCTGCATTCAAACCCACTCTGGCCTCTTCACATCAAAAATAAGAAGACAAAAAGAAAAAAGCAAAGCTGAAATTTGAGAATTTAAACTGACTCTCATAGAGTCTTTGTATTTGCTTTTGCCTTTTATGTTTGCTTTGTTGTCATCTCACTTCTATTTGCTTTTTGCTTTTTATTTGCTTTTGCCTTTTTATCTACAAGAGAAAAAATTTACGTATGGGAGTGATGCAAGGAGTGATGTCATCTGGATCCCAAAATCACCCCAAGCCATTAAGAATAATCCCTTACTTTCACATGTATCTGATAGCTGATGTTAACCAATTAACAGGTGCAAAAGGGTTTGCAGGACATCGTGGATTTATGACTACAAACCAATTCACTACTCCTCAGTCTCTCAGAATATTTCTGACCCTTTGGTAAACTCACCTCAGTTATGTCCAGTTGAAAGCAAGGAGGTAAAAGAAAAAATTAGGATTTGGAGGTACAAATCTGTGGTTGAGATCAGTCCTCAGACACGGTGATTTGGGGAAAGGGGGGTCTGGGTGTCCATAATCTCACATGTTCATGGGGACAGAAACCCGTTTCCCAGCAAAGCCAAGCTTTGTGCCAGGCAGGGCTGGTCTCCCCGTCCTACCCATCTTCTTTGTTCAGGCTATATCCTTTCCACACTGGAATAACTGGAAAAGAGGCTTCCACACCACCCTGTGCTGGGGTTCTGAGGTCCACTGTGGTCTTTCCCACTCCTGTCTTCAAATGGTGTTTCCCAGGTGCCCTGGCTCCCAAGGCAGAGGAGGGCTTCACTTTGACACTGGACACCTTCCTCCACGTGCAGCAGCTCAGGAAGCAGAGACTGAGAGCTTTCTGCAGCCGAGCAGGCAAAGTCACCACGCTGCCGAGCGGCCGGGACGAGAGAGCCTCCCTGCTCTCAAATCTGAGGGTCAGCACCAAGCTGGACCTCCTCTACTGCCAAGTGCCTTCAACAGGGGTGGAGGAATGGCAGCAGCTTTTGGAGAAGCTGGAGGAGGAAAACGTGACGCTCCCAGCGCCGCTTCCCTACCGCCGGCAGCGCGCTAAGGAGACGCGGCTGAGCACGTTCAACCGGACAGAGACGAAGGCCATGCTGGGCTCTTACACCAAAGTGCTCTTCGTCAGGGACCCTTTCCACAGGCTGATCGCCGCCTTCCTGCAGGGCATGGGCATCAACCCCTCCTTCAGCAGCTTCGTCCAGGACGTCCTGAACAGCGGAGCGCACAACACCAGCGTGGCTTGGAAGCCCCTGGTCAGCCTGTGCCGGCCCTGCCTCGTGCAGTATGACTACGTGGTGATGTTCGGCTTCCTCAGGCAGGAGCTGGGCCACCTGCTGCGCCGGGCTGGGCTGCCTGTGCACGGCCTCCTCCCCGAGCTCAGCGACTCCCAGGTGCAGTGGACCTACAGGTGGCTGTCAGAGCAGATGTTCAGCGAGCTGTCAGCCCAACAGAAGCAGCAGCTGTCTCGTTTCTACCGCTGGGACCTTGCTGCTTTCCCGTTTTCCAGCAGTTTCCTGTCAGACCGCCCCAGCACCACGGAGACCTAGGATAAATAGCCTGCATGGAGGAACTGTTTCAGAGAGCGTTAATCCAAAAGTAAGTGCTTCGAGATCCTGATAGGCCTTTGCTTCCCAGCTGGATGCAGTGTGGTTTTCCATGTCACAGTCCAAATGGCACGTCAGAGAGCCCAGACAGACCAGTGCCAGGGATGGGGGATCAACGTGGTTGAATTGTGTTTAAACATGACAAGAGCAGGCACTGGGGAAACTTGTGGCACTGGGACTTGGAAAACTGCATGAACTGAGCCGTGATGGGATAAATCCAGCAGTTTGGGGTAGGGTGGCTTGGACCTGCTGCAAACCACAGCAGCACCACACATGCTCTGCCTGCACTGACATTTCCCGTTCTGGACTCCCTGTTGGAAATGGCTTCTTCACAACCAACTTCCCCACACAGATACAGGAGACTGTCATCTGGAGGCTAGGGTATGACATAGGGTGGCATGCCCTCCCAGGGAACCACTGGTGATGTTCCCAACCTTTTCATGCTCAGGGAGGGTCAGGCCTGGCCCATCATTTGTGTGAACTGTTCCTGTTTCACAACCTCACATCTCCTACATGTTTAGGCTCAAGGGGGCAGGCACTGATGATGGGACACGATGCTTGCTCCATTCACAAGTTTTCAGTTTGGCTCCCCTCCTTCCAGGGCTGACTCCAATGGGCCAAGGCCAGCTTTCAGCTCGGTGCACTAGCCCGGAGACAAAGATGTGTCAGCGTGGACCAGGTCCAAGCCACACCATCAGACAGACCAGCCTTCCACTTTGTCTCAGCAGCTGGTGAGCCTTGTGGGAGTGGCTAGAAGCCTCAGGATGCATCACTGTGCTGCTGCTGTGGAAAACAGGATGCGGCTACTACAAGCCCCTGCTGGCAGAGAAGTGGGAGGACTGACTCTGCTTTCTTTCAGACTTGGCTGCCAGCATGGCCCAGGCTCTCCAGCTGGCTCACTGCTTCATCCAGCTGGGCAGCCCAGAGCAACCACCCACCCTCTCCCAGCTTCCATCACTGAGCTGATCCAACTCACAGCCTCTGGGAAGGGCCCATCTTTGTCAAACAAACACCAAGGATGAGCTGAAGCTGTCTAGATTTCAAATCATGACAGGCTTTTACCATAGCATACTTGTTTCCAGAATATTTAGCAGCTTTATTTTGCAATGTTGTGACTTTCACAGAGAATTCCGCATACATCCATGGTACCAATTTGACAATGCTCATTAAAGAATGATAGTGAAAACTGTTGATTAGAACTGACCTAAAACAATTATCAAAACCTTGGCCTCCCTCTCTCACCGAGGGCCATGCATTTAATAGCACTCAGACATCAGACGAGCTGGGCTCCTTCCATGCTCTGAGAAACTCTCCAGCTGCAGTAATTACTATTTAAGTGCCGTTATTGTGCGCAGTACTTTACAGCCTAGCAAGATGGCACAGTTCCTCTTCTGAGGATAGAGTTCTCAAAGAAGAGAAGCAGCAAATTTCCAATTATATGCCATTCAATTAGAGTCTTGCATCCATGCTCTATTTCACTGGAAACTACTAGAAAAGGAACATTTTTCTCTTTGTAAGTAGCCTTCCCTACAGTGACAGCGAGCTGAAACCCCACAGGGCGAGACGTGTGTGAGGAGATGGGACACAGCCCCCGGCAGGGACAGTGCTGTGCACTCAGGGCAGGAGAGCTGCTCTCCGACAGCTTTGTAGTGCAGAGCACGCCTCAGGTCAGGGTTCTTCTCTTCCTGCCAGCCCTCCACAGCAGGTCCCAGTCCCTTCCTAAGGTGCCTGGCGCTTAATTCCACGGGAAAGCAATGTATGAAATATTCAGACAATGAGAGGTGATACGAAAACCTCAGCTTCATATTTGTCAGTCTCTCTCACCCACAGTACAGCCAGGCATTACAATGATCTCTCTGTAAATTCGTGTTAGCTTCCAAGCTTCCCTTTTCCCTGCACCCTCAAAACCAGTTTCTGCAATTACTCTACAACCCCAATTTTATAGCATTGCCCTCCCCAGATGTTTGATATAATTTACATTCAATTCCAGTGCACCCCAAAAGGGAGGTGTTTCCTCCCCCCATCAGCTGGGCAAGGGTAGCAAGAGGGCCCCAAGCTGGGGTGGGCTTCAGGGCAAGGGCTGGTGCCTGGGAAAGAGTGGCTTGCTGATGCTGCAGCAAAACTGGCTCCACAGGTCTGCTCTGAACAGCCTGCTCTGACCACTGCATGTACATGTAACTTGGCAAATACACTTCCAGTTAGCTCACAAAGCAAATAGCAGAACAGAGACTTGATGCATTTAATTTAAAAAAAAAAATGCACCTGACCAGGCAGTCACTGTGACTGTGTGAGACACTCACAAACCCACCCTGAAATGATGAAAAAGATGCTTCCAGAACCAGGGGAACAAGGACCACCTACTCATCCTGCCAGTGACATCCCAACACATCCCAGGACCCTCACAGGCAGCAGGCCTCTGGTGAACACTGGCAGCTTTCCCCTGGGATGACACTGGAAGCTCCTTAATATCCCACTGTGCCTGTATCTCCCCATGCTCTGCATTAACATACATTACCTTTGTATTTCTTCTCATCCCGGTCTGAATGAGCCTGTCCAGCAGTCCTGTGAGGTGGATGTGACAGGAACAGAGCTGATACCAGTCTGCCTTACAGACTTTGTGTTTTGCATCCCTTCCTGGACACTCAAGAATGTGGATACACAGGCTCCAATAGCTGTTCTTGCACACAAATTATCACATTTTCTTCTCTAAGAGGTTTCTTTTACATATTGCCAACTTTCTGGAGAAAACAAGAATGTGTTCTTGTCCAGTACCTCATAGCTTAAGAAACACCAACATCGTATTTCAATTAATAAAACAATTACATAGCAAACCCAACAGGCACAAAATACTTTCTGCAACTCACATATACAAATTCCCTTCTTCTAGATGGTAGAACCATAATATTTTAAGTTGAGGAATAAATCTACACTTTTCCAAACAATATACCCTGGAGTGCTTAAAAAAATATTTCACATGAGCACACATTGCCCAGTCCTAAGATGGAGGCCAATTTAAAGATGTGAGCAAAATTTTATATAAGGAGTTAAATCCTCTTGCACCATATTTTTTTGATGGCCCTATGAGTGCAAAAATAGAAAAAGGACGTTTTCATAAAGCTGTGGGCCAGAGAAACAGATAAAAGTTTGCAAATGATAAGCAGACACAGTACACGGCTGACTTCACCTAGAGATAACACGATGCTCCAGTGTTGAACCTGACAGTGACAAAACCTGTCAAGAGGGATGCCCAGCACTAAATCCAACACGAAAAATACATTCAAGCCAGATGACACCAGGTCGCCACATGGTCAGCACATTTTTCAGACAAGCAGTCCCTGTAGCAAAATGCACCCATTTTCTTACATTCAGCAAAACTAAGAGTTCTCTTGAAAAGAAGGCAAGGCCATGACAGCAAGGGCTGGACCCTAGAGGGCACCCAGAGCCAGCTGATCCCCAGCTGTGTCCATCCTCCTCGTGCCCCTTGCTTAAGGCTGGTATAAATTGCCTTGGGAACAATGATGAGCAAACTTCTCTGTTACTCCAAGGTCTCTGATGTCCTTTCCTATTTAAAGGATGGGGAAAGATGTGGAGGTGTGGGATGGGAAAAGTCTGTGTCAAACAAAGCAGCATCTTGCCAGAAGTCCTCTTGGTGTATTTAGTTTTTATCTTTAATCAGAGAAGACAAGGATGCACTTGCACTGACATCTCATTAAAGCCCTGGTGCAGACAAAGCAATGGTCAGTTAACTTGGGGTAAATCAGTTACTGGTCACATTTTAGTGTTTTCCTGTGAAACACTTTTGTTACACAGGTAAGACCATCTTCACTGGCTAACATCAAAAGTCCTGCTCATCCCTCTAGATGTACCTGGCTTTGTGTGCAGAGGGGACATAGCAGGTCCAGCCCTCAGCAGCTCTTACACCTTCCCCCATGTCAGCCAGAGGACTGTATGTCTGGGCTTAACACATTTAAGTCCTTCTTCCTGGCATAGCATCACAAGGTGATACATCTTTTCCCCATAGTAGGAAAAAAAAAGAAATAACCACCCTGCTATTTCACATTGGCTGGTAATAAGCATCCTTGCAGCAATTTTGTAAGAAACCTGTAAGATTTTTCAATTACACCTGGATAACATCACCTTCCACTTACTCTTCATTTGAATTTACATCACAGCTATAATCTGGCAACAATTCCCTCTCCTAGAGAAAACAATGATTGGACAATTAACTGTGAAAGCTCTATGAATCAGTGGGTGAGCCACATGAACACAGATTTTTTTTTTTCTCCATTATAGTCCTACTGCCTTGTGGTTCCTCTGGTGTAAGCTCAGTGTCAGCAGAGTTTGCTCCTCCAACTTTCCTGTTACACACGCACACACCACGGCTTAAAGGTCCCTGGCTCAGCAGAAGGGCACTGTAAAGAGAAAAAAATAACTGAGTTAGCAACAAATGAGGATCCTGGCCGGGGTTCAGCGTGTCCCACCATGCTCCTTTTGAGGTGTGTGACTTTGTGCTGGTGAAGACATGAGCTCCTATCCCAGTCTTTCCAAACACAGAGATGCCTGCCTCATGGCACTTCTGTTAGAGGCTGTGTCTGGCTCCAGCTGAAGGCCTGATGGTCAACTCCTAGAGAGCCCTGTGACAACACTGTGACACGGGAGGGGCCCAGCAGGAGACAGTGACAGGGTTAACTCCTGCACTCCTTCAGATCAAGTCCACAGCCTCTGAGACTCCTGTGGCCATACCATTCAGGAGAAGGGAGTATTTGCAGGCACAGTTTCCTCTCCCTCCCTTGCTGAGGGACACCACTAAATCACAGAGTGGCCCTCACCATATGTGATGATTCTCTGAGAGCTGATAGTCAGGAGCATCAGGACAAGCAGTCAGTGCCTTTGGTCTACAGACAACATTTAGAGAATGGAGGGATGGACTGAACTTCAATGAAACTGTGCAGCAGCCCTTCCTGCAATGAGAGCCCTAGCAATGCTGGGCTCTGGATTTGTCTCTCAGCTGGCTGCATGTTAAATGAAGGATTACACCCACAAAGCAAAACCCACCTACTCAAGCAGGAACACAGCCTCCCCATCCTGCCCTAATCCCAGCCCTGGGCCACTGTGACTTCCAGGCACACTCCAGGTGGGGTAGGCTAGCCAGGGAGCAGCATGTGAGACCAGAGGCTGTTACCATTTTGGTGAAGATGTCCACACAAGCATTGCGGATCCTCTCTGGGGTGGCAGGGCTGTCCAGCCTGAACGGTTCAGTCAGGCCAGAGTCCTTCCTCGCTGAGTAGATGGCATCTTTAATGGCATAAAACACTGAGGCAGACAGGAATAGAGGTGGCTCTCCCACAGCCTAGACAGAGCACAAGCAAGAGTGAGGCTTTGCCTTCCAGATGCGAACCTCAGTCTATCAGATGTGCTCAGTGAGGAAACATGAAGCTAAAACAGCCTCCAGTCTGCCAGGTGTGATCAGTGAGGAAAAACTGAGCTAAACCAACCCCCAGTCCATTTAAAGAAGAAACAGTAGGAAAACACATCTTTCTGACGCAGCAAAACCACTTCAGTTCTGTCTAATGGACCATCAGGGCAGCAATGTGCAGGGTGTTTCAGTTCTTCCTGACTAGAAAGGATAGCGCACACATTTCTGACAAGAAACAGAAAAGCATCCCGCCCTCAGAGTAAAGACAGCCTAATGAGATGAACTATTTTGACACACAGAATCATTACTTTATCTCACTCAGCTTCACAGCTTTACAGAGCAGTAACAGGCCCACAGATCTCACAGGCATACCTTGGATGAGTAAACTGCCTTGCTGTTGGGGCAGTCACGGAGAAGAGACACATAGAATTCTGTTGGGATGTCTCCAAATGCTGGGATTTTGTACATGCCAGGCCCTCGAGTGTACAAGTTCCCTTCAGGGGAGTAGCGCAGCTCCTCCATGGTGAAGAGCCCGATGCCTTGGACAAAGGCTCCTTCTATCTACAAACACATCCACACAAGGTTACATTTTGTTGTTGCTGTTGTTCTCCCCTGCACGAGAACAAACAGTGATGACATCCACCAGGGTTTTCAACCCTCCCCACCTGACTCAGATCCCGCTTTTTATCTCTAAACCCTTGTCCCTTCTGCCGGGTACAATCTTTGCACAATTCCTGTGTTCCCACATGGATGTGGCTGCATTTCCCTGGCAGGTGATGCAATTTACAAATAGACGCAAATGGATTTTCTGTAAAAGCAGCACAGGAATTTTCTGATGAAGCAACAGAGGGGAAAAAAAAAAAAAATCAATGCCAAACCATTGATTTCTTCCCAGGCAGATTAACACTGAATGAGTTGAACTTGCTGATAATTCAAAGGATAAGTAGACTAAAAGGACTAAAGATGAAATATCTGAAGACAAACTATTTTATGCTTTCTATTTCAGTAAAATGCTTTCCTAAGTGCTGCATATGATCAGGTAACCAGCACAGACACCTGCAAACACACTCCCATATCCATTCAAGCACTAAAGGCTTCATTGCATATTTTTTTTTACTGTAAATCTTAGGAGAAAAAAAAATTATGAGAGCAGGATGTGCTTGAACAACCCTGCATGAAGCAGCTCTGCTCACTGTGCCCACTGAGATGTCTGACAGCCAGACCAGTCTAAAGATCTGGCAAAACCATTCATTAACCCAACCCTGTGTACTTGTGTTCCTGCACTCATGCAACATCCTTTCTCTCCTGTGCCCCCAGATCCTCTGCAGCAATTCATGGAAGGACACAGGAATTTAAGAGCTGTTTGACAAGCTCTATTTAGCCCATCTCTCAACTCCCAAAACTAAACTGACAGGCTGTAAAGACAGAAACTTCACCACTTCCAAAAAAAGTCTCTTTCAGAAAAACTGTTGCTTTCGAAGAAGTTTCCTTTTAGCTATAGCAGAGCTCTGTAACTCATGCTCTCCTGTAACCCCAAATCCTGCAGCAGTTTCATTGGATTTACACCATATCAACACCTAGAGTTAGCCAGGGAGCTAAGATGGTTAGACAAGCATATGTCTAACAATTCATCTCTTGGTCTGTCAAACAACCCTGTGTTTATTACCTTTATTTGCTGAGAGATACTGTGATTATTGCTGCACAAAATATTGAAGTAAGCTTGTCCCTTCCCAATAACTTTGCAAGATAAGTGACGGGTCCAGCTTCCTGTTGAGAACTCTACACAGCAGCAGCTGGAAGACAGAATCTGCCACCCTAACTCTGTAGTCACAGGAGAATTTTCACTGAATTAAATGAACTTAATATTGACAGATAGGAGTATAAACATCAGGTGTGGGATTTAGTTTCACATTCTACTCTGTAGAAATTGATTCAGCTAGGGCTGGATAACTAGGTCGAGGTTATTCAACCATATTAGTGTTATGATTCATTTTTAAGGTACAGCAGATGCTGAAAAACATCAGTGGGGTGGGACCTGGATAATATCCTGTAGTCTTAATATCCAAGGCAAAACCCACCAAACCCTAACGGAATGTTTCCCTATGTAATTCTGTGCCAGGTTTAAAAGGCTGTGTTTGCAAAGGCACTGCCTGGAGAGGAATATTAAATAAAAAAGGCTGAGAGTAATGTGATTACTTTAACACGATGGAAATAGCCACACTATTTCACTTACCTGTCCTATATCTATGGCTGGGTTCAGACTGGTACCTACATCCATAACAATGTCTGTGCGAATGTTCTAAAAAACATAAATAAAGGACAGATCAGCACAGATCACTGAAACTGGTACACCATGGTCTCACGTGAGGAGGAGTATCCAAACACTACCCCATGCTTGGGCAGCGTTCAAAAATCTATCTCAGCTGAACTCTTCATACTGACTTTTAATCTGAGTTCACGCCAAAAGTAAATCAAAGGAACTCAGTGCAGTTTTCCCCAGGGATCCAATGGACCCAATTTATATCAGTTCCAAGCTGGTAGTATCAGTGGTCTGTACCTGAGCATAACCAGCTAGGTCAGATTCTGACGATATTTTTCTCTTTTTTTTTATTCTTTCTTTCCAGAAGTCTTCAGTGTTGTTTTTAATGATTAACTCAATTCCAGGATGTTTCTGTTCTTTTGTGCCAACACGGTGCTGCTATCTCTTACTTAAGCAAATCCAGTAACTTTTGTAATCATTCATTAAGCCCCAAATCCCCACAGGGTAGATAATTATTGTTTTATTACACTTTACAGATGGCTGCACTGTGGAACAGAGGAGTTAAGAAATTTGCTGAAGGTCACACCAGACCAATGACAGAGCCAGGAATAGGCAGACACCCAGTATTTGTTCTAAGAATGTTTCCTTCACCAAAACACAGAGAGCTGTTTCACTGCTGACCCTCTCACCTTGTGGTCACCTGTCAGGCAATCTATCTCAACCTCAGAGCAAGCAACTCCATAACTGAAGTAGGAGAATGGTTTCCCTTCGTTCTTCTCAAAGTCGTAGCCAACGTCAGGAATTCTTGATACAAAGAAAAACAAAACCACATTTCACTCCATGAACAAAACGAATACAAGTACATTGCAACTTATCAAAATCCTTATCCACTTTTGTTTCATTCCTCCTGCCAAGCCCATGCAGAAAGGAAAACTGTAAACAACTATTAAGAGAAATCTGCTAAAGTTGCTCTGTATTACAAAATCTGACTGAAACTATCAAACTATTTTAGCCATCTTTATTTTCCCGTGTATGTCAGGGCTTGTGATGATTATTATAAGCTCATTCTCACCAATCCAGTAGAAAATCCTTTGCTTTTAGAGTACAGTTGAACATTTCTTTGAGGCCATTAAATTTCAGAACATAGTCAAGCTGAAGCAGAAACTGTATTAAGCTAAGAACTGATTTTAAGCACAGTTCATGGCAAACTTTGTATGGCTACTTCTTTATCTGAAAACTGGTTTATTAAAATACTGACAAGTTATGTTGTTAAGAGAAAAAAGACATTTCAGAGATGCACCAGAAATGAACTCACAGTGTATTTTAGTCCTAAATAGTTCCTTCTCAACACTGTGTTTATTTATTTGTGTCAACTCCTCCGCCTTAAAGATGATGGATCTCTGCTTTCCTCCAGCACTAAAGCTGGATAAGAAGTGCCTCATTTCAGAACTACACAGGATCCAGCAAGAGTTTGAAGTGGGAGAACAAAGCTGGAAACACTGGTATCTGCTCATGCCACAACAGACACGATAACACTCTAGCCAGTTGTCCTCAAGGACAACCCTTGCCCCCTCTTAGCCTGGATAGTGGTTCTAGTACAAAACTAAGTCACAAGGCTGACACAGAGCAGAGCCCCAGGCAAAGCTCTGATTTCATTTATGCCTCTTCAGACCAAGGTCAGCTGGAATCAAGTTAGATTTACTCCAAATTTACTTGTCCTCAGAGCTGTGCTCCATCAGGAATCTATTCTCCCCAGCCTGAAGATTGTTAACCTCCGTTTACCACTTCTAGGTAGCAAAGGGAATGCAGCCCTAATTTAGAGCAGTGACAGGGGCCTAGGGGATGTAAATCCTCCATGAATTTCCCTGGATGCAATCCATGCAATCGAGTAAGTGCCTCTGCAGTGTGAATTTTCACTCACCTATAAAACCCTGTGGCCGACAGGCTGACACAGCTCTCGTAGGCGGTTTTAATCTGGCAAAGTGGACAAGAGTTTGAAAGCAGTAATTGTACAACCAGACCCTGTGAAACAACTGCACAAAAACATTTCCAGGAGGCCTCAGGTAGAAAATGTCCAGTGACAGACAGCTGTCACAGTACCCAACTCCAGCACTGCCAAAGATGATGATTGCAGCTGCTTCCCCAAATAGCCCCATCAGCAGCTACCAAGGGCAGAACTTGAACCATTGGCAGAGGATAAAACTTGCTTTTGTTTGCTCGTCTCTCAGCTACAGGTTAGACTTTTAGCCTCAGAGACAAAGGTTAAATTGATAGGTCATCTTCAGTGAGGGAAATTCTATCCTGACTTCCAAATCACAAAGTCAAAACTCATCCGATGAAGAGCAGAGCGTGGATCTGAAAATTACCCAAGAGCCTTACAGCCCACCAATCTCTTCTCATCGAGGATACAGAGATTTTGCAGCCAAGGAGCACTACAGGGGCTGAATGGCAGCTCAAAAAAAGAGTTGTCTTTGCCACAGAATGCCTTTATTAAAAAATAGGTTTCCTTCTGTCCAAGGCTATAGCCTGACTAGAAGGATACATGTAACCACTCAAAACTTTTATTTGACAAAGATTGTCATAGGCAGGCCCCAAAATTTTGAGAAATAACAGTATTAAAGTAATAACTGATGTTTTGGGGATGACCTCTTGCAAGCTTTAATTACTCGGAAATCCATGCCAGGTTTCTGTTCCACTGTCTTTGCCCAAATTTATGCTAGCAAGATGCAGAAGGCCTGGAGGACACACCTGCACACATGGTTTGCCAATTAAAACAATCTCTGACAATGTCCTCTTGTCTCATGACAGATACAAACAGCTTACCCATTCTTCCCAGGATCCTTTGGGATTAGACTGTTTGATTGGCTCAAGCCTTTTTAAAATAGTCTGACATGCATTCTAGAAACAAAGAGAGAAGAAATATTTTAAGTTTTGAATAGTCAGCTTATAGTATTAAGAACCCCATAAGAGTTTTAAAGAACCTTCTATTTAAGTCAATATTGCCTTTAGGACCTTGGCATGTCATAAAAAGGAACAAACGGATGTCTTGCTACATAGGAAGAAGCGTTGACTGAAAAGGATTTTAAAGGAGACCGGCTGTGCTGATAGCAGAAAGGAATCCCAAATTCAGCACAGAACTTTCTGGACTATGACACAAATAGAGGAATTCCACCCATTTATACATTAACTTTATCTGTACCAAGTTTGCAGGTAATCAGGATGGCTTAGCATATCTTACAAGATGATCCTTTAACACTGAAAACCAAAAAATTCTTCCCAAAATTCAACCTACTCAGACGAGCTATGCAGAGATTAAAAACAGCCTGAAAATTTTACTTCACATGTTACACCTCCCTTTTTATTTCAAACTAAGAATGACCAGTACTACATCCCTCTTTAAAAAGAAAAGTCACATACCCTGCAAAATGTACATTGGTAACTCCCCCATGGCAGACAGTCACAACCATGCCATCACTACAGCAGAATGTTTGCTCTGAGCGTATCAGCACTTAGAGGTTGTGGGGCACAGCTCTCAAACCATTGACTATTAATACATGCAGCAAAATACATTTGTTATAGATAAGGTTGCATTAATTACTTAGAAGCTGGCTATTTAAATGGATGCTTTGCTCTGCTCATTTTGAGTAATCCCAAACACTCTATTTTTGGAACTACCAAAAGACTGAAGGAGAGTTTTGAACAACTTGAAAAAAATATAGTTATTCATAGAGTAGTTATAACAGGTAAATAAGTTATGAGGGATCTTTAGACTGGAACTGCTTTTGATGGTTGTTTTCCTTAAGCAACAGACAAATACACATCAACATTTCATGCTCTGAAGCCCCCACTTGTAACCTCCTCCCTTGAATAACTCAGCTTGCATACATAGACAGCCATTCCATTGATGTCCGCACTGACTGAAGCAGCTGTCGGGGAGGTATTTGGAACAGTGTTCGTGCTGGTCTCACTGATGTAAATTTTGGAGGTGGGGACTCCCAGGGACCTGCTAGCAACCTGCAGAGCAAAGGTAAACAATTGGTAAGCAGTGCTTCTTATCCATGAGCTCAGTCATGGCTTACACTGCCAGAACTCACCTGCAACCTCTACCCTCTCCCACCATAAACTTCATTTTTCCTGCAGACTCAGTTGTTTCAGTGACTGAGAACTAACCAGGGCACTACATTTGTTTCACAGACTGAATGTGTGTGAGCACATACACTTTTGCCACAATGACATTCACTTCACTACTGTGAGAGAAAATTCTTCTCTCAACAATTAAAAGAGTCAGAGGATCAAGAGCCCTATGAAACTTGCCTTTCATTTTCCTGCCAAAGGAATGTTGCTCCTTTAGGCCTTTTTAACTACAAAGGTATTAGAATATGCAGATAAATACGTTTGCAATACAACTAATTTTTGTATAAAATGTATGTAAACTGTACCTTATGGGGTGAAATGAAATTGCCAGAGAAGATAAAGTGCAAGCATAACCTGCATTATCTACATAATAAGATTTAAAATGATGAAGAATATAATTTTCATACTCAATTGGGATAATACTCAGGCAATCTAGCACTGCTGCTGAAACAATGAAGAGGAATTAGTCATGATTTGCTACACTCTGCATGTACACAGAGGAAGTGTCAAGCTGCCTGAGGCAATACAGTAGGGTGAGAGTAATTTTCCTGAAAAGATGTCTCATTCAGTTAAGTCCAAACTCATTATTACCTGGATCATTTTGGTGTGAAGTCCTTGACCCATCTCAGTCCCCCCATGTGTAAGTAACACAGAGCCATCTGTATACACGTGGACCAGAGCTCCAGCCTACAAAAGGGAACATTAATCATCATAAATTAACTAGTGAAGTACTTAGCAGACTACAGAGAGAACTCATTCAGAACCAGACTAAGGTTGTTCTTTGGTGTAACTGAAGCCACTAGTTTACACTTGAGGTGAGCTTGGTTTAGCCGCACCAACTCTCTAGAAGCTCCAATGACATAACAAACCCCAGTCAGTATTTTCAGCTCAGAAAGCAGGTGAAGTGACCCAAACCTGCTCCTGTGAAACACAGATGCACCCTTCACCTGGACTTGCCAACACCACTGACAGTCCATCAAATCAGCTCAAACACAGGAGCAGTGTTTCTACTACTGAGGAAGAGGGAAGGCAGGAAAATGAACCTAACACAATACCATGAAAACACAGCTACATTGTGGTGTCTTTTGGACAGTATAAACTGGTAACTCTGGTGCTGCTCATTTTGGCTTGAAAAATGTGTGTTCCTTCTTAACTAATTTACTACTTCTCCAAGAAGCTCCAGTTTGGTACAAATGGAGGAGGGCCTGGGGGAGGCAGGATAAATGCAGCTTCTCTAGTGAAAAGGTGAATGATATTTACAGACCTGGTTCAGAAATGGGACAGTGAAACTGATGCCAAATTTGGTAGGAATGATGCACATCCCTCTCTTCTTCCAGCGGTTCTGCCTGCAAGGAAAGAACATTATCCACATACCCATGAGTCTTTTATCAAAAATCAATACTGTGCTTCCCTCTGACTGTGTATCAAATAGAAATTAAATAGCTGACTGTGATATAGACTGAGTTAATCACTAATTTATATTAAAGAAAGGCTCTCTTTATGGGCTCCAACAAGAAGAAATTCCAACTGAAAATGCTTCCCTCAAGCATTATAGAAGCAGTTGCCTGGACTATTAACTATTCAGCTGTATATACAAGGCAACTAAAAAAGACTGTAAGGGAGGGGAAAGCCTAAACAAACTGCCTTGATAGTCACGTGAAAATCCTAGCTGGACTTAACTTGATCCTAGCTCTCCTTTGCTACATTTCACTTACAAAATCATGCCATGCTAGGTCTGATTCCTGCCTTATTTATGCTACCAGCTCGCTGATAGATTTTTCTTCAGACAGTGAGCACAAAGGAGTTTGCAAAAAGAGAAATTTTTAGAAGCTGCCCTGCAAATGTAAGATCTGATTTCACATCATTTGAATTGCTAAGAGAACTTCAGAAGGTGGTAGGCAACAGGTGCACCCAGTAACAAGACAGCTCCACAACACCCACTTGTTGAATTCTTCAATCAGTTTCTTCCTGGCATGGTAGCTAGAGCTTGACAAACATTCATCCCAGCATCGCCGCAGAGTAAATCCCTCCAGCTTTTGGTTAAAATGAGTTGTGTCCCCTTCGTAGTAGAGATTGAGCTTCCGCACCTTCCCAAAGAGACACAGAAAGGACAGGCCAAGCTTAATGCTTCAGGCAAGGATGGATCAGATCTAAAGTGTGTTGGTTCCTAACTTCACTCCTTTGCTTTTTCTACAGAACAAAACAATGAACAAACATATAACTGTTTATGGGAAATCAGGAACTAAGACATTAAGGCTTAAGGGAATTTTCAGAGATTGGGACTTAAGCACATTGACAGTAGATTAAGGTAGCTAGTGCCTTTGGACTTTCTTTTTTTTAATATCTATCCTTAAAGCAGATGTTAAAAAATTGAGGCTACCAAAGAATTTAACTAAACAGAAGATAATCCATGTTATAATGTGTCTGTCACACAAAAAGTTTGAGATCCTTCTAAGAGCTTAGCAAAAATGAAGCCAAAGTTCTTATCCTTGAAAATCTTATGTGGCCGTGTCCAGTTCTCAGAGCTTGTTCAAAGGCACCCTGAAATGTGTCGCTGGGTCTGTACCTCCTCAGGTGGCAGGCCACACTTCCGAGCAAGGTCGCTCATCCAGCACTCAGCAATCATCATTCCCTGGGGCCCTCCAAAGCCACGGAAGGCTGTGTTGGAAGGCAAGTTGGTCTTGCAAATAATGCCCACGCTGCTGACATTGGGGATGTTGTAGGAGTTATCCAAATGTAACAGGGCTCTGTCCATAACCTGGTGAAGAGAAGGAATGGAGGTGGACACATTTTACATGAATCAGATGTCAGACTTCTCACTAGTGCCAAAACCAGACTGGAGGCTCTGAAGGTAATTTACAACCACAAGCATTTTCTCTTGCACCCTGCAGTTCTGCAGCCAACACAGCTGGACAAGCATTGAAGTGCAGCCAGTGCTGCCTCCCACGTGCAATGAAGCGTCAAGAGGCGTCCCCCTGAAGGACAGGACAATAAGCACAGTGCTCTGTTGACACTTATGGCTCTGGGACAGATTGAGCTTCAAAGTCGTATTTTGGCTCTGAGCTTACGCTGAGTCAAACTGTTACTAAATGTCATTAACCTGTCTGGCAGAAAGAGAGTTTTCTTTTCATTATATTGAGTAATCTGTTATAGGAAGAGAAGTCTTGCTGATATCAAGTGACTCAGCACTGGGCAATGGCAGTAGGGGCAACCATATGAAATAAAGACTTTCAATAGCTACATCTGAACTGCAAGATTTGAGATCTTTGTCCACTTAGTGTCCACAATGGGAAAGGGAAGAGCTTCCTTCTGGCTTGTGTTCCCAGATTTCCCTTCCAGCAGCAGCAGAGAGGAGATTGCACACAGCCCAAACTTACTTCAATGTGGGGCAACTTCCAATTCCCTGATTCAGACACAGGCAAAAAGACAATTTGCAGAGATGTACCCTCAAAGAGACCCTCAGCTTATGCCAAGACACTTGCCTGTCATTTTGCTCTGCCCAGCACTAGTCACACTGCTACCATCAAATGTGGCTCTGGTAGAGAGCTCTTGCAGTTCTTTCCTATTGAAATGGATGCATTTTTGCAGAAAATTATCAGAGACTCAGTGGACTGGAGAAAGTGAGCTAGAATAAACCTGACTGATACTAGGCTATTGAGCTGGTCACTCACATGACAGAAAAGGAGAGGTTTTTTACTTATCAGTGCAAAACTTCTTGGAGAGAAACCCGGAATTCAGGGCCATTTTATGTTCTTAGTGCTTGTGAACTTGGTGTTAGCTTTAGCCATCCTTAACAAGCTTGTTGATTTAGGCACTCTGCCCTGATCAGCCTTGACTGGGATGCTTCTTATTCCAAGGCACTATCTTTCCCCAAAGCTGGGGAACTGTCAGTCATCTTGCATTGTGCAACACCTCTTCCATCACAGCCCTCTCTAACGCAAAGCAACCATTCTTGACCCCTTTGCTCAATCCAAGTGATTACAGCATCAATAAGAATTACATGGCACATGCCAAGGCAGGTCAGTTGGCTCAGAGAGCATTTGTAGAAGCCCAAAATCCCTTCAAAGTCTGTTTTCAGTCATGTCAGAGCCGCATGTGCAAGCAATGCAGTAGACAAGAGTTGTCTGAAGTTAGAGCAAGAGGTTGCACAGAGAAACACCTTCTGCCTAATTAGCCATCAGAAAATTTTACTTACACCATGAGAGAGGTCTACGGAGTTGCCTCCATTGCTGTAGTATGACACCTCCAGACTCTTGACTTTCCCATTCTTCATGAAACCAACCTGTCAAGAGAGCCTCCTCAGTAATCAGTTCTCTACAAAATGTTCTGTTTTGTGCTTCCCTCCAAAAACTGAATGGATCTCAGAGGCAGAAGGCTGACTGTCCCCAGTGCAAAATAGGACAGGCAGCAACTGAGGGAGTTCCCCAGCAAAGGATCCATGCATTAATCTTAATATTGCTCCAGAGAACTCTTCAAAATTAAGTGCTGGCCACTTATCACAGGCACAATTTCCTTAACAGGTTTTTGCTCTCAAAAGCAGCAGCAGTTGGAGGGGATGGAAGCAAAAAGGAACTTAAAGCACATCACAGTGTAAAGGATGCTTTAAAGGAATGAGGGAGCCCTCTAAGAGCAATGTGATTGTCAACAGGGGCAAAGTCTTGGTTGCAAAGAAGAGAGAATTATTTATGCTGAGGTCACCAGAAGGGAACCATCCAAGCCAAAATAACTTCTGCAGCACTTTAACAGGAAAAATGCTATGACCCATCTGACCCAACCCTTTTGCAGCAGAGGAGATCAGCAGTGAAATGACTGTAGCAGCAAGTTTTTCACAATATCTTACTACTCTCTGGTGTCTCAGGGGACAACACTGAGACAACATGCATTCTGTTCCTGTGTGTGCATACCTTGTACCTCCCCAGGAAGGGGTGTCTCCCACCACTTATCAGCATGTCCTCATCTCGGTCCAGCATGCACCTCACTGCACGCCCAGTTCTGTGAAAGAACACAGTTTTTTAGGCAAAGCCTGAAATGAACAATACCGTTCCTGCAGAACAAGACTCTCCTCTTTGTCTTTCCAGAGTGGCAATGGAGAGTTAAGGGTAAACTTCTTGGTTTATGTATCTTCCTCTTAAGAAAATGGCAAGATTGGGTAAAAAACATAAACATCTCAGAAGCTGGGAGCTGTTTGTGAAAACTCTTGCAAAGATTCTTGTATTAAAAAGAAGGGTACTTTCTTATAGAGACAGATGCTGATAGCTGAGCAATCACTGTTTTCCAGGCTATTTCTCAAGGCACTCTTTTGGCTTTGAAAGCAAGAATGCCATAGGAATTATATAATAATGCAAGGTAAAGTACTAACTAGCCTTGAATTTGACCTTGTTTTTTATTTGCTTATTTATTATCCAAGGAGGAAAACAAGGGGGAGAGTAGGAGTTGCTCTTTATTATCTAACAATTTTGCCTTCCCAGTGCCTTTCTTCAGGTTGTACAAATATCTAGGGAATGTCATAGATGTTATTTTGTAATCTCCAGGATGTCAAATGGTGGTTTGGCTGGCAGAGATAAAGGGAAGAAAAGAATGCAAATGTATTACTGATTAATTAGAGAAAACAGGTGGTTTGCTCAGAACAGAAAAAAATACAATTGATTTTAGAACAGAGCTTCATTTTGGCTGTTCTCTTCCAAAAGTATTCTATCAAACCGCTGCTGTGTTGCAAGATCTCTCTAGCACTGCCAGCAGGGTTCATCCTCCCCTAGGAGGGCAGTTCTGGGAAGGGCAGAGTTACAGGCAGGGCACAAATGTCACCTCAGAGTCCCTGTTCACTCACAACCACAGAAACTTGCACAATTAAAGATGAGCCCACATCACAACCCCAGAAACCAGAAGCACATTTCCAATGTACACTTCACACATGGTTACAGTCCAGGTTCAATCCCTGAGCTTTTAGGGGTTTGAAAAGTTCCAAGGTCTGCCACCCTTCCTAGGGAAAAATCCAAAGACAGAGTTTGCAGAAGAGCAGACTAACCATGGTGTAGTAGGGTTTTGAACAAGGAAGAGATTCTCATGCCTCTACTAAGAAGAACAATAAACATGGCTAGTGCTGGATTTTGAAATGGTTTGGGGTGAACTGAGGGGAAGAGGCAAATAATTTGAGATACAAGAGTTTTCAGAGAGCACCAAACGAATAGAAGAGTAAGGAGGTTTTTCCCCTTTCCTATTAAAAGCTGACATTCCCACATAAACTGAACCCCTCTGAGCAGGTTCAATCTCTCCTACGAGCGAAGACCCCATTAAACAGCTCATTTGGGAAATCCCAAGCTTGCTGCAAGTTGTACAGTAAGAAGATATGAAGAGTATTGAAAGTGCTCCAGTGCAAATGTTGCTCCACAAAGAGGCAGGCTGGGACAGTCTGAAGGAAAAAAGCACTGTTCCCCACACCCAAGCTTACTTGAAGGCTGCAACAGCCGCTACAGATGACAAAATAGTACTCCTAGTCTCTTTTCCTCCAAATCCTCCTCCCATTCTTTTCACTCGAACCACAACCCGATTTGAAGGCACTCCCAGTGCATTAGCAGCAAACTCCTAAAGAGAAACAGAACAGCAGAACATGCAGGGAGCTGAGCTGGTGTTGAGAACTAGATACCAACACACTGCCTTCCTGAAACCATTTCAACACTGCAAACATTGGATTTGATGCAACTGAAACTGAGAAACAAATGCCTTTTAGGCAGCAGGTTAATGAGAGAGAGTTACCTGTGTCTTCATTGGGTTTTGGGTCGACACAAACAGTTCTATCTCACCATCCTCTCCCTTTGGCACAGCCAAAGTACAGTGAGTTTCCAGGTAGAAATGCTCCTGACCACCAAGGTACATCTCTCCTGGAAAATGGAAAGAAATGCCCCATAGACAGGGCATCCCTGGTGTTATAACCTGTCTCCCATCATGTGTTGTCTTCAATCTACTGCTTTTTGGACATGTTCTAACTGTAAACCCTTTGCACTGCCCAGCACCAGATATCACTGGCTCTAAAATTGATACTTCTGGTTCAATGTTTAAAAAACAACAAAAATAAACTCAAAACAAACAAACAAACAATCACAAAAACCCACAATTAAAAAAAACCAGACATTCTCCCTTTTCACTTTCTAGATACCTTCATTTCAAAACACAAGTGGCTGGCATTTCAAAAATAAGCCTGCACACCATGCCATTGATCCAACATCCTCTAAGATGCAGTATTTGGTGCCTTTCAAGACTGCCCCAATAAGGCCACTGAGATAAGGATAAAAATAAATCAAGTATAGTCTAGCTGAGTAGATAAAATACAAGGTTATAGACTTTGAAGCAGGAGAAGAAAAATAGAAACCCAAAATGCCTTAAGATGATCTAACTGGGAATCAACTCTCTACCACTCCATGTGGCTCTCTCCCAGGAGATCTTACCTGGCAGTGCTGAGGGTACAATTTCCAGTCATGCTACACACTATTAAATGTCAGAATCAACCTCCTTTCTCAGTCATGGCCCTGATCTGTTCATTGTGTCCCATTTTCCTAAGACACAGCAGTACACCAGATTAAAGGAAATTAGCTGTCTATAAGATTCAGACCAGACTATGGTTGGACAGGGAAAATCTCCTATATCGAAACGTTTCAGGAAAAAAATATCACTTTGTAGGAATATTTGCTCAAGCAAAATGTGTCCTTTCATTGGAAAAGAGTGTTTTCTGGGGGCATAGCTCAGAGCATCCAGGTCTGTTTGAAACAATAAAAGCTTGCACGAGCTATTTGTATACCAGACTGAAACTTTCTATGAAATTAATTTAGTCCTGCAAGCCTTACTTTCAGTTTCATGCGCATAAAAAGGAGGCTGATAGCTTGACTTCTTTTGCCACAAATTATCCTATTTTAAAACAATTATTAATGCTTATTCTCACCTTCCAAAATGTGATCAGATTCTTCAAATCCTTTCTTCACATCTCCCTTATTAATCCTCTTTATACCCTTAAAAAAGGATTGTTTCTCAATAGCTTCCTAGGAAACAGAATGACACAATGACATTTTTGTGCAAGCAGAGTGAAATCAAAGCTTCCTCTGACTGAAGGAGAAATATCCAAGATAAAAAGCACAAGAACTTATCAGACACCAACTATGGTACTAGCCAAGAGACCTGACTAAAAACAGAACAAAACTTTTGGCAACACAGCAATTTCACAACAAACACCATAATTGGACAATCAGAGGTTGCTCCTTGTGACTCATTGTGGACCCAAAACTTCGAGGTCTGTAGCCACCAGAGCTATAACTTGAAGCTTACAACTTATATTAGCTTTTGTCTGTGGCCCAGAAGGTGGGAGAAAGGAAAATAGGGGGGAAAAAAAAAAAAGAGAGAAAAAAAAGAGACAGAAAGAGAAAACTAAATCTCTCAGATAAGAACTGAAGAAATAGTTCACTCCTGAGCTAACAGACAATGATCTTTCTTGGGGAAGTTTTCCTTTTGCCAAAACTGAAGCTTTCCATAATGAAAAAACCTCACGGAATGATCAAACAACAACAAAAAATCAGCACATTTTTGGCTCCACTCTCATGTTCCCTGGCTGAATAAACAACTAGAAGCCTCAGAAAAGGCAAAGTTTTCACAAGTTGTTTGTGAATCCACAAGTCATATGAACAACCCAAAATCTCTGTCCTCAGATGACAGTACCAATGCCTGTACGAGACAGCGCACAGACTCTTTGTATTTGCATTAATCCAATTCACATTACAAAATACATGGTACAGAATACTGGCTATTAAAAAAATTTAATTAGAGTCCCATGATTCTAATTTCTGCACTAAGAATGGCTTCATACATTTTCCTTCTCCTTTCTAGGTATGAATGCTGTCTAGATATTATCATTTGCTTTTACTGTCTCTTAAGGAAATCTTGTCAACAAATTTTCTAGCTAAACAAATAAAAAAGCATGAAATGATCACACATTGTTGATATGAATTCCTTCAGCTTTGAGAAAAGCCACTTAAAGACTGTGTCCATACAGTTCACAGTGGGGAGTAAACTCCTGAAAATTAATTTCATCAGTTTAGAGACTAGACAAGTGGTCTGCAGAAATCTCAGAGAAGCAGTGCAGTGACAGAGCTAGAGAAGGCATTTTCACACTTTATTATTGCTTGTTATAAATGAGAGAATGAAGAGTGAAGGGATATCAATGAAGCCAGCAGGGTCATACCAGAGAATATTAAAAGCAAGCCTCTGTGGGTAAGAATGTAACTCACAGTAAGTTTGTTCATTTAAACAAATTTGTACTGAGCACAATATATCTACCCAAGTTTGGTTTATTTGTTTTAGCTTTAAATAGCACAGAACAAGTTAAGGTACTCTAAATCGGTAGGGCATCAAAGATGTGCCTTCTTTGTATTTAAATACACAAATTATTCTTTCTATCCATACCCTGTTGCACCCACAAAGACAAACAAAATGTGAGGTTAAGTAACCACATGTATGAGCACAGAACTAGACATCAGGGGGTCCCAAGCCAGCTGCAGATGCAGAACTGAGCCATCTTACCTGAATTGTGACAATGGGTTTAAGTTCTTCATACTTAATCTTCACAGCTTTAGCTGCTCTTCTGGAATGTTCTTGTGTGTCTGCAAGGACTGCACCGATGATATGACCAACACAAGTGACCTACAGGCAAGATTAGGACCCACCATCATTTGGTGTGTACATATGCAGTAACTGAGAGGCTCATGATAATTCTCTTTATTTATTCCTTTTGTGTAGTTTTTCATGTTTGTTCAGAGCAGTCTATTTAAAACCAGCCCAGGGGAAATAATCACAAGCAAATTGGGACAGCAACTGAGTGAGTGAGCCTGTCCCAGGGGGCTGCAGCTTAGAGAAGAACAGTGCAGATGGCACAGAGGAGAGGGGCGCAGGGCAAAGGGACTCAGGCCTTGTTGAATTTGGCACCAAGATTTCCACTTACCCCAGCGCAGCTAGAATTTCTCTCTGTATAAAGCAAAGGACTTGACTGGGCAACAGGAGAAATGTTATCTCCTGAGCAGCATGATTGAAAAAGGCTATTTTTAACCACATACCACATCCTCAGCAAAGACAGTCTCATCATTAGCGATGCCGGTGATGTTACTGCCAGGAACATCCTTGGCGGAGACAAAACACACGAACCCAGGAATGCTCTGAGCTTCAGATGCATCTACAGAACTAAGGAAAGGAGAAGAGAGAGTGTTATGTCTCATTTTTAATTTGTGTCAGCGCCTATAAGATTCCAGTATACATTCAGGCCTGATTCCCTGAAGTTTGGCTATGCCATGTGAAAATCATGTGAGACCAAGGCAGAAAGGGTAACATATAAGACTAAAAGCATTTGGGATCTATATGATAATGTTAATCCTGACTGAGACTGATCACCAGTCTGCTTCTTTGGACTATATCATACGTTTTTTCCCTAAGACGTCTCTGAACTTGATCCAATTGCCACGTGTACTAAAGATGATTTGATGGCAAATTGGTGTTAGTGATACTGTGCCTCCACTGTCTTCTTAGCTGCCATGATTCTGTAAAGGTAAGATTCCTCCCTGTCTATGGATAAACACGAAATTTTAGTGCAGACACACATTATCTGGCATGGGTGAGTCAGGGAGAAATTGTTGAGGATCCATCACAAGGAAGCTGCAGGAGTTTTAAGAGGATGCAAGAGAAATGATGCTCAAAAAGACTAAAAGCTTCATGAAAGACTTTCTTTGGTAATCAGCAAAAGAGGTACCTAATCAAAATGTTTGTCAGCTTGAATCATATATAGATTTAAAACTCAGTGACAAAATAACTAAAAAAGGGCAATATAATTTAATTTTTATATGGAGAACTTAGTAAAAAATGTATTACAAAAGACTTTCAGGCTCCTTTTGCAATATTCTGTACATTGGCTATACAGTTGTCTTGCTTTACAGGGAAATACTTGTGAGTAGAAAAGCTGTGGCTTTGTTTTTGCTGACCGAATGATTTGTTGTCTTCTGTAAATTGCTGCAATTTTTTCAGCAACTTGTTTAGATTCCTGGATACAAACTGTGCCTGAAAGTAGCTGTTTATGCATCCCAGTGAGCCACAGACTTTTTTTAAAAGACATTAAATGTATGAATGAACTTTCCCACGTGAACCCTTAGACAGCAGGAACAGAAGACAATGCTATTTTTCTTTGGAAAATTCTCTTTCCTGTGTTTCTGCAGTAGTACCTCACAAACAATCCCCTGACAGTTTCCCTTAGTTACAAATCCAGAGGCAGATGATGTCTGATTTACACTTGGTGCTCAAAATCTGATTCAGATGAAGTGGAAGTTTTCAGAGTCAATATTTTGACTGCCAAACTCGTAGGTTGAGATACTTTTGTCCCCTGATTAAATATTCTACTTCCTCTACAAAATATTACAGTCTCCCAGCCTGACATACATATACCTAAGGTAAATGCAAGAGAATGTGTACAGCAGCTTTTAGAAAAAACTGCATGTTGTGGTCACAGGCATGGATCTGATGCTTTCTCTGATCTCCCCATTAGCCCCCTTAGTAGCAACAACACTTAAGTGTCTGCAGTTCTCAACAATGACCACATTGCAACATCTAAAATTTAACTATGATGACAGAGCAACTTCTTTCATAACCTGGGAATCAACTACTACATCTGTGCATCCATGACCACCATGCTGCCCATGCCAGATCAGACCACTGTGGGAAACCTCAGGGCAGGAAGCCTAACTAGGCAGGAAGCATTGCCTAAGGAATGAACAGCACATTGCAAGGCTATGGAGGATGACACAAGTCAATGTAACACAGAGTGTCTCACATCAAAGCAGCTGAGGGCAGATGGGGCCTGCAGAGCCACCATCATGGAAACACAATTAGGGTTTGTGGGGGCAGCCAGCCCTGCAATATGACAACATTAAAATTCACATGAGAATGGAGATGGCATTACCTGCCAGGATTGGATTTTCTGAGTTGGTTAGTCACTATTGTTACAAATTAGGTACCAGTCATGCCCTGGATGGACAAAATGCCTTCAGAGACAGCTGCACTTCCAAATACTGACCTGTCCCCCTTGCTACAGCCAAGCACAAACAGGGCTACACTCATAGCTGAAGCCAACTCAACTGTTGTCCAGAGGGCTTGGTCACAGCCCATGCAGGGAAAACCCAGTGCACACAGCTGATTCACCAGCAGGAAAGCTGGCAGAACCATATGTTACAACCTAACTTATCAGGCAGATAAGAAAGAGAATCTTCAAGCTGTATGCTCTGGTTAGTGACTAAAATGACATCTCACACACTGTGGTGCTCTCCTCCTCCTTTTTAATTCTGCGTGCTTGAGTATAAGAGATGGGAAATGCAAAAACTTTGCCTAGGGCTGAGGGCTTTTGTGCTTCAGCAAAGCCCAAAGTTTGGTGTTAATTCCCTCATATTCCCACTGACGCAGACTTGCAATGCAGCTGTCACACACAGCTCGCCTCCATGTAACAATGTGCAATGAACTGGAGTTCCCACCTAAGCAAAAGCCTTTCCCTCACCCACACCTTGACAGATGGATGTTTTCTAAGCTACCAGGCACTGGATGCTTCCAACATCTGAAACTCAGAAGCGACACTTACAGGATCTTAGCGTGGGCTTTGGTGCTGGTCACCAGCGTTAGGTACAGCTCATTCTCATAGTGAGGGATGTCATCGCAGTAAACAGCCTCTCCACTGGCCTGTTTGGCTGCTGAAACGTGCATCAGAGGCCGGCCCACCATATCTTCCACTGCCTGTCCCCTGGGCACTTCCTGCAGTAAAACACACAGCTGACTACTGCTGGCTTGGATTGAAGGGGATGGAAGCGCTGATGGGAGAGCAAAAGGCACTGTGAGACATTCTAGTGAATGGGGAATGGGATGGGGGCTCAGTCCTGTGGGAAAGGAAGGTAAGCAGGATGCCACAGGATGTGGCTACACAGAGGGGAGCTGTAGGGAATGAAGTAAAAGGGATTTGGGGTTTGAAATTGCTGTGGAAGAGAAGGGTTTGATTTGATAGCTTGCATAGAAGGTTCAGGTCCTAAAACTGAATTCTACTCTCAAAGCTGAAGAGAACAGGTCACCAAGAGAGAAATAAGAAAGAAGATACATCCTGAATCTGAAGCCTGAGAGATGCAAAGAAAGGCAGGCTGTAACTGGGGAAAGCAGAAGGGGAATTTCAGTTTGGATATGGAGCTGGCTGCAGGAGGAAAAGTGATTTTTAGGAAGCTGTACATGTCAGCAATAGTCTTGGGCAATGATAGGAATCAATATTATCCTAAAGTGAGGAAAGCACTGAGACCCAAATACAAGCTTTACGTATGGCATTATATAAGTTTATGTAATGACCATACTCAGGGAGACAAGAAGGTAAGAAGCACAGTTTGAGCTACAGAGAAGCCTGGGTCTACATCATGCTGACACTGCTACTTACTTAGGAAAGCTGCTACTTACTTGGAAGAGCTGGGCATTTGCAATGGGATCTTTGTGAAACAGCTCTGTAGCACTGATGTAGTTTGAAGGGACAGGCTCACACAGATTTTTCTGCCAGAGACAAATTAAAGAAAATCACCTTCTCTGCCAATTCCTTTCTCACATGTCCTAGCAGCCCAGGATATTTTCCATTCTCCATCTTCCAGTGAAGAAAATTCATGTTCTACTGAGTTAAAGTCAAACAAGGCTCAGGCTCTGTGCAAAGAATAACCACAGACCCACAAGACTTGTTGTAATGCAGCAAATGTGAGAAGTCCAGGAATCATCCTATGAACCCACACAGCAACATCCTTCCACAACAAGGTGAGAGTGCCACAAGGAAGCAAGTGGGAAGATGCACAAGTCACTGTTATGCAGGTAAGGAGTAGAGTACCTCTGGCAGCTATTGCAACATGGATTTTGTTACCACGTGTGACTCTGCTGGAATCCGAACCCTCCTCTTTCCCACCAAGGCAGCACAAAGAGGTTCTCCTTCCCCAAATTTGCCTTCCTGAGGAGCACTCACCATGCCACTCTTGCTCAGTTTCTGAAGGACTGTCAGGTAGAACTTGAAGAAGAAGCTGAGGGTGAGTGTGCGTCGGAAATCCACCATCCCACCAGGAGCAGAAGGAGACAGATCCATCTCACCCGACAGTAAGCGGCAGGCATCCTGCAGCAGCTTCTCATTCCAGTCTCTGCAAGTGTGCAAAGGTGACACAGAGCCCTAGTTCAGCCCCAAATATCACCAGGGCAGACTAACTCTTCTGACAGAGAATCATAAAATATGCTGAGTTGGAAGGGACCCATCAGGATCATTGAGTCCAGCTCCTGGCCCTGCACAGGACCATCCCTAAGAGTCACACCATGTGCTTGAGAGCATTGTCCAAACACTTCTTGAACTCTGTCAGGCTTAGTGCTGTGACCACTGCCCTAGGAGCCTGTTCCAGTGCCCAACCACCATCTGGGTGAAGAACCTTTTCTTAATATCCAACCTAAATCTCCACTGGCACAGCTTCATGCTGTTCCCCCAAGCTCTCAAGCAACCACTGTAAGTTCTATCTGTTTATGGCACAAGTGTGTGCTTTGCTGTCGTCTTGGGCTCATGCTACCTTTCCTAAAGACATAGCAAAGCTATTAAATGATAAAAGCACTGATTTTTCAGACCAGTTTGGAATGAACAGTCTTGTAGGTCATGCACACATCCAGCTTTTGTCCGCTTTGACAGATGGGTGAATTTGGCAAGGAAATGGCTCTCTGAATGAGAGAACGACATGGATCTTTGAGAGTAAGGAATACTGGAGGAAGAAGGGCATCACCCCAAACACATTGCTGCAGAAGAACAGCTATACTTCTTCCCCTTTCTCCTTTGGTGTACTTTTAGAGATGATTTAGGGTATTTAAACTGCTCCTGTAAAAATCAGCACAGTTCCATTAGACAGTCTTTTTATCACAGAAAAATTTCTACCTGCCAGTGAGTTCCTTGCAAGTTTTTAGGGCCAGGACAGTTGTAGGAGCCATTCCTCCATAGCTTAGTTTTATCTCCTCCACTCGGCTTGTGCCGTCTCGGAACAGCACTCTCATCCCACAGGTCACAATAGCGATGTCATCCTCACGGCGGGAAGCCTGCTTGAAAGCTGAGAAGTATTCACCCTAGAAGACAAGAAAATATTTCTTTATTCCCCACCTTGGCATGCTTTGGAGTATAAATGGACAAGCTGTTAACGTATCTCTACAGGAACGAGCTATTCCAGGGAACAGTATCTGGTTGATTGATTGTGCAGGGCCAAGCAGGACATGTTTGTTCAGACACATTAATTTAATTCTAATGTATTAGTTCAGTGTTTATTACCAAGCCTACGACTGTGGGGGAAACAAGCTTTGATAGAGATCTGCTCATACCTGTCACGTTTTTTCTATATCTCTAGAGGAAGAAGCAAGACAGATTCTTTGTACATAAACAAGATTACAGTTTCTCAGCAACTTTTTTTTCCTCCCAGGCTGCTAAGCTGGAAGTCTAATCAGCAAAATTTATATCCTAAACCCCTCCCCTTCAGAAGTCTTTGAACTCTGCAAGAACTGAAATCAATAATCACAAACATCTCTCAGTTCTAGCGCAGACCAGACTAATTCATTAAAGACAATTTCAGTCTGTCACTGCAAATACAATTCCGAGTTACTATCCTGGTCTGCACAGAGCAAGGAAATTCTTGTAAATCCACCAGCAACAACAGCTCACAAAACTCAGCATCTCTCCTATGAAGACTGGCAGTAAATATGAGATTTAACACTCCACCAGGACACACCATGTAACAGTGTCACCCGAGACTCACAGCATGGTCAGTCCTCTTGCCTGTACTGCAGATTAGGACAAATTGCTGTTCAGGCACCCTGTAGACTAAGAGAGGAATCAGATCTGATGTCTTTGCACCACCCTTCTGGAGAGTTTTCTGACACCTTTCTTCTCTAATAGCTTAGCCAAGTGACTCCACACAGCACACCAGTCTGCTCCATTAATTACTTCTAATCTGAAGTGGACAGCAATTCTTTCATTATTGTGTAGAACAATTTCTCTACTGTTGACAATGAGAACAGTTTCACAAGAGGCCCCTTTTGTGCATGAAGGACTTGTTACTGGAGATATAACTCAAGGGTGTGCTTCGTTTCCTGAATTCAAGTAATTACTTGGCAGCCAGCAGATAATAGCAGAGGAGCATCAACAGCAACCTTCCAGTGAGGACATTCTGCCACTCTGCTTGTTAAAGCAATTGGCTTTCAAAGAGGAGGAAAAGCAGCCTCTTCTCTTCCTGCATACTTATGAGATTTCTAATAACATGATTGCAACAAGCAGGCAAAATTTACCTTCACTCCTCACCAGACACCTTCATTTTCTTGGTACAGAGTCCTGTGGGAGGAAAGGCACTCACAACTTTTCCTCACTAGGAGTGTAAGTCAGTTAACCATCACACCAGCTGCCCATGTCTGCCTGGGTCTCTTGGTAAACAACAGAGCATGGTCCCTCTAAACTATCACAGTGAAAGTTTCTAGGTGTTAGTTATTCTCACAGGAAACCAAGCAACCCTTACTCTTAAGGGCTGCACATTAAGGACCTAGATCAGTGTCCCCTTTCACTTTCTGGACAAGATGCAACACCAGAAAGGAGAACATTAAGAAATCCATAAGATCTAGGATTCACAGGCAACACACAACTTCTTTGGCTCATTGGCATGGAATAGAAAGATCAATAATGAATGAAGGTTGGAGGATATTAAATTAAAGGATGAAATAAGATTTCATATTACTTTCTGTCTCTTCAACAAGGAAAAAATTGTGATACTGTGAGCCTATGATGGCCATACTGAGGAAACAGTAGGTTTAGACTGATTTCCAAAGATAAAAATAGATATGCACTGGGTTGTCAGCTTTTTCTGTTTGAAAATCAGTAAATGTCTAGGTGGTGTACAATACTATTATCATAAAAGTTAAGTAACAGTGACAACTGTGATTTCCTTTTCAGGAATCTGTCTATATTTTATCTTTAATCCAGTGAGCTGTTTTCTTTCCTATTACTGTCTTTGCTCAGCTGAGATCCCCTTACAAGTATAGATTCAAAAATCCTTATTCCCTGAGTATCTTAAATATCTGACACACAATGAACAGGAGAAAAAGGTGTTACCCATTCTCCCTGAACAGCCTCTCTGTAATTAAGCCTACCCTGAGCTCAGACCCCCTGCAGTAACACAGACTTGTGTAAACTGATAAATTTCTTAATTTTTTCTGTCATTTGGCCAGTCTTACCCTTGGTATGACAAGCTACATCAATGCAAGATGTAACATCCGTTTCAAACAAAGATAAACAAAAAAAATTCTATCTAGTTGTGTGCCGACACAGCCCTGCTTCCATTCACGAGGAAATCACAGTAGCAGAAAACTTTGCCTGCCACATGCCAGTGCCTTCAGACATGCCCTGAAGAACTTCAGTCTCCCTACTTGTGAGCAAAGATCAGCCAAGAAACCACAAAGCTGAGAGTTCAAAAGTTGTTTTAGTTTTTCAGATCAATGAGCTGCATATAACCTAGGGATGAAGCCTCTGCCCTGCTTGTAAACATTTGTTTTGTGAAATTGCCATATGACTTTCATATGGATGGAGGAATAGGGTGTTTTCCTTTGGCAACCTCAAGTGTGTTTCTCATTTTGGCAAAAAGGGATGCTTCCTGCAATTACCACAAGTCCAAAGAAGGATCACTCAGAAACAGAAGAAAAACCACCATAAATAAAATAGTTTTGTTCCCTTGGTAGTTAAATAGAAAAATTAGAGAGGACAGACAAAGGATTTATTAGTTCTAGCAAAAAATACAATGGCATTTCAAGTAAATCAGTGTTTTCCACTTCTATAGAAAATGTGTCACTATACTGCAAATCCTTTATGCTGCTACAGCAGAGAAGCTTTCATTGTTCTGTTCAAAGGACACTTTGCAGCCTCATTTGAAGTTGCAAGTCCACATTGCCAAAATGCCCTAATAGTCAGTCCTTGTGGTTTACATCTTGCAAGACAAGCTTGCAGAAACTGAACTTCCCTTTTATCCATTCAGACTCTTCCCCATTTCTTTTCTCATTTCAGCTCACAGAAATTAAGCAGGAACCTTGGGAACATTAACTTCAATCTACGCGAGGAACTGCTAAAATATTTTCTGTACTATTTTTCAAGCAGAACTTATACCCCTGGGAACATTACTGACATTTTTCATCATTACCAAATGCACTCAAAAAGTTTCAGACAATAAAGTGAAATTTCTCTTTCTTGCACTAGACAAAAATCTTGGGCTTACCATACCTTATCATAGAATCCTGCTCCCCTTGCTTGTCAAAAATAGTGTGCTGATAGATTTTCCCCAAATAATTCACTTGCTTCCTGTCCATTTGGGACTACATAAGCATTTGGAGGTCAGTCAGGAAAAAGGTGCCTCACTTTGAAAATAACACTGAAATAACAGCATTTTAGCCCCACAGATGGTGCAGTTTTTTCCTACAAGCTTACCTTCTTGCTGTAGGGTATTTCAACAGAGAGAAGTATTTCTTCAGGCTTAACTATTGTCTTTCTGTACCCAGTGAAAAACTTCTCATCCATCGTGACAGTCCTTTTGCCCTCTGTGGAGCAAAGAGATCAATGGTGAAAAAATGAAGAATGGCAACAGTATGTGTGAAAGAGACTTCAGCCTACACAAATCACTCTCAATATGGTATCTGTTTTCATTCTTGCACCCTCTTTCACAAAATCAGATTTACTTTGGTGTATATGGAATCTATGACAGCTTCCGTCTACATCTGAAGTTTTCTTTGCACAGGAACTGATCAAAGAGACCTCCTTCCTTATCTAATTAAAGCTGAGCTTCCAGGTGAACCAGTTTCCAACATTCCAATGAAATCCCCCTCTTTCTCCCCTCCATAGCCTGCACACAAACCAGCACAAGAGAAAGTGAATTCACTGACCAGGCAGTCCACTTACTTCAAGGATCCTATTTTAAAAAAATTATTCCTAAGAACAAATAAAAACTGAGATGCTTGGCAGTCTTCATAGAAAAACAAAACAAAACAAGCTTCAGTCTTTATCTGGATAAACCAGAAGGATCAAAGTATGACAGTAACAGAAATTCTTTCATGCCTATTATTTTTCATTAATACACATTTTCAACCAGCTCTTCACAGGGATCTATCTGTAAGTACATAGGCAGTACCAGAGATTCAACCTGGCACAGAAGTTCAAAACTCTTTAGGAAGCCAACCGTAGGGCCAGGTTTAGGACTTGAGCCTCAAAAAGGGCAAAATCACTGGAGCCTCAGACTAATAATGTTAACTTCCACTTTCAAGTTCTGGGCTGACCTAAGAACCCATGGCAGAGGACTGCTGAGCATCCCACACCCCTCAGTGCCACAGGGAAATGTAATTCACTTACCTTTTGATACCAAAGTCAGTTTGCTTCCACTCGCCATTAACACAGGATTTAAGTCAGAAATTGGGCTTGCTGTCATTATGTTCCCACCAATAGCCTAGAGTGGAAATAAAGCATCAGATAAATATTAAAAATCTAAGCAAATTTAGGCCTTTAATTAAGTGGGCCTAAACCCCACAAAATCAGTTGCTGTCCCAGACAATATTAACATTTGCCTGAAAGATTTAGAACAGTATTCTGTTAATGTATTAAAACTACCTTATGTTGAAACCTCATATGCACAACAATACCAAAATTCAATCACTGTAGTTGCCATTAAGGGAAAATCCATGAAAATATAAAGTGTCTTTCCAGTAACAATCAGGAACCCAAGGTTTTTGGCTGCAATACGAATGTATGGCACAGTACCTTGTGGAACAGAAGTTTGTGTTTGGTAGGTTGGCTTAACTGCTTGCTTGAAATTTTTTTCTTAGAGTGTATGCAGTTTGGACACACCTTCCTCTTTAAAACTAGAGGAAAATTTGCCAGATCTGACACTACGACTGCCCTAGTTGTCATGGCAATAATATACACACCTGCTTCTTTGAAGTTTGTCCAGCAATCTAAATACTTTTTTTGTTAAATTAGTAAAATCTCACTACAGTTTCCTCCACCTGGTGATAACATCAATGGAAGACCTGGACAACTGCCATGTTTCCCTTGCTTGCTAGATGTGTGACATCAGTGCACCTCGGACACCAGCTGAGATCCCATCAGCTTCTGGGGTTGATTTTTGTGTGCTGGATTCTTTGCTGAGGTTTGCAAACCTTCTCGTGTGAGAAGCAGAGGGCACACCAACACTGCATGAGGCAGTCCAGCTCCTCAGACTGAGCTTTCAGCTACAGTCCCTGACACTCCTGAGTCACTTACAGCAACATTCCTGATCTGGGGCCCTGCAAACCACCGCAGCTGTTCCAGGACTGCCTGGAAGACCTCTGTTTTGTATGGAGGAAGGTCTGCCACTGCTTTTCTCATCACCTCCTCTACTGATCTCAGGGTACAGGCAGCACCAATGGTGATCCCTGTGAACAAACAAAGGAGAATTGTCACCCAAAATGTCAAGGTACAGGAGGATGGTTACAACTGTGTCTGCAAAGCTTAGATGCCACTGAGTTTAATTAGCTCTTGAGTTACACTACACTATGTAGCATGTACTGCATGTAAACATCACATCCTCAGAACAAAATTCACTTTTGAACCACAGCTCACGCTGGTGCTGTCTCTCACATGACAGTAACCCACCACTCTTTTGCATCAGTGTATTATTAACAATATTGGTCTCCTATAGGTATTAGTTTGTCCTTTGAGAAGTGAACTCCAACTACTTTCCAGCTTCCACACTTTAAATATCCTACCAGACATTGGGCCACATGCACTACATTGTCCTAAGTACTTCTACGTGTAAGGTTGACCCATTTCCAGCAAGAAGATATTGGCAATAGAATCATAGAATCATTAAGATTGGAAAAGACCTCCAAGATCATTAAGTCCAGCCTCTGACTGAACTCCATCACACCAGGTAAACCATAGCACCAAAAGCCACATCCAGTCATTTCTTGAACACTTCCAGGGATGGTGACTCCACTACCTCCATGGGCAGCCCATTCCAATGCTAAACCATCCTTTCAGTAAAGTTCTTCCTGGTGTCCAACCTCAACCTCCCCAGGTGCACCTTGAAGCCATTTCCTCTCATCCTGTTACTTGTTACCTGTGAGAAGTGACCAACCCCCAGCTTGCTACAACCTCCTTTCAGGCGGTTGTAGAGAGTGATAAGGTCACCCCTGAGCATCCTTTTCACCAGGCTCAACAACCCCAGCTCACTTTTTTTACATATCACTCACTTGATTTCCTGCATGGGAAAGTTACAATGCATACAGAAAGCAATCTTTAATCTGGGGATCATACCCTTTTTATTCCATGGATTCCCCACTCACTTTGCAGACCTGCCTGTTTTTTTCCTCACCTGTTTCAGTGTGCTGAACAGCATTCATTTCAGGGATCCATGCTGGTGCTATTATCACTGGATACAGCAGGTTCTTTAACCTCATCTCGATACCTTAAGGAAAAGCAAGTGTCCTTCAGTGACACACAGGTGACAGAGAGCCTAAGTTAGCTGTTTCCCAATGAAATGGCAGTAGGCCTATTAAAGAGTCAGTTCATCAGCCATCTGTTACACGGATTGTATAAAGTCACAGACATACCAAACTAAAAGCTGTTTTCCACCAGTATCAGAATTCTCATAGGGAAGTTCTAGAGACTCTTTTTTAGGCTTACAATAACTTTAAACACACTCTTTGGTACTTGTGTAACCTGGCCACTGTTGTACATAATCCTTCAGGAAAGAAAAATTAATACAATGAACATTACAATATTTAGGAATTATTTCATGGACCAATTGCTCAGGATAACAGTTACAAAATATGACTGAACTCTCCTCCTCACTTATGTTTGCAGAAGTATCTGTTTGGTGTGAGGAGACAGATTACAAGTCTTGAAACTTTTCTCACTGAAAAGTCCTTCAAAATGCAGGTTTCACAACTGAATTGATTTGATTATGGGGACATTTTATGCTGTGTCACTCCTCTCTTCTCAAAATTCCACAAAATAGCACAAAGGCTCAGAGATCTAGATTAGCATTTTTTTCACCCAACAGAGCAAAGAATGTGGAAAAACATTCACTGTGATATTAATCTACCTGAGAAGAAAATCTGTTCCTACATACAACCTGAAAATTAAATAGCTTTTTAACAGCAATGACATGAAAGAGGTTTACATTCGCACTGCTCTCGCAAAATACTGCATGGAAAGTTTTTCAACTGCTCATAATGAGCATCAGCTCTTCCTCTTACCCACTTCTGTGTTCCCCACAACGAGTTTGGCATTGGGGTACTGGGATTTGAGAGCCACCAGTTCCTTGAGAGTTGTAGGCTGGATCCACATCACACGCTCACCTTTGAAACACATCTGCTTCTGCTGTTTGTTACTCTGAGTCTGCAAGAGGGAATTCAGACACAGCTCAGACCCTACATCAAGCCAAGAATCCCTGTTCACATGCTGCCCATGCCTGTGCCAGGCCAGGCTCCATCTCAGCCGAGTTACTGGCAGGTGGCTGTGATATCCACACTGCTGCTGGCAGTTTGCCATTCCCCATCCTTCTGCCAGCAGTGATGCAATTCTTTCTCATGCTGACAAAAGTTCCCCCTTCCTGATACCGCCAGGTGCATCCCGCTGCCACATCTCCCTACTAAGATCTGTGCCAGCAAGCTCCATCTGACCAAGGTTCTGGCAGATATCTGTGGCTTCAGTGGCTTCAATGGGTTTTCCATTCTCATCTCAATCCAAAAATGTCAGCCTTTAGCACTGAAGAATTTTAATTACCTGGTAGGCCAGATTCGGATTCCCTTTTAAACTCCTTCATCCCATGACTGAAGAAAACATGAGATCAACCTTTGGGCAAGAGAACATCTTGGAGAAGAAACAGAGGAGCCCTATCTCAAGCTAAATATATCTTATGCTATAGTCTATGAGAATCTACTCATGCTGCAGCTCATGACACATTTAGGCTTCATACAGCAGCAGAATTACTGATTGAATTTCAGTTGTTTGTTAAATGTGAAGGAAATGCATCATGTGCTGGATTAGATTCCCGGCTGGGACGCATTGCTTAGGGGAAAATATCCCCAAGAAAAGACAGGAATGAAACACGGAGGGAAACTAATCTCACCTAACTTTTAATGTCACTGTGAGCCAAGCAACTGCTACTCCTGCTACAGTGATTGGAAAGATGTTTATGCTTTTGCAAAGTCAACTAATTGAGACACATCCTCAGCTATGTCTTGTAGCTCCTACTTCTCTTCCTACACTATAAAGGGACCACAGGGAGATAAGCTCAGATACATCTGTATTTGGTGCAAAAGTTCACATCTGACCTAGTAAACAGACACTTAGATGTCAACAAATGTTCCACCCCTGGACAGGCAGTGACTGGGAAGGAAGGCAACCCAGGAGCAGAGACACGTATGTTGAGAACAAGAGAGGAAAACCAGACAACTGGAGCAGGGATCTGGAATGCATATTTTTTTTAAACCACCCTAGCTGAAACACCTTCTGTTTTACAGAACAGGGAAGGATCCATTCCCATGCATTTTCTTTTATTAGCAGCCATCTTTTGCCCTGCCATGTCCTCAGGATAGAGTCACTCAAACCCTGTGCAGAACAACAAAGCCAACAAATCACATACTATTTCTTTTTGAATGAACTTACCATTAACTCTGGTGGGAAGATTGGCTCCTGTGTAGGGTCCAATGGCTGGAACTCAGAAGAATTGAACAGGCTGGAGGACGTCATTGTCTATGACAGAGAAAATGCAAATGCCTAGTGACAGAGGAGGAAGCTCTCCACATACAGACATAACTCATTCCTCTTTCTAGTCAAATCTCTGGTACTATTTCATAGAGCAAAGAATGGCAAACACAGCAAAATAATGCCATCTGATTCAGCATTTAAGGTTCTTCAGTCAAATTTTTCTGATTCCACTGCATGTCTGGTGAGAAGCCTCAACCCTGAACACACTAATAGGTTTTTGTCCATCAAAAGTGACATCCCTTTGACATTGGCATGTTAAATTATGTCAAAGATACCTTCTCTGAGGTATGCTTTTCTGACCAAAAAATATAAATTAGTCTAAACTGGTTTGCAGAAATATTGCTAAAATAAAAGCACTGGGCTTGGGCATACAACAAGTCAGAGCTAAGACTTTAAAGCATCAGAAATAGAGAAAAAACTAATAGTTGAGAGGCACCTTACCACACTGTCTTCTTTTCCATTCATGCAGCAGCCCGGACCATTGGCTTTTCCTCCACAGCAGCCCCCATTCTGAAGAAGGAACAAGCACACTTCAGCTATTCTATACAAAGTCAGAACATTGCAACTTTTACGGAATATATCAATCCCTGGATTTCAGAAATTTGCAGTACCATTTTTCATTAATAAACTACTTGAATGAAAGCACTCCAAGCAGTCTTAATTGTTGTAGTATTCCACACAACACTGGATGCTTCCTAACAAAGAATCCACAGAAATTCACTGGAATTTCCTGGCAATGAATTTAATTATATTCTCTGATTCCTAAATTAATTTTGTGCTCACTCTACCTTTTGCACCAATTCCTTGTTTTCATTCCTTCATTTGTTTTGTACCTCAACTGGTACATACCATGTGCTGAACTTTTTCTCCTCCAGATATTCCAAAATGTTCGAATTGTACACTTTTGGAACAGAGAGGAAATTACTTCATTCATCATTGGACTGCAAAGTTTGGGAAAGATCATACTGGGGAATTCAGATCTGTTTTCACAGAAAGATGTATCACGTCAATGTACCAGAAGCTGGTAACACACTGCTTACAGCTGTCACCATGTAAGTGTTGTGTACATGTAAGTAAGCACTATGTCACTGCTCTAAAACCTGTGTCCTCATGGCTATTCCTGCTAATCAGGACACGCACAGTCACAGCTTTTTCCAGGAGACAGACATTGAAAACAGCTCAGAGAGCTCTGAATGCCTGCACTACAGCATAGCCAGAGAGGGGACTAATACACCAAGCTCTAATTCAATATTAAAAATTGTGGTTATGGGTTTTAGCATTCAGCTTACCATGCTATTTTCCCTCCCACTACGACAGCATCCAGTGCCATTGGCAAGTCCGCCACAGCAATTCATGTCCTGTGGGAACAAAAACTGTTCTGAGAAAAATGTGCAGATTCCCAGGAAATGAAGTAGTCTTGATTCCCTTTTGAGAGAAGTTGATCCCACATTAATTCTATCCAAAGCAGAAGTGGGAGATGGAAGGTGCCAGGCAAGTAGGAGTTTCTCTTGCCAATGGAAGGCAATATCCTGCAGTGTCATGCCCACTCTACTCATAAACTTCGTGTTCTGGTTTGGAACTATTCTGACCATTCAACCAGTATCTCTGCTCCAGCTGCAGCTGTGAGGAGATAGCCAGAGAAGACTGAAAGAGACAAGCACATGCAACACAATACCAGTACTCTACCACCAGGCAGAACATCTCCCTCAGTTTTCGATCTGACTCCCGCTAGTTGCATTTCTTGGAATGCTCTTGTACTGGGAGAGGCAGCAAATAGCAGATGCCTGTTCACACTCCACCTGCCAATCACAGTTCTGTAGATCTTTAACAGAGGTCAACAGAAACCACAGTATGTGCTACGTAGAGCCCTTTGCTCTCCCTGGCATCTTTTTTCCAAGCTGAGGTGCACTCAGTGCTTCCCTGTATGGAAGTCAGATTACCACAGTTGTGGAACTGACTCTCAGACCTCCAAGATCATCTTCCTGCATGGAAACTTGTCTGCTCACAGCCTCTTTTGTATGTAGGACTGACTGCATGTCACTCCATAAATTGCTTTGCATTTATTTGCCCTGAATTTTGTATTCCATTCTATTCTCCGGTCTCTCAGGTTCATAAAGTCCTTCTGAAATTCCTCAAAGCCAATTCCTGCCTTCACTACCCAGATTAACTTGATATCTGTTAACTTATTTTCTCATACCCCTACTCACACTCTTTTCTAGTGCATTTAGGGATAGCTGCAGGAGCCTTGCTTCCCACCACGGGTCCCAAGAGTGATCTCCCTCCAGTGCAAAAATACACCATTTTCTCCTACTTGCCATTTCCTGCCTTTCAACCAATCTTTCATCCATACAGAGATCTTCCCTCTTACCCCGTATGGCTGCATTTAAAAGCCTTTGGTGAGACACTGTGGAAAGCCTGTTGGAAATCCAAGTAAGCTTTATGAACTGGCTTTATCAACCATTTGTAATGGATCTCACTCCTGCTTGTATTCTCTTTTGTTGATGGCAATTCTGGGTAATACAATGAAATTAACATTCCTTTTGATAGCTTGTACCAGTGTAGCCCCATAAGTGGCTGGTAATCTCTAAAGAACATAATGATCTACTCTTCTTCACAGCCTCCAGCAGTCTTTCAGGTACAAAGGGACTAGAGAAAATTTATGGCAAAGCTTCACACCTCACCCAAACCAGCAGAACAATTCTGGGCAAGAGCTATAAAGCAGTGACTTCAACTTTTTTCCAGAGCTATTCCTGCTCTGTAGCTGTTCTTTCAAGAAAGAAAATCCCTCATCAGATTCCTCCACAGCATGTCCCTACCAGTGCACCATACCTTTACACTTTCTCCATATCAGGGATCAGCTGCAAGCTGTATTATGCAGAGAGCGTGAGTTTTTCTGAGATTTACAGAAAAGAGTTACAGAGTCTGATTTGTGATCCAAAAAGGGACCATCAGGTGGACCTACTTCAAGTGTCCCAGCAAGTGGAGTGAGTAAAGGATTTGGTCTTTCTGAATTATTAATATATGAATCACGTACAAAGAGGTCAAGAGTTGGAGCTATGTTGTTGTAGCATATGCATTTCCGTCCTCCCCATTTGAGCTCATGGTGTGTTTCAGTAACAGAGAGAAAGATAGACAGCCTTCCAGGTTTTTTAAAACATTATCTGAAGCCACTTACTTTAGCAAATGTCCTGTATCCTTCCAGAATGGGTCTGTAGCCTGTGCACCGGCACAAGTTCCCTGCATTGGCAGAGCAAAAGGAATTAGTGTCATTTGGCTAAAAACATCTCTTCTTTTAGAACATTTTATTGTTTCTCATAAAAACTTGTCAAATCTTGATATAGCTAATGAAAAAACTGGGAGGAGGAAAATTTCACTAGTAGCCTTGCAACACCCTACCATCCCTTTTTGCTGACATTTAAATTGAAATTCATTTAGAACAAATTCAATCTGTCTTATTCAGTATTCATTTATCTCAATTGTGCGAGTCTTATCAGTATACCAACTAGTCTGTCTCCTGAATTACAGAGATTGCTTTGTCCTGCATCATCATTCCTCTCGGAGCACTGCTGGAAGCACAGTAATGACTCTAACCTCAACAACAACAGCAGACTCTCACGGATTTACACATTTGGATTCTGCCCCACTCCATGAATGTATGTTGCTGTCTTGGTCCTTGACTTGAGATTGCCTAGCCCAGATGCTCTCCATCACCTCTGCAGGCTCTTGTGACAGCCATGAATAAACAAGGACACTCTTTTAAACTCCTCGGGGGCCAGCCACCTTTTGTTCTGTCATTAAGCCTAGTGGGTTCCTAATCCAAGACTGAGGCCACTTGCCCCCACTTATGAACAGGGAGGTTCTGTGAGATCTTCCACATGCCATATTTGTTCACTTCATAGCACCTGGGCGGTCTCTGAGTGGAAAAGCTAGTTCTTAACCTCACAAGAATCAGCTGGTTTTAACAAAATACATTAAATAATGGTGCGCTTCCTTCCCACTTGGTGAAGCAGATGTAGTAAAAAGCAGAACAGGTTGCACCCCTGCAGGGCTGTGAGTATTACCTTGGAAAGCATCTTCAATGTCCTCCATGTGGGGCTCAGGGTTGTTCCGAAGCAACGTGTACATGGACATGACAATGCCTGGGGTGCAAAAGCCACACTGGGACCCATGACTTTTTGCTATTCTCTCCTGAGAGAAAGTAAAAACAACCATCAGCCCATAATACAAAGGTGAGTTCACTGTTGTGCTTGTTTCTGCAACATCTCTGTTAAAAGCAAACCCCAATCTCACCGGAGGAGCTAAGAGTATCATCAGATGTTCTCTGATGAGATGGTCAATTAATCTGTGAGGCAGACTTCCAAGAAGAGAGCAGCCTGAAAAGTTTGCACCTAGGCTTTGAACTCAAAATCTGACTGAAGGCCACTAGCAGCCTCGAATGGAATCAGGACTTCTTCAGATTTACCATGCTAGGAAGGCTGGGGCTACCTGCCTAGACCTGAGTTTGAATTTCAAAGCTTAGCTGTCAGAATCTTCAGACAGGGGGAGGGAAAAGAAGACAAACAAAGGTCAGCCTGGCTGCCACCCATTCATGTGCATCTAACTCATTTTTCACTTTGTCGTTTACTGCCTCAGACCTTGGCACAAGTCCTACCCACTGTGCCAACTGAGATGAACCAGTTTACCTAAAGGGAGCAGGGTCTCTGACAAAGCTGAGGCAAGGCTGCATTGTAACACCTTGCTAGAAGAGCAAGGCTGCACATTCCTGTCACTCCTCCCCACCAGGAATATCTGGGGACTCCAGAAACACCGCTGAACCAAACCTGACTTCACTGCAGGGAAGGCTCCTAACTATGCAGGATAAGAAACCAAGGTGATTTGTGGAAGGCCATAGGAGAGCCAAAACCTATCTCAGATTTCCTAGCTCCAACATTATCCTTCCCAGACCAGGATGTGGACCAAATACAGCCATGTAGCCCTAGAGCAAAAGCATTTGCAATTCAGCCAGGATAGCACCAGTCAACTTGTCAGGGGCATAACAGAGCTGGAGCATTGTCCCAGGAGTTTGTTTCTGTCACTGAGCCATTCCTCCAAGTACACATTGCTCATGTGGAGAGCCAGCCTCTTGGCTTTAACATTGTGATGGAGATCCCAATGCCCTGTAGCAGGTTTAATTAACATAAGAAAACATGGATAGAGGTTTTTAAAGTTACTGGTATTAATAGCTTACCTGGGCTGGGTGCAGCCTGGATTTTGTGTTTCCTATGCCTTCAACAGTAGTTACAGCCACATGATGCAGGGCACAGACAGGGAAGAGACAAGCATTGGCAGTATGGTGGCTACAATACTGAATTAAGGTCATTTCATTTGGCAGTGCTGCTCAATAAAGGAAAAAGGGAACAGGAGCACTGAAGAGCACTCAGAAGCTATGGCAGAGGACACAATAGGAGAACTTAAATAGATGTGATACAAGTATTAGTTACAAGCCAAATCCTACAGCACCTGGTCATCCGAAGTTCTCATCAACTTCTCTTGGAGTCTGAACTGGGCATACAGCATAAGATTTCACCCAGAAATAACAACTTTAACATCCTTGTTGCATGTTAAGCTACAGAACCCGTATAAGTAATTTATGGGGGCAGACTACAAATACCAAGACATTGTACAACTGAACACTTGCCAAGTTATGTAAGAACCTGGAGTTTTTGGCCTTTTACCTAGAAAACTGTTTCTAGATGGGGAAAAAGTCTAGGCTGAAGGTAAAAGAGAATAATGTTGCCAAAACTCTTATAAGAACTAGCTACGTTATCTCATTTCTATCAAGACAGAATAATGACCCTAAAGATAACCTATTCATGGCCATGCTATTAAGCAGAACCACTCAGTTAGATGACCCAAGTTAAAGTATCTCCAAGCATTAGTCCAAATATATGAAAGATTTCAGTGCTTTCTATTCCCCACAGTAAAAATAAACTGAGGCCTGTCTCTCTGCCTCATCTTCTCTCTCCATTCCCCTTTTTGTTTGATTCCATTGCTTCACCATTCAATTAACTAAAGTGAGAACGGGAAGAAAGTTTGTCTCAGGAAATGATTCCTAAGTTTACAACACAAGTAGAGAAAAAGTTATTATTTGCTGTCATACAGAAACCACATTATTGCCATAATACAACAACAATATAGATTTTATCACAGCAATCATTCTTTGGATGACCACAGGAAAGGTTACATTTGAATCAGTGCAGATATTGCAGGGCACAATGAACAGTTCCCCATCAGCACTGTGCAATGCTTTAAGAAAAATATTTTCTTGTCTAAGCTTTCTGAGCTTATTTTCTGAAAGTGAAAAATTATGTTTTGGCAGAAACATTCATTATATAACTTTTTTTAAGAAACAGCATTATGTCTGGTATGTCAAGAACCTGGATCTGTCCCCATTTTATTTTTCTGCTGCAGAGTTCAGATTGCAAAGGATACAGGATTTTCTTCCGAAAGGGGTCATACTTGGATATCATAACAGTGCAAGCACCACATCCACCTTCTCCACAGCCTAGTTTGGTTCCACATAGGCCCACTGAGAGAACAGGAATTAAGGAAAACACAAAAAGCATTGGCAGAAACCTGATCAAGTTGTCTATCAAGGCTGAGCAACAGGTTCTTGCTGGAAACAAAGCATTAATTTCATCTGCTTAATAATTTAACATAAGCAAAGTTTCAAAGGTTGGCATGTAAGCGTTGAGATCAACACCCAAAGCCCTCATAAGGAGACAGCCCACGCTCCAATAGACTCTTAGAAATAAACAAAAAAATATTCTGAACTTCAACAGTTCCCACTCTGCATTACTCAGAAAAGGAAAGGACATAAGGGAGATAAAGCACTTGGTAATTGCTGAGCAGGAGCTGTTCAGGCATGCAGCCACATCCCTGAGCCACACAGTGACATCTCCTTCAGCACCTCTCACTGGTGATGCTTGATTTCTTCCTACACCTGGTGACTCCTACCACCCAGATGGCTCCAGGCAGGGCAGTCACTCAGGGCTAGAAGTCACACAGTTTAGCACTAATGTGGGAGCTGCACTTAAAACTGCTCACAAACAGTATGCATCTCAAAAGTCGTGGTCTGGCCACCCCAGTTCTGATGGCTTGCCGATTGCTAGGGACAAAACCAGCCAAGAACACACCTCAGGAGCCTGGGTCCCGTTAAACCACAGGAGGGACACACAGAGAGCCAGAGCTGGTGGAGATGCACAGGACCACTGCACAGACACTTGTGTATAGACTGGCCCAAGCAGATTCCTCTGCAGACTGCAGAGCTCATGTCCATGCCTTACAATCAGGTATTACATCAAATGCTCTGCAAAGGGATTTCAGGACAGAATTCCTTGAGTCACTTCTGCTTTGGGTTCCTTCACTCATTAGAAGGAAATGAGAAGCTATTATTTATTGCAAAGATTGGCCAATGCTGAGAGACGTTTGGTGATGAAGAAACCAGTTGATTTCATTGGCAATGGAAAGATTGTGTTAAGATAATGAATCTAGGCCTGTGGAAAAGAGACAGGCATTGTGATACAGGGCACTCAGATCATCCTCGACTTCACTGCAAACATTATGGAACTGGCTATTTTTAGAGAATCATAGAAATCATAGAATAATTTAGGTCAGAAAAGACCTTTAAGATCAGCAAGTTCAACCGCAAACCCAACACTGCCAAGTCCACCACTAAACCGTGTCCTTAATGCCACATCTGCTTTTCATACAGTGCTTGAGCAGCAATACAGCTTTCCTATGCCATCCAGTGTTTCTCTTGACAACAGTGCTAACCTGCCTCAATAAAACATGTTTCTCAAAGTATTTGTCTGACCCTAACCAGAACGCTCATGTAGAAGATCAGTAGGTTTTGAAGAGCTCAGATTATATCTTTACAACACTATTTGCATTAGATATCAATGAGCTTAGACATCAAAGGTCTAGCAGTAAGACAGGCACACAGGCACATGAGTCTTGCCACTTTTATTTCCTCTTGACCTTTATCCACCCAAGACATATTCCAATAAACAGGGTTGCTGATAGTTTTCCTGGAAACCTCAAAGAGGGGTGTGATTCATGTCCCTATACTTCCCTCAGATCCCAGGCAAATGAAACGTGGCAGCATGGTAGGATTACACCAACACAGTTGTGAACAGTTTGGCATACATACACACCCAGTTGGCCAGGCAAAAACTCAGATAGCATGGAATGACACTACCTATGGAACCAGACCTGGTACAGCCAGCCTGGTCATCACAGTAATAGCTACCCAGCTCCTGAAGCTGCTCTGACTCACCTGTTGACCAGTTTCCACCAGGAGTGAAACATGACCGCTTGCACCTGCTCATGTAAACATTCCCATGGTATGTGGAGGGAACTGCTGCCTCTGAGCCTGCCTCCCTGGGACATCTGATAAACAACACAGAATTACCAAGTTATGGGATATTAGCTAGCCAGTAACATCCAAATCATTGGATGATACAGCCAGGATCTCAAGGGGCTGTGATGGTCTGGCCAGAAAATTCTTTACAATCTTTACAAATTCTTTAAATTTACTCCAATTTTATTGTCATTTCAATATTGCTTTCTTCCCATCATATTCTAATTCTGAGAAATTAGAAGTTTTTCCTTTAAAATATTAATAAATCATTTAAAGTATATTATTTGAAATTTGTTATTGTTTAAGCTTGGAATACCAGCTATAATGTTTACCAGCAATAAATACCAGACAATGCAAAGCACTCCCTCTTACACTCTGTGCAAAAGCTCTGCCCAGTACTCAAGTGATAGAACAGTAAACAATTATGAAATGCTGTAGGCATTTAAATCCTTTTGCAGTTTCTTCTGACACTGGATACATTTTCTCCGTAGATAAATTAGCAGAGTTGTTTCTGGGTCCACATCTTTTTCCACCACCTGCAAGAAGGGAAAGATACTGTTAAACACAGAATTGGAAGGAGAAAGTTTAATCTTTCTGCAACTTCTTTTCCAAAGAAGAGAGCAAAATCACTGATTATTATGTTGGTCCTGTACCCAGACACAATGTTTCCTTGAATTTATTGTGTCAGAGGAAAGTATATGCATTACAAACATCGGACTTTTTCAGTCATGGCACACTGAGGCAAATCTTAAAAAAAAAAAACCCTTCACCAAAAATGGCAAACAGAATTAGCAGTGAGCAGAGAAAGAAGTGTGTTTTGTAGTCAAATTTTGGGTTCCTGACATCTCCCCAAATGGTATCTCATCTCTACTGACCCTGAATAACTGAACTCTGTCCCTTCTTTTTACTATTAGAAGAGACAGAAAGTGAGCAGATAGAACGACAAAGAGCATCAGTAACAGATTTTGCAGAGAAAAAAAAAACAACAGTGGAAACTGTAATGTGACAACACAGATGCTGCAAGATGGACAGCAAGAACCAATCCTCTTTGAAGTTCCTCTTTCTTCCCTTGTAACATTAAATCAATCTGTATTACATTAGTAGCCATCCTAGATGCAGGAATATGAAATTCCAAGCAAGAAGAAATTTTTGCTGCACATTTTGAGCCAGATCCATCCTATTAGTAAACAACACTACTAGCGGCTATCCATTAGACATAAAATAACCATTAGACATTTTACTTCAACTTCTGCCCAATGGTCAGAAACCAAAGTTTTGCCCTCGCCTCCAAAGGGCCACAGGGCTTGTCTTCCCCTTTTTCTGTTATTAATAAAGTGCAAAGAAACTTCTCCAAATTCATTGTGTGCCAGAACATAATTGTGTTCTTGGCTCCTTTTTTTATGCAAGTCTTAAGTACAATAGTTACAGTTTATTTAAATTAATCACTCCCAGTTTGAAGGACAAATTGAAACAGGGGTCGTGTGCAAGTATTTTTTTTTTTTTTTGCTGATAAGAAACCTTCACAACCTCTGTACTACTTCAATTTTACGCCTTTGACACAACAGCGTTATTCTAAAGAAATAAGCTTCATGCTTCCTGTTTGAGTTCAGCTTTTTAGAACTAACAGATAAAATTGCTGCTACAAAACACAACTAGTCACTGCTTGTGCATCTCGTTCCTGCACTGGGGATGATCTACAGGAAAATAGAGCTCGTTCTAGTTTGAGAACGTCATATTGTAGATTCTGCAGCACTCATTGCTGCTATTCAGAGCAGAGTGCCCCTGTTCCCTCACTTTCTGGATGCATAGAAAGGAATAAGAGCATGCAGCTCTCACATGACCATCTGGTTCAGAGTAAGCTCATACTGCAACAGTCTGTTAAACATACACGAGTATATAATTCCAAAAGTCTCTGTGACTGCAAGTGGACAAATGACCTTTCAGAGCCACTTCACAGGCAAAGAGCCTTCCCCAGCAACCTCTGCTGTCACTGTCAGGCTGAGTTTCTTCCTCCAGTCTGTGCCAATGGCCATTGCAAACCCTTCCAAAGCAGCTTCCAAGATAGCCAGGCACAGAGAAAAAACTTCAGAACTGTTAAAGACTATTCTATGCTTAGACCAAAGAAAAGGTCTCAAGAAATTTTCTTGAAAGAATCCAAGAAGCACTCTGTTATGTACTCAAACCAAGCAATTAAAAGCTTGAACGACAGGAAGAAAGAAAAGACAGGCCTAAGCCTTCATTTTTCACTTAATCAGTCAGCTTCATGCACTTTTAATGAACTGCTTAAGCATGTGTGAAATCCAGATGTCAAATCTTTGCTCAGCTTTATCAGAAAGTGCCTCCCACCATGTCCCAAACAATCCACACCCTTACTCTGTTCAAGCCAACAGCCCCAGACCACTTCCGTCACTTCAAACTACTCTGCTGTAGCTGTAGATCTGCAATTCCGGCAGAGACTAGGGATCAGAGGGAGATAAGGGCTAAGAGGTTGGAGGACATTCTGGATTAACACAAATCTCACCCATCAAAGATGAAGGAGTCATTTCTTTTCAATTCAGATTCCTGGTGGGAGGACGCTTGTTGATAAGTCTCTCTTGTCGGGCACAAAGTAAGAATTTTTTGCTGTTCCTGCCTTTTGCCCACTGTCATTGATGTTGGTTTGTCCTCCAACATATCACTTCTCCGGTGGTTTGCTGTGATCACCCGCTGTGATTTGTTCTTAAAATATTTTAAAACTCTGTGGGTGGGGATAACACGTCTTGTCTGATGCCCAGTACAATATGATTCACAGCTGAATATCACAATTCTTGCTCACCTCCCCCAGTGTCCTTGTACAGAAAAAAACTGAATTCTCTCTGTTGCCTTCAGTGGTTGTAGGTTCAGACAACTTAGACACCACAGTTAAAGAAATATTTCCTTTTTGGTCAGTTACTGTTTTTTAGTGGTTGGTGGTTTGTTTATCTTGGGGTTTTTTTAAAATCAAATGTCATATTGCAGATTTATCAGACTGACAGCCATGTTTGACAGATTCAAAACTGGATTTTACTGCATTTGGTAGCTTAATTATTAATCAAATGCAGAAAGAAACTTTGTTGAAAATGTTAGGATGGCACAGACAGTCAAATGACTCTCAACAAATTTGCTCTGTACTGCTGTGTTTGTACTACATGTCTATTTGTCTACTGATTCTAGGAATCTTAAATACTCAGATCCACTTCCACAGGGAGCCTAGCCCAGCCCTACAGTTCTTCATGCTTTTAGGTACCACACAGAACAGGTTCTGAAGCAGCACTTTACACTTTTAGAGCCCATGGACTAGTCCAGAGAGGTGTTGAGCTGACTTCCTCATTATTTCATTTACAAAACTTTGATCTCAATAAATATTTGTTTCCTGGCTTCTCTATCTGCTATTCAATAATTCAGATAACTTTGCCTTTATAGCATAAACCAGCATATTAAAATTAGTATTCCTAGAAAGTTAAAGAAAGATTTTTCAATTTAAAAGAGCAGCAGTTGAACAAGGCAAATAGAGGAACAGAAAAAAAACTCAGAAACTTTCCTAGTTTACCAAACACATGCTAAATTTTCCATCAGCCGGGGTCTCTAAATTAGAAGTAGATGCTTTCCTGAAGGACAAGCTCCCATACAATCACTAGTCCCTAGCCACTCAGTAAGCTGCAAGAAGAGAAAGTGAAAGGTTTTAACCAGACTGCCACACAGCAAGTCAGACCAGTCACATATAAATGTCCCCTAGGACCTTAAAATCTGTGAATGTGTTATTGCTAAGTCAGTGAGAGATTTCAAATTCATTCACTAGGAAAAAGCATTAGAACACAGAAGAACAAACTGAATATAACCACAAAATGTACATCTGCTATTGGTCATGAGCATAGTTTGTTCTGCTTTAAAGTAGAACACTGAAAACTCAGAATTCGCAGTTTATGTAGAACCCAGAGTGTCTCAAAGCTCAAAAAATCCTGTATTTTAGCTGGTCTCATCTACAATCAAACATCCACAGACTTTGGAAGAGGTCTAATGTGGCTTCCAACATAGACCCACTCTTAGCATTCAGAATAGAAATAGAAATATTTACTCCACCTGTTTGAACTAAACATACTAAAATATGCATGAGACAGACTCGTCAGCTGAAGAAAACAAAATGGCCACTATTTAGCTTTAAAATGAGCATGCTGATTTCCATTCTAGTCTAGGCAGACTATTAAGATAGCTTTGAGTTGTGTGCTAAGCTTTATGCCCAGTGAAGTAAACAGGTGCTTAAAATAAACAGTCCTGAATGTGAAGTATGCTCAGCTGTTCCAAGGAGACTTTTTCTTGACAACAGTGCAGGCTGGGCTAGTGTAAGAGAGAAGAACTTGCTGCAGTCCAAGTCCCTATCTTACAAACCACCTCTTATCACATGGTTTTGTACTGTGACAGAATATCAGCAGCCCATTAGCAATGTCAAGCTGTCATGAATTCACACAGCAGTAACCTTTCGCACTGGTCATGCTATCACATTCTTTGCAGTGAAACAACTGAAATATTTAGTCAAGGCCCCAGATGGATAGAGCCATATCCTAACTCAGAATCACAGAATATGCTGAGTTGGAAGGGACCCACTAAAATCATCAAAGTTCAACTCCTGGGCCTGCACAGAACACCCCAAGAATCACATCAAGTGCCTGAGAGTGTTGTCCAAACACTTCCTGAATTCTGTCAGGCTTGGAACTGTGACCACTGCCCTGGGGAGCCTGTTCCAGAGCCCAACCACCCTCTGGGTGAAGAACCTTTTCCTAATGTCCAACCTAAACCTCCCCTGATGGAGCTTCATGATGTTTCCTCAGGTCCTGCCACTGGTCACCAGAGAGAAGAGATCAATGCCTGCCCCTCCACTTCCCCTCTTGCTGCCCGCTGTTCCAGCAGAATTGCCCAAGCACTTCCCACCACTCCTTCCATCACATAATCTCTCATGTGCAGAAATGTCCCAACAACACATTCATTGCCACAGATCAGATTGCCCCATGAGTCCATTTCTCTCTCTCTTAAACCTGCATTTGGTGAGGCTGTAACTCAAGCCACTTTGGCAGCACACCCAAAAAGGGAATAGGAAAAAAAATGCCACTGCAGGTTCTGGGTAGAGCAAGTGAAACCTGCTCCTTTGCCAGCACTGCTGGTTCCCTGAGCCTCTAGGGAAGGATGCTGCAAGAGCTTTGACACTGAAGTGAATTGGTACCTTTGGCAAAAAACCTTGGTGGGTTTTTTTAGCCAAGCTGCCAAGATCGCACAGTGATAAACCCCTTTACACATGCAAACAGTCAGCTCTGAGATACAGCTTTTGTAAACAGGAGCAGCAGTTCCATAAAAATTGCTGAAATGCAGCAAGGCCAGCGTCATTCACAGGGGGTCCATTATCTGCAGGACACAGCAAGGACAGACGGAAGATCCAAAATGAACAGGTTGTTTTCTGCTGACTGCCTTCAGGGTCTAAGCTGCTCTTTCACCCCTTCTCTGCCTCACCCCACATGTGTAAAAGAGAATTCCACAGGATCAGCTCTGGGCTGTGACTAATAGACATTTCCACGTGTTAGCCGAGAGTTTTCTCCAGGAAGGAGGATTTTTCTACCGATTTACACAGAGCAATGCTCCTGTAATACCTAAGCACCAGCCAATACTGAAGCACCACTTGTAAATGCACACAGGAATTTGTTTATAAACTCTTCATATCTACCATGAGTGGCATATTGGTTTTGAACCTTGGCTGATCTGGCATCAGAAGTACAATTCTCTTTCATTAGGGCATACCAGAAAAAAAACCAAACAAGACAGGACATTTTGCCTGTATCAGGTTCTGGATTGCCCAACACATTTGTGGCGTCCTCCTGTTACAAGATCCAAAGAGCTCCAAGCTCACCCTCTACAAACAGAGGTTTACAAAAGAGGGATCGCACTAAAACTTCACAGAGCAAGAAGACAACAAGTTAATGGTGTCCCACGTGTGCCCACCATAGCAGAAAATTCATCAGATAAAATTCACAGACCATCCTGTGTCATAATCTCTATTACCAGACTCAATGAGCTAGCCACAATTAACTTGGAGCTTCAAGTTTTCATCTCCCTCAAGAAACAATGAATGGCTGATATGTCAATTGACATTCTTATGAACCACTACTGGTCTGTGTGAGCAAAGCTTCAGTCGTCATCCTCCTTTATAAAACCTCAGAACCAAGCCTGGACTCTATATCAGTATTACATTCAACAGCTCTGTGACTAACTTTTAATACATACTAGATAAACTTCATTCTTCAGTAAACTATTGATACTTCAATAAAACAAAACATTGCTTTCAAATTCACTAGTACCTTGGAAAGTTCTAATTTCAATCTAGTTTAGGATCTGAATTCATAACTAAACCCCTAATTGTAGCAACACTCTCGTCCACATTTACACTTGATTAAACTAGCATGAAAGACAAAGGCAAAATGGATAATAATCCTGTGCCAGTCTGTAGGGCAAGGCACAGAGCTTTTCAGCCAACTGACAGTGTTGTGTGACCCCTGAAGAGATTAAAAAATTAATTGTCTAGCCCAAACTTAGTGCACCACAGGATTTACCCCTAAGCAGTGCACAGGGAAGGTTTGCAAACTCTTAGGTCCACACGAGTGGATATGCAACCCTCTCCCCTCCACAGGTTTCCCAGCAGGAAGCTGCTTTGGCACAAGTTCCTTTGCCCGAGTATTTAGGCAATGAGAAGGTGGTGGGGCAATATTAGCACTGACCCGAGCTCAGAAACAGAATTAACTTGGTAGTCACTGGTCAAAGAAAGAGTCAGCTTTGACTTGGCAGAAGCTTTTGAGGAGGCAAGGCTGCATTGCTAGCCAGGCAAAGTCCAAACTGAGAAAAGGGGGCACTGGGACAAACTGTTCAAATGTGTCCATCACGTGCAATGAGCACCCCAACCTCCTGTGAGACACGGTCACTTCCTACGTTACCATCAGCAGTTGATCCAGGAATCAGTATCAGTTTACGGACTTTGATTCTGAAGAGCTTTCTACTTTTAAAATGGAAAAGGAATAAGCATTTTACTAAATCCCTTTCAAAAACCAAATGTCAGAATTACTTATTGAACATATGAATTATATATGGATGCTTGCATTTGAGTTAAATTTTCCAGATCTGTTGTAATTACTGAAACTATTTCTAGCAGAAATGCCTTAATAGCAGTGCCACTTATTTAGAAGTAGTTACCTCAGAATTGTAGTGAATTATTGCCAACAAATCTAAAATATAAAAGGAACACTATATAATTGTGTTACTCTTTGAATAATTCACAAGGTAAAGTCAAAGAAGAGAAAAAGCCACTTAGCAAAGCAATACGTAGTCTTCACAATTTAATATTTAAAAGCCAGGGTATACGTGCTCGTATTAGAAAACTTCAGAGGAGGAAAAAGATGACTAGAAAAATAAGTAATCAAGCCACAATCCAGGACAGAAAGCTGGAGTCTTCCTTACCTTTTTACCATTCACAAAGAAAACAAGTTCGTCCCTTGCCTCATTTGGAGCCATCCTGCACACCTTCCAAAATTCACTCCAACAGGTCCACAGACCACCCTTGTGAGAGCAGCCCTACACCCCACAGCAAAGCGAGCACCAGCGATACCACAAGTAATATGAGTCTTCCTCGAGAATGTTTGACTTTCTTGCTACATCAGCACCCTGTGCAACCCCACGTTATATAAGAGGCAACGAAGAGGCGTGCCAGCAGCGCTTGGTTGGTGCTTCTGCAGCCCTAATGACAGAAAAGGAGCTGGAACGAGCAGGGTGACCCACCCCCTTTTATACAGCAGTGGATCACAATTCAGCTGCATTCCCTTTAGATTATCCTGCCAGGCTTGGGGCACTCGCAGTGTGCCACTGACACGGCCGCTAGCAGGGAATTCACAGGATTTTGCAATACAACGCAAACTTCAGGGGAGGGGGGGTTCTCCCAACTATGCCTCACCAAATATTGACAAGAAAAAGCTGCTTCCCTTGCTCCATGCACAGCCATCCACCTGGAATTCACCACACAGAGGTCTCTAATGACAGCACCTGCTTATTTAAAAAACTCCTTGATACGTGCACACCTGCTGGGAGACTGCAGGATTATTTCACTATTTTTCCTTACAGTTTTAAAGCTACAGTACCCTCCACCTGGGAGGCCATAATTTAAACAGCTACGTGTTTGTCCAGATAAAAGCAATTCTAGAGAACTGACACTCTGATCCAGCGCCTCTTTTGAGGTGCTGGGCCAAGACCATAATGTTTCACTGGGCTCTTAAAGCATTTAGTCTTACCTTTTTTGGCTTAATCCTCCCATCCTGGTTCTCAGGTGCATGTTGCCAGTAAAATACAGAGGAAAACCAAGAATTTTTCGTCTTCGATTTCCTTGGTTGTGGTTTCTTCTGGCATCTCCATTACACAACCACACGTCACATTAAGTCTTTCTCTTTTTTTTTTTCAAAGGTGTTGCAGAATCATCCACAGGTCTCTACATATGACATGCATTGGTTACATGAACAAGATACCTAAAAACCTAGCTCCAGTTTAAAATTCCACCACAAAATAGTACAGTTCCAAAGTCTCATGGAAGCTTCTTGGCATTGTACCTGATCCTGTCTGCTCTATTCTGATTCTTGTGAATTTGCTTTCCTTCTTAAGCTTCAATTAGGATTTTTTTTAATTATTTCTTTAAAATCCCTGGGAAAGCACTATATCAAAGTCTTCCTCCCAGGAACCGCTCTGAACAATTCACGAAACAACACAACCTAATTAAATTACAAGTTTCAGAAACAGTCTTTCCTTCAATATTATGGAAACATGTCACAGTGAATAAAATACATACATTATTTTTACCAGCTTTTATCTTCTGTCTCATGTATTCTATTTCCCAGTCTATATCCTAGAAAAGCTATTTTATAACAAGTGTCAAACTTGTTTCAGCACTTCCTTACAGGAATTCAGTTTGCTGAAAGTACAGCTCACAGCAAACTTGTGCTTAACACCAGCTGCCTTAATCTATGTTTGCAGTGAAGTTGTGCATTCATGAACCAGTGCTGACACCTATTGTCTGGCACCCCCCACTTTGCAATATCAGAGTACTAGAAAAACGACACTTTTCTCCAAGTAATCTTCAGCTCTGTTGCTTTACATCTACGTGCAAAACTTACACAAGCACTACCCTCACGTAGCAAGCTTCAGTCTCAAAATTAGTGTACACAAGGTTAGTACTCATTAATAGTTTTGTAATAATTTAAGTAGCAATTATTACTCATAACCACAGGTTACATGTTACAGCACTCTTAAAGCAACTAGCCATTACAGCATTAACACCAAAATCAGACTTGTTTCGTTTCCTAATCTGTGTTTTCCATAATGCATGACGTAGTTCCTAGGTTTAAAGAACACTTGCAATCATGTAATCTCTTTTTAAAGGAAGCCTATATTCAAGTTTTTGCCTAGCCTTGTTGATAACCTTATAGCTAAAGTGTCCCTTTCTGCTATATCAGTAAACAGCACCTTATGATATTCCATTACAGGGTTTATTTTTGATCCATCAACCTACTATATATATTTAATATAAAGATAAATACATCCATGATAATGATCTCTATATGTAGATTACATGGTAATTTAAAACTTCAGACCTCATCTCAACAGAGTCACTGGTCACAAAACACCAAATTCATTCATTCTCTCACCACCCTGATGGGATAGTCTATTACTATACCCATTTCAAAGGCAGAGAGCCAAGACACATAGAACAGGAACTTTTCTAGTGCTCTAAATAGCTCTGGAGCATGAGAGTTTGTGTCATTGAAATCTCTTGGCCTTTTTTGAAATCTCACCTGAAACAGAATAAAGGACTACCAGAACTCACAGAGAAGAAAGTTAAAAAAAAAAGGGACAAAAAACTCTTAACCCGCAGTATAGAACTCCCTTAACTGAGCTAAAATGGAAAACTTTCCTCAATCAAATACAAATCAGTTATGAGACAAAGTATTCTGACTTAACAGTCAGATAAAGTCTAGCAGGTTTCCTATTTTAGAAATCATTCCTTTGCCCATTCATAATGCTGAGATGGGAATGTCTTAGAAGCTCAAAATTCCTCAAAAACTCACTCAAGAGCTCAGAAAGCAGTTGATATTAGTCAAGAATACATATTAAAAAAAAGCAGCTAGCTGGCTTTTCTCATTGTGACTGGTTAATCCTGCAGACCCGGCTGTTACAATAATAATAATAATAATCATCTGTTCTGCAGATGATCACATGCATAGCTCAGTAAATACAGTGAAACTTATGGAAACACCATTCCTGCCCGAAGAGTTTACTGCCAGTTAGGTAAATGCATGAAAGTACAAGAAGAAAACAATGCCAGAGGTAATAAAGGAGAAGATTTAAAACAAACAGAAGTGAGAAGATTTGGTGCTCTGTTCTCATGTTCCTCTTCCAGGAAATAGGAGAGAAGGAAGTACAAGCAGCTCTGAAGAGGATTCTGTGAAGGGATTTACGAGGAGCAATTTGTAAAGCAAATACAAAAGAAAACAGAGTTCCAAGTCAGTGCTTTAATGCAGTACCCCCTGTATCAAGCTTCCAATGTTTGCACTCTCACTCTGTGTGCCCACTGTGCCTCTGTCAGGAGCCACTGTACCTAAGTCATTGTGGACAGCATCTTTGCCCTGAAGTGGAAACAACCTGTTTGCTTTAGTTCCAGCGATCCCTCTTCTGCTGGCGTGTGTATCCTTTGTGGAAGCATGCACTGAATGATTTTCAGGGATCTCAAGAGGTCTCCACCTGCTCTTATCAGGATCAGCTCTGAGGGCATACCAGGTTAATTACAGCTGTACACACCATATTGTCTTAAAAATCCCTTTTTAGAGCCTCAGCTATTGGTGGTTGTGGTTTTTGTTCTGAGTGTTCTCCGTATGAGTTTAAAAAAATAAAATCACACAGGATTGATTACAGATTGAGTGTGAAGTCAAAGTGTGTTGCCTGAGGATGTCTGTTCTTCTCCTTGGCATCACCTGTCAACCACTGCTGAAGACAGGTTCCTGAAAGAAGTGAACCTTTTATCTAACTCGATAAGGACATCCATGCTTTATTGTCAAAATCTCCAAAAAGAGCTCAAAGAAACAAAACCTTTTTGGGATCCTAAGACAGATAGTAAACTTAATACTCTGCAATAACAAAAAAAACAAAAACAAAAAACACCACCTAAAAAACCCCAACCAAACACCAAACCCCAAAAAACCTCCACATAAAATTGCCACAGGATTATGAAAGTAAGGTACTGCACACTTTTTCAAAGGCATTTCTCAGAAATAAAAAAAAATAAATAAATCACGTTCATGCACTTTCTTATGAGGTGTCTACATGCCTTTCTGGTTACAGATAGAGGTTTGAAAAAGATCATCATCACAAAGCAAACAAATTGGATTTCCTCATTGAGGTTTGTGAGTGGATACTAACTCATTATTCATGAATCACCAATCATTCAGTGTTCAGCTTCTAATTGTACAAATATTGTCTAATTGTATGGATTTATTTCACGAATTATGATCTCTCCACCTGTCTTTGAAGATGGGTGGAGTTTAATTATAGTTCTTTTCTCAGTCCTACCACCTGGCTTCCTCCAAGAGCAAGAAATGAACAAAGTTACCTAATTCAGCCTTCTGTTTAGGAGTCCTGTTTGTCATAAAAGAGTCTTGTCTCTTCACAAAAATTAGCAAAGCAAGACTCTTTTCAATTCATTTAGTTTTTCTTTCATTAGGTGGTTCCAGTGGGCCAAAAAAAGGATGTTTCAGGTATCTGACCTGAAAAGCAACTTCTTTTCAAGCAGTTAAGTTGTTAATGTGTGTTCCTTGTCTTCAGCAGCACCAAACTTGACACCTATCAGTTGTCTTTCCCCTGCTTCCGGGTATCATGCAAGAGAAACTTCACACACCTGTGCTGATAATCTAACTCACTAAAATCAGTAAGGCATTTTAATCTTTCATCTTGATCTTTCTTTCTCTTCATCTGTTGATATTTTAGGAGCATCTTTTGTATTTAAACGTTATCTCTGTCCCAGAAGGAAGCAGAGTCCGCTTGCAGAGACTGGCTGCTGTCCCTGGCACAGGTGGAAGCATTGTCTCCGGTGGGTGTTCCAAGGAGGAAAGGGGAGGGAAACAGCAGCAACAACCACACAGGGCTCTTCATTCTTCTGAACAGCTGCTAAAGCACTCCTTCTCTGGCATCTAATAATACCAAGATATTCCAAGATCCCTGCGCAGGCAAGTAGGAGCTTCTGGGCCAGATTAAATAAGTGAAAGCTAGTTCCCATACTATATCCACACATGGCTAATTTTCCACTGCTTTTCTTCACAGGAGAGTCTCAACACAGAGGTCTGCCTTGTTTGTTTTGTTCTTCCCCTGTAAAGGTATGAACTAATTTTGTCTGGGAGACAGTTCCATCTAGTTTTCTCTAGTCTATACACCAGATGCAGTCTAGCATGTGGCCCCTTGTCAAAACTCTGATACGAGCTATATGATGTAAATTTCTATTTCATACCCTGTCCTAAACCTGCCTGGGCATCTGCACAAGTCCTCTGGCTGCCCTGTGTATCTCACTGCTAATCCCCTTCTCATTTTAGACTGCAGTATTTTGATGTTGGCAGTTCGTTCAGAAGACAAGAAGTCCTCCACAGCTGCTTCTGCTAACAAAAAAATCAAAAAGGCTTCCTGAATCAACCAAATATTTGACTGTTCCGTCTAGGAGTGATTTGTATACCAAAAGCTTGTGAGCATTCTCCAAGTATGTAAATCTGGCTAAGAAAGTGACTGCTTCTCTCCACAGACCCTGCCTAAACAGAGACCTGCACATACTAATACCTTGTATTATGATTTCCTTCTAGCTCCCAACTAGCATCTACCATTAAGAGGACTTATCTAGACTGGACAAGTGTGGTAAGTCAGTCCCACAGAGACTTTCAGAAGAGCTTTGTTGTTAACACAATGCAGGAGAGCAGATGCCATCATCGGCACTGAAACAGCCTATTTGTCTCAAATTGCAGCCATCATGGTCAGCTTGTATCCCCCAGACTCTCCTGATTCTCTTCAAAACAAATTCATTCTAAATAATTTTCCACCAAGCAATAGTAACAGACAATAAACACCAGGCAGAAAAGAAAAAGACAGTTCTGGCTCAAGAGCAGTTGCCATAAACCCAGCATGCGTCATTTAAGGTGAAAATTAGAAAAGCCATAAACATTATAGCAGTAACATTGAAAAACATCCAAGAGAAACAGTGCATGAAAGAAAGATGAACTGCTTTAAAAATTAAAATTGAACAGCCTACATACTGGATAATATCTTATGTACATATTGGAGAAATTGAAACTTAAATTACTTCAAGTCCTGTGTTTCCCCTCCAATCCCACCTAATGTCCACAAGACAGGTTAAGTCATGTTCGTGACATCCTACAGTCTCAACCTGAAATAAAAGAGTATTTATAGTGCCAAACTTAGTTTATTAAGAATGGACAGGGAAGCAAGTTGACTGCATGTAGAAAGCCTGTAATTATCTACATCTTAAATGTGTCTTTGAATCCCTATCTACTCAGAAGATATATTTTTAATTACCTGGATTGTTTTCAAACAGAAGTACCTCACAGTCAGGCTCATTGTTTTCAGTGATAGGCATTATGCCCAAGGAACATTTAAAGGCCCTGAATAGAGTCTTATACCATCATTCCTGAAGCTTTCTAATTCATGAGGAATAAGTTACTTCCACTTTTCAAGGATTTAATTAGCAACCAGTTAAAAGACAGATTAATACATTTCTTCCATTGTGCTTCTTCAAATATTTGCATTATGAACTTGCAAATCCCAAGTATTTCTGATCCTTTACCATGATTGCTCTTTGTACCACCTAATGAAAAATATCACAAAGTTTTCATTTCCCTTCTGAATTGGAGTGGCTTCATTTTTTAATTAAAAATGGTTTCTCCGACTGTTTTTTTATATCCTATATTATTGTATAGCTGAGAACAAAAAGTAGAGCTGTTGGTTTTCATGGGCTGGCAGGAGGTTACTTTGCAGAATTCAAGCAGGCACTATAAGGTTTTGATACTTACTGACAAATTAATTACAGACTGTTGCAATAAAATGCACAGCATGACTAATGAAGACACCTACCTAGAGTACAGATATACGTGTACTTTCTGGAGAATGCTGATGATGTACCTTGATGTAAACATGATTAACAACCTTGTTAAATTAAGATAAGATGGGCCTTAACCAAACAACTTAGAATTTCTATATACACACATCTTTATCTTACTTTTTCACCATTTTTCTCAAGTATTTTTCTAAGTTGTTTTTCCCAGAACAAGTTAAGTGTGTCCTAATGGTTAGCAAGGTTGCGACTGTAGAAATTGATAACAGAACTGCTAGTTGTTTCCTGCTCTGTTATCTCTATTGATAGCAATGCAGGAATGTCCAATCACGCCTATCTGGCTTCTGCTGAGTAAACCTGTGATTTCTTTGCAATGGCTCTTCAGTGCTCCTTCCACAAGACAAATCAGAGCTAGAAAAGCAACTCAAGTTAGGTAGTTAAAGGAGCCAAAATTATTCACTTTATTAAAGACAGCACAAAAAAAAGGAGCTTTATTCCTTTGAACAAAGTATAAGCTATTCCATATAAACAAAACCACAGTGGAGTGGAATTCAGAACTTCAAATCCATCTCCTTTTGAAGACCTTAATGGTTTCAATCCTGATTGGATTACATACATAAAAGCATTTCTGTCCCAGAGAAGCTGCAGCAGTGGTCCTATAACATTACTGGGTTTATCACCACAATAGAATACTTGAGATACAAGGGAGATATCTTAATTTCTGTGTCATAAAGCTTGTGATCTACAACAAAAGTTTCAGAAGAAAAAAAAAAGTAGGCTAAGATAGCCCAGAGGAAAGACCTAGTTCTTTTCTTACTATTTTTATGGTGGTAATTACTGCAGCAGATAATAGCTTCTAGAAGGGACTAGCATGGAGCCTGTAACATTCAGCCTCCTGCATATTCTATCTCTTACAGAATGTTAAGCACAAAGATGCAAACAGTAACCAGCACTGAGAGCTGAAATATCACAGGAAGAACCAACAGGATCCCAGCATCATCAACACTAAGGTATTGATACCAAATACCTAGATCCTAAGGAACTTCAATGGTCATCTGAAATACCTTCCTTTTCCCCCATCATCACATCCCATATCACAGCTGTGTATGGCAGAAGATCAGACCTTTATTTTAGTGAATTGATCTGTTGCACTGGTCAGCAAATATTTGCATGTGTTCATATATTTTACTTGTTTCAATTTAATCTCCTTAGCCCAGAAGGTTATTGCTGTCAGCCACTTTTACAGCAATGGTGAACAAAGATGAGGAACAAGGCCCCAAACTGTTATTCTCTGCTCTACCACTTCCACTTTAGACAGAGCAGCTACAGAGTAGGGGAAAAACCACCAACTAGCAGAAGGACCCATAAGATCAAGGAGCAGCAGCCAATTAGAGATGTGATGATTATTACTTCAGAAACAGCAAAAAGTGATGGTAGACAGGTTTTCACTAGACACTGTTCCAGAAGCTATCTTTTATCCTTCAAAGGCAGGTTCCATTCCTTTATACTTGCCTCTTCCTTTACAAAATGCAGACCTTAACCAAGCTGGCCTTCAAACCCCCACTTTGATCCATCTATTGAAGTCATGTATTGAGTAGTCTCGACTTTTCAATGAATACAACCAATATTTGGTCAAAAAAAGGGCATTTTTTTAATATCTACTTTTTATATTCTTTGAAGTGTACAAAACCATTCTTATAAAAGGAAGATTCTTAGAAAACCAGCCTTCTTACACATTACACTTCTCAATTCCATGAGGACAAAAAAGATAGTTTCATCTTAGAAAAGAAATTACTGCGGTACAAAAGCTGGACAACCTAACAAAACAGCAGGACAAACAGTGATGACACCAAGGGTGAAATGTTCAAGAGTACTCAGTACTGAACTCCTTTCTCACTGCACTCAGTGAGAGAGAAGTTAAATAAACATCAAATGCTTTCTGAATAATTCCACCTAGTGAGAAACCACCCACTGTTTTCACTGCGACTAGAATCTGAACCCAGAACCTGTACCCTGTTGACTGGAACATAAAATGTACATATCATCACTTTGTTTACAGTTCCCAGGACTGACGCCCCAGAGAAAATGATGCAAAGCCAAAGTAAGATCAATTAAGCAAAAGTAAACACATTAGACTGTTTTTCCAAAGTGACCTGAGAGGCACAAAAACAACATAAGCTTGAAGAACAACAAAATTACTACCAGTTTTCCTGGAAGAGTGCTTTGTTTTGCTTTCTGGAATAAGAAACAATAAAGTAGCTTATACCACAATGCATAATCCAGTGAATTTCCAAGGGCAGGAGAGATTAGACAGTTCAAAGCATATTCTCTTATCACAACTCCAATATGTCCATTACATCTTATTTGGTTAAAGATTTCTAGTAAGTTCAGCTTCTCAACTTGAGTAACGCTTCAGTTTCCTAAGATATAAATGGAATTGTTCAATCTATAGCTATTCACAACTCTTTCTTGTATCTCAGGAAAATCTATCTAGCAGAAGAGATTTTTTTTTTTTTACAGTAAAACCACTAATAAAAAATACACATCGATAAAATTAAGTACCCACCAGTTTGGGGGCACTGTGGATGACCTCTTTGATTTTATATTTTCCCATGCTTAGAGTTTCTCAGGTCTCCAAACCTGACCAGTGTTCATGTCAGGATTTCTTCTAAGAAAAAAAACATCGCCATCCCTGATCCCTTACCTACACTGACATCAGGGGAAGTTTAGGTGCAGAAAGGTGACGCAATGTTCAGGATAAACGAAAGGGAAAAAAAATGTAAGAACTTTCATGGTCAGGGTCTGCTGATTTGTGAAAAGCCTGACTCAGCAGCGGCTTAACAAAAAGCAGGCCCCTATTGGGCAAGGAGAGGGAGAGGATCCCAGAGCTGGTCAGCTGGAGAGGTCAGCAGCAGGACTGTAGGGAAGGTCAAGGGCCTGGTGGACAGTGCCTGGTCCCTGCTCCCAACAAGGGCAGGCAGGGATGGCCAGTGGGGCACATGCAGGGTACTTCTGCCTGGCCTGCTCTGGTCACTCCTCAGCCCCCAGCAGGATATGGATTACCATCCACTGCCAGCACCTACTGCCAGCTAAAACTTGATGGAAACCAGCTTAAATGCAGTGAACCTTCTCACAAGCAGACACTAAAAGAAAAAAGAGGACCTGCACAAAAAATCCAGACATTTCACTGCTTGTATAAATGAAAATGGTGAGCAAGGACAAGCACTCTATGGAGCCTTGGTGGCCCCTGCCTCTACCTGAGGCTGTGGCACATCATGTAGTGGCTGCTCTTTCCAACTTGAGATGGGCTCAGCTATCTGGCCTGGGAGCACCTGCTCTTCCTGGAAGGGCCATGAGACAGACATGTAGGTAACACAACCACCAAAAGCTGAAACAACCAGTGCTAGGAAAAGGAGTGGCTAAGGAAGACCAGAGATGCTTTTAAAGGAAAGTAAAAAAAAAAAAGGAAACAAAAAGTGAGCAAAGAAAAATTATTTTCTCTGGGGAAAAAAAAATCACTAATTTTTTTCATCTATCAATTAAAAAGTCTTCTGGCCCTACCCAGATTGACAAGGAACAGTAGGATGGTTTCCTATTTAGTACAACTTCTCCTGCATTGCACAGGACACTTCAACAGCTGCCCTGACAAGCTATAAATGATTAACTTAATCCCTATTGTGCAAGAAACAGAGCAAAAGATTACAAAATCCATTTATGAGATTGAGACATGTTACATTGGGACACCCAGAATACACCTCAGCAAGCTGATGGGCCTCGTCTACTTTTTATACATGAAATGGAAAACATGGGGAAAACAGATATATAGCATAAGGTAATTTTGATTTAAAATATGGAACTTCTACTCTGGAAGAAAAGAAAAACATTTTCTAAATTACTCATAGGTATTCTGCCATACAGCATTACTAATATTGAACTTCAACAAAAAAGACAACACAACAGTAGTTATGTATTCTATTTGCTCCATTGTAAAAGCTGGAAAGGATACAAAATCTGACGATCTAGGATAAATGAATGATATAACCTTTTTTTTCCTTCAGTTTATGTTCTGGCAAGAAGATGGCAGTTTTCCTGTAAGCTTTCTATTTAAAAAAATTTTTCACAAATCATTCCAGCAAATTGTTCCTGATGTATTGATAATGCAAACTTCTGCAAGTGCTCCCCACAACACAAAAAGTTTCCAAACAATTTTGACTAATTACAACTACAAAATCATAGAATTGTTTAGGTTGGAAAAAACTCTTAAGATCGAGTCCAGCTGTTAACCCAGCACTGCCAAGTCCACCACTAAACCATGTCCCTGAGTGCCACATCTACACATCTTTTAAATACCTTCAGGTGACTCAACCACATCCCTGGGCAATCTGTTCCAGGGCTTAACAACCCTTTCCAGGAAAAAATTTTTCATGTGATCTAAACCTCCCCAGGGCAACTTCAAGCCATTTCCTCCTGCCCTGTGTCAGGAAAAGAGGTCAACCCCCACCACACTACAGCCTCCTTTGAGGCAGTCATAGAGAACAGTAAGGTCACCCCAAGCATCCTTTTCTCCAGGCTAAAGACCCGCATCTCCCTCAGCTGCTCCTCCTCAGACTTGTGCTCCAGACCCTTCACCAGCTCCATTGCTCTTCTCTGGACACGCTCCAGCCCCTCAATGTCTTTCCTGTAGTGAGGGGCCCAGAACTGAGCACAGGATTTGAGGTGGGACCTCACCTATGCCAAATAATCCCTTCCCTCGTCCTGCTGGCCACACTCTTGCTGATACAAGGCAGGATGCCATTGGCCTTCTTGGCCACCCAGCCACACTGCCGGCTCATGTTCAGCCACTATTGACCAGCACCCACAAGTCTTTTCACCAGGCAGCTTTCCAGCCATTCTGCCCCAGCCTGTAGTGATGCCTGGGTTTGTTGTGACCCAAATGTAGGACCTGGCACTTTGTTATTGAATATATAGCTGGCCTCAGCCCAGCAATCCAATCTGTCCAGATCCCTTTCTAGAGCATTCCTATCCCCAGCAGACTAACGCTCCCACCCAGCTTGATGTCATCTGCAAACTGACTGAGGTGCCCTTTCCTGTCCTCCAGATCATTGATAAAGATACCAAACAAGACTGGCCCCAGGGCTGAGCCCTGGGGAACACCACTGGTGACTGCACACCAGCTGGATTTAACTCCTTTCACCACCACTCTCTGGGCCTGGCCATCCTGACAGTTTTTTTACCCATCCACAGCTTTTCCCGCATCCACTAGGAGGGTCACCCCATCATAGATTATGTGTGCTATTCAATCATTTGAATATCATCATGCAATTGAGAGTATTCATTTCCTTGCTTGGAGAAAGCAAGCTCTTGTCACTATTGCTTGTGACACTTTATAACCCTCTTCACTGGCTCACAATGAAAAATTCAAGACCAAATTTAGCTTTTTTTTTTAGCCTTTCCACGTAAAGTATGTATCAAGATCACTGCATACACCAGATTTCCTAAACTGTTGATCTGATTATCCCACATCTCACACAGTATTTTAATTAAGAATCTTTGAGGTACAAAAGTGAGCGTTAGAATGTTGATCTGGTTGCCAAGTTATGGCAATGCTTTGGAAATCGCTTTCCTCAAGGAAAAAGAGAACTCCAGATGACACCTACTTTAATGGGGCAAAAACCATACTTGGAAAAGCACAGGCAGAAAACATTCTCTGAAAATATCTCAATGCTCTGATGAAGAGGTGGCAAGTGAATTACGATGTTAAAAGAGGTCTGATGCTTTTTTTTTCAACTGAGATGTCAGAGAACACTTATTTGATGCCATATTCTGTATTTTAAGCCTTCTCTAAGGTAGCATGGCATTCAGCTTGAGCCAAACAGTTCCACAAGAGGGAAACTGATTTTACAGTACCCTTGAAGGCAGCGCTCCACTGAGTTGAATGCACCCAAGTTCAACAGGGGACTGTCTGTACAAATACATTCACAGAGTAAGCCAAGCTGGGGTCACAGTGGTCACACAGTCAGACTTCTCATCTATGATTATGACCAGGTATTTTGAGTTTCACATTTAGCTCCACAGAACTTCCGGATGCAAGAAAGGAAAGCCTCAGATACCTGGATCTCAATGTTTCTTTTTCTTCATTCCTCATCTCCTTCAGCTTTTAGTCTCTCCCCTCCACAATAATTGTCTCAAGACCATGACTCTTACCCTTTCAGTTGAGTTTTTACTCAGAATCCACTTTATCTTTGATTCATACAGAACTATGACTTCAAAAGTTCCTTTGAAGTTTCTAAACAGAATAATCATATATAGGTTTTGACAGTGACTCCCCTGAAAAAATTTCTTGAATTGATCCCACTACAATATCTATCCCAAAACCTTGTGTATCTCCACTGAAAACCCAAATTGATTCAGGACTTGTGCCCTGTGTTTCAGACTCTTCAGACCATGTCTGAGTGCAGAAGCAATGCTAGACTGCAGAATTTCACTCCACAGCAGATCACTGCTGCCTCAACTTCCAACCATGCTGGCAACAGAAGGTTGATTACCCCTCTGATATAGGTCATTTGTCTGGAAAGGTGATGACATATTTCCCGTCCTTATATTTGTCCCCTATTCAGCTGCTTACTCTGCAGCTTACTGACTCAAGGCTGCCTTACTGCTCCCTTCACACAGTCTTCCTGACACATTGCTTGAATGCCTTTCCCTCATTTAATTTCCTTCTCCTGGGCTGTGTTTCCTAAGGAACATGTTAAAAAGAGCAATATCTTCTATCAGACATTTTCAAAACTTGGGCTTAAGGCACCATGGGGTTTTTTTGCTGGTGCATCTCACTGTTCATGTTTCATCAACAAAAATTTCCTTTCCCTTTTGATTACTGCTGGGCATTCTCAAGGCAGTTTAACAGCAGCCAAAACCTGCCCAGATAGGCTAAAAACATGGTGCAAGCACATGTATTCAGGTCTGTTGTGGCCATACAAAAAGCATATATTGTTTTTAAAAAAAGATTGACTCCAGAAGCAGATCCAAGTACTTAGACACCTAAGTATTAGTACATGAGTAACCAGACACATACAGGTCTTATTCAGACATCTGATTCTGCTGTTTTCCCTCACTCCTGCTCCTATGACAGTGAGCTCTCTTCAGCAAATATTTCATGACTACATTCATTAGAATTAACTTCTATCTTTCTATCGTCAGCTGGTTCCTATTTCATGAAGGAAATCAAACACTTTTTGAAATAAGACGTGTCCCTAACACAAACAGGATTTTCACAGATTCTCTGCACTTTTTTCCTCAGCTGGTAACTTTAGGCCCAATAACTTCCTCATTCCAAGTACAACCGTTTGGTGCAAAGTGAACTTGTACCAGGTTACCTATTCAGCACTTCCCCATTGCACATACTCTGATTAGCCCATTATTACTCCTGTTGTTCTTAGCCTTAAGCATGAAGAAAAATGTTTAAGCCCTCCTTTGTATCTGTGCTTTTAACCCCAATTAAAGTCTTTCTGTTGCCAGTATTTCTTCCCATAACAAGTTACAGCCCTCAGTCAGCTTCTCTCACACAACTAAGCATTCCTCATCTAGGCTTCTATGCTCAGCTTAAAGGATTACCTGACCAATCCCAACCTAAATATCTGAGCCCTGTAGTATTTCTTAAGCAGCTTAGGAACCCAGAAAACTGGCCAAGAACAGAACCATCAGGATGAAGAATCCACAGGTATGTCCGTCTGGCAGAGTAGCACCCCAGGCCCCATTAAACTTGGTCCTTTGAATCAAAGATGGGATTCATTACCCCTCTAGACTTCCTTGAGGGTGAAGGTAGAAGACCTCAGTCCTTGTCTATGTAGTGCTCCTCTGCACCTCCCTTCTTATTTCTGACCTCAGAGTAGAGGAGACTTGGTTGCAGAAAAGACCATCATCTGCCAACCAGGATGGTCAGTGTCTGGCTCCTTGGAGTGGATGGGTGGGTTCTCCTTGCAGCTGTCTGTGCATTCCAGGATCAAGCCAGCTGGATTCCTCCAGCCTGAGTGTCCTGCAGGTGGAAACCATGTGCCCCCACTTTTGCAATTCAGTCACCACCTACAGTAGCTGCAGCAACTGGCACATTTCACCTTGGGTGGTACCTCTTACCTGACACCCTTTAACAAAAGCATCAGAACTACGTTCCCAACAAGTCAGGAGCAAAGCCAAGGTGGAGAGCTCCCCAGACAAAGAAGCACAAACAACAGCAGAGACAGCCTTGTTTTCCCCCTGCAGTGGTAGAAGGCAGATAGGCATCTGCTGTCCTCTCTCACCTGAGGAAGCCAGATGGTCCCTGCCAAAGAAACAACGGCTAACTTTGGTTTCCTTGCCACTCTAGGTCCTCTTAGTAGTCTAAAGAAAAAAAGTCTACAGTTCAGAATAGTTTACTATTTTTCTATTTGCTAGAAGCAAGCAGCTTGATGAGAACAAGCTTTCCAGGCATAAAACAGCAGCAAACCCTAAATGAGCTTCTTGCTTTTTACGCAGATTTAGTTTCATGAACCCCCTACCTGAGGTCACTGCTCTGCTAGACAGGTAACCCCAAAATGAAGCATCCATACCTGTTTTGCCCAGCCTCTGTAACTTTTCCAATATGCAAACAGTTCTTAGAGAAGAGAAATTTAGACCTAGCTGTGATTTCTCTAGCCCCAGACAATTTCTTCTAATAAAGCACAGCTTTGCCAGTTACAGCTTGCCCTTCTGTCCCACCCCATACCACAGGATGCATCCGTTAAACCAGTGCAGGGGGAATCCAAAGCAATCTCTCCTTGATAGAATGCTTAGACACCTCCCTTCTGTGTGTCTCTAGCTGGCCAAAATTTATTCTGCCACACCCATTTCCATCTCCTCCAAACAGGGGCCCCATCCTGCTGAGGAGTGAGGCAGCACCTACAACCTTCCACAACCACCACTGCAACGAATGTGTGTGAGGTGTGTGGATTGCCAGGATGGCCCAAGTCCAGTACTGATGGAAAGCTTGAGTCTTAATGAACCACACTGGCCACCTGTCTGCCGGAAAGCAGGGGACTGGAGTGTCACCTCAACATCCACTGGAACAGAGGGAAAGATGTCACAAAGCTTTACTGGAGATGCAAAGAGAAATTAGCTTTTGGAAACAGCACATTTCTCCTTCAAAGTAAATTATGCAATCCCTATCTGGGAAACAGACGTGGCAGAGGAACCATAAAGTCAGATGTGGGATCCTACACATCACAGACCAATCCTTCAAAGAGTATACCAGAAACAAAGCAAAAAAGATTTCTTCTCTGACTCATTCATATAATAGGATGTCTCAAATGACTCAATGTTACACTGTCAACTTTCTGGAAAGTTTATACAAGTACTCATAATTACCGACAGAACTGTTTATAAATTGGCAAACCAACAAACACATCCCATTCACAACATAATCCTTTTGTATCCTCCTAGTGTGGATCTGAAATTAATAGGACATGAACAGTAAACTTAAAACCATCTTACTTCAACCCAATTTACTTATCAGGTACAGACCAAAAGTTACACCTTACAGATGAAAGATTAAGAAAATTCCTGCCTGCTTCTGAGGCAGAGTGGGCAGGGAAGAAGAGTTTTCCAGGTCTACATATGCAGACATTTCCTCCAGACTCTCTCAGCTGATCCAGCAACAGACCACAGTGGAAATCACTGATTATACTAGAGCTTTTCACTCTCTTTTTGCTTGCAAATTCCTCCTCTTTCCCAATAATTACCTTGTCTAGGTATTACCCAAGATCATCTACTATTTTTGGTTACAGCTCTACCCTCCCAAATATCAGTATGTCCACTTGCTCTGTCATTTTTAGAGCAGAACATAGCTGTTAACTTCAGATCCCTCCTCAGAGGAGCACCTGGCATGCACAAACTCCGGGAAAAGCGTGTCCCCAGTCTCATCCTACCCTACATGCTTCCAAGACACAATGAACACCCTCCAAAAGTAAACAGGACCATCCAGGAAGAATTGTCCTGCACAGACAAATTCAGTCTACATATCAGTTCAAACACTCCCATCACATGTAAGGATCATTTTCCAGATGTGCTTACACCCCTTTTGAAGCTTTAATTTTTGACTATTAAAAGTCCATTCAATCAAAAGTTGCAAAAGCTTGGTGTCTTTCACCAAGGAGTGAGCAGTTATGCAGATTGCTCCAGGGACTACCAATTGCACAAGCTTTGTAGGATATTATTTGTCATTTTATCTTGCCAAATTACTTGCATAATAGTGGTGCTGATTAAATTTCTCCTGCAGTTTGATGGGCCAGTGCTAACTTGCCTCTGGTTCAAACACAAAACATAGAAAAAAGTGAAGACTAAAGCATTTGTAAAAATCAGTATCTTGTACTTAATTAAGCTGCTAATGTTTCTCTTTAAATTTTGGTATTTTACCAAGTCGTCTAAGATAACTAGAGGCCTTACCTAAAGTTAAGCTTTCTATACTGCAGTTAAATCTTACCTTTTATTTCTCCAGTCTTTGGAAATTCTGCCCCTTGAAGTTTCTTTTAAACAGGGAACATGTCCAACTCGAAGTGATCTTCATCAATTTATGCCAATTAAGAATCTGAAAAGATTTGCTGCTGCCAGAAAGAGATGTGTACCTATTCTTACCACTGCTTCTAGATTTATACCAGTGATGGAGTTCTCCTGTTTATTCAGTTTAATGCTGATAAAAATCAGCAAGATTATGCAATTAGCAAGATACTAGCTAAGATTTTGATTGAACTTCAGCACTAAGAAGCTGTACATAAAGCTTTGTGGTTCTAGGTTGGACAATTAATGCAACCTTGGTCTTTGCAGTTAGGCTCCAAATTTATTCTCCCCATGGCTGTAAGAAGTTTGACACCCTAAAGTTTGTTAATCCTGGTAATGATGTAATCAATAAGACACTCGTGTTTATTCTGGAATGAGTACCATGAGGATTTGTGCCTGAAGTGGAGCCTACAGATGACATTTGATTCCCTAGTTATAATCAAGACAATTACTAGTGGCATCAAGCCAGTAATGATGATTTTACAGGTAACTGCATCCATTCTATATCCAGCTCAGACAATGAAATATCCTACAAAGATGTGTTTACTCACTTGGTGAGACCACAGGAAACAGAAGCAATTTAAACTAGTTCTGCTTTTTAGATTACAAATCCATCATTTGCAATAAATAATCAATGTTACACTTTAATAAGTCCCACAAAAGCACTCAGGGCTACCTGACCAGCTTCCACTTGTGCTTCACCACAGTAGCAGCAAATGACTCCTGTGGCCTCCCACTGAGTGACACCTCAAAGCCCAATGTCACTGGGAGGTCATTTTTACAGATGTGTGTATGCTTTCCCATCTCAATCACAGAAGAGCAAACAGCAACTGATTTAAGTAACCTGTTGTCTTGAGATAAGTATGTGAAGAATTATCATGACCTTGATCCAGCCTTGGTAGCAAACATCTAGATGACCTATCAGCTGCAGCTTGCAACACCTTTCCAGCCTCTTCCCCACTTAGGGTGACTGGCACAACCTGAGCAGAGCCAATGCACTTTGGAACATGCACCAAGTATTCCACTCTTACCACAGCACACAACTGGCTTAAGGATTATTCATGACAGAAACACCCATGTCATTAATCCTCTTGGCAAATGGTACAAATAGAATATGTCGAAACTAAAGCTTTTTAAGTGCTCCCAAAAGCCAAGATTTTGTCCAAATGCAGTGAGAGCCTACAAAGCACATTCTGATGAAACCCCAGTCACAGTTGCCTTACCTTATGCCTCCAGGGAAGAGCTTGTTAGGAAAATGTTATCACCTAGACCCTCCCTAGTTTAGTATTCCTTACAACACTTAATTTAGTCACGTCTGGGGACATATGCATAAATCCTCCTTTTTTGCAAAGCATCATATGTGTTTGTCACATCAGTGATGAAGGGAAGGGAAAAAACACACAATGCCATTCAAAAGAGAGTGAAACTGATATTGAGTATCTTCCCGCTTCAGGTTGCCTTTGATTGTTTCATGAAGGAAGAGTATTCAACCATGTAGAGTTTTTCAAACCTTCTGGTCACACCTTCTTGGAAGTTCAAGTGTCACACCTAGAATTTCCTGGACTCACTAATCTATTTTTGAGACAGGCGCTCCCTGAAAAATTGTTTCTCATACTTCTAAAGAGAATATCTATCACCCCATAGAAGCTGTGGGAAGTAGCATGTGTGAGTATTTGCCCTGGCTAAACACTGCATGAACTGTCTCTTGAGCCATTTAATCTCCTGTCTCCAAAAGACACTTTGACTACCTTTCAAAAGCTATTTATCCAATTTTCTGTTCTACTCTTTGCTTCCTGCTTCATTATTTTTGCAACATCAAAACATGTGCAAGCACATCATCATTACCACATTACAAATTTTCTTCAGTAAGGTACTTAGCTCCCACAGCATTACTGGAAATGTCAGGAAAGCACTTCCCTGCAGTCTGTCACCCATCCACGTTGATGATGCAGGTTGTGCTCTCTGCAAAGGCAACTACTTGCAGTATCCCGGCAATTTCCTTCCAAACCCAGGTTCTGCTAAATTCCAAGTTACTTGTGCCATGACTTAAGCATTCAGCTACGCCCAAGGCAAGGACATCTCTCTGCCGCTCATCTGTGGCACGCAGTGAACATCTCTGGCCTATATCCACTGCAGAGCTAATCCTTTTTAGCCAGTGGAAATCAGCAGATCACATCCATGGAAAACTTTCCTTTCAAAAACTGCTTTGGGCATCTAGTACAGGAGGCCTGGTTTCCACCCCACATGTTGCTGCCCCAGTAGAGCCAAGCGATAGCATGCCCGGTTTCAGACTCTACCAGAAACACAAGATCTTACCTTGGATTTACTGTGTGTAAATCTCTTTCAGAGATTTAAACTATCTAAATCTAGATAGTTTCTAAATCTAGATAGATTCTAAAAGAATCTAAACACCCCTTTCAGATTCTGTTGCTAGATATCCTAAAGAATGCATATGTAGAGTGCACAGACAATACTGTCCACTCACCCTAAAATGTTTTTGTTTTCCAACCTGTCAAGGTAGCACCTTTGCCCCTTCTATCCAAGATCAAAGTTCTTAGAAATGTCCTGTAGTTCTTGGATACTCTGTTGTTTCAGGCACCTCTTTCCCCCCCAGTTTAGGAAGCTCAGGAAAGTCAGACCACAGAACTGCTAAGAATGTTGTGGGCTTGAGGCCTTTTTTCTGGGGGGAACCTGTGGTTTTGTTTGTTTTGGTTTTTAATTAAATCAAGAAAGATCGTTGCTCATATTTCCCAACATTAGTTCAGCCCACTCACTACTTTTCCAGGTGGTTAAGTGCAGTTGCATCTCTAACTGTGAAATCTGATCAGATAATACGTAAAAATACCTGTAATGACAGTGTAGAGCATTCATGACATGCAGCTCCTCAGACATGCCAGCATTTTTAGAAGACAATTAGTAGTAATAGCAACCAGTCACTTTCACCTAGAAGGATGTAGAACCAGAGTTAAACTGAGCAGATTGCCAAAAGACTTGGTAATTAACATCCTCCAGGACCAGTCTGTCAGTGGGATGTAGTTTGAAGCAATTATGCGTTGGAGATTTTTATAACTGCACAGCTGCATTTCCTAAACACTCTGCTCTAGCAGCACATATATGGAACTTTGGGGATGAGTTTGCACTGTGTTACTTACACCAGCCTATCATAAAGGCATCTCCTATAACTGGATTTGTATAGGCAGATGGAGTATGACATTAATATTAAAGTCACTAACTCATATTTTTATGAGCTTTGCAGAGCATCCACAGAAGTTATACCTGGGCAATATATTAGGCAGGTTTCCCCTAGCTGAATTTGACAAGCAAAGCTTAAAAAGTTCATCTGCCATTATAAAGCAGCACAGCCTCTGCACTCACTGCACAATCTGCTGCTTTACAATACTGTTAATTGCCCCAGACATCTTTCTACTCCAAAAGAAATAAAGAAAAATTTTACTAATGATCTTTGGAGGTTGCAGGCTGAGGCTTTCATTTTTCCTGGAAGCTTTGTGATTCAGACAATACAACTGCAGTTGCTCTCATTCTCAGAGGGAAACGAATAGACTCTCTTACTCTCAGCTTCTGAAGAGGACACCTACTTGCTAACTGTCCCTTGATAGCAGTGATAAGCATATGCTGAATAAGAAAGGAAAAGTTACATCACAGGCAGATTAATTCAATAAAACCAGAAGTGCCTTTTGAAGACAGCAAATATTAACTATTAGCAAATCTCTCCTACTTGAGTATCTATGTGGTCTGTTCTTTCAAATTTCACATGCTCACCAGTAGCCACCAGAGTTGCCCAACAGGCAGGAGGGGACCAGCAGTTTTGACCAAAGCCAGGGCTGCCAAACTTCTGGCAGTGCTCAGGCAGGTACTCCAAGCAACCAGGGCCAGGGGTGACCAGCCACAGAGGAAAAGGCTTTGCTCCTGCTTACTGGGGAAAATAAGGCACAGGTGCAGCAGCCCAGGACTGTTTGCTGAGGCCAAGCCAGGGCACCATCCAACCTTGGAGTTACAGAGCACATCTGTCTCCCCCCATCTGTCTTAGACCCCTTTGTGTAGACTTAAGTACCTGAACTTGAACCTCACTTATGGTAAGGTCACACCAAGCAGGCTGCCAGTGGGACAGAGAGCCCCTGAGCACAGGAAGGGCATGTACCACCTCATACTGCTCTGCCCCATCCCTCTGAAAGGCCAGGACATGAGACACCTACCTCTTTACACACTGGGAACACACAGACCGCTCTGACAGGGCCAGCTCCTAAACACTAGCAGCAGCCCAAGCTGGCAGGATTCCCAAGGAGGAGCCCATGGACACACCTCATCCCTGCAGCAGGGAAGCGGCTCACACTGGGAGGAAGCCAGTTAGGAATCACTAGGCTGGTTCCCCAAAGAAGCACTTCCTCCAGCAGCCCCTCTGGAGCCCTGCTCCCAGGGCACTCCCGTGCAGATCTCCAGGTGACACACATCCCGAGTGCAGGGATGTCACCCTCACCCCACTCCCAGCAGGGCCACAGGAGCCACAGCACTCCACTAGCCAAGGAGCTTCAAAGGCTACCTGGCTGCTTACACCACCAGCAGCAGGGCCATCCCAACTGAGGTAACTTGCAGCTCTGCCCCATCCAGAGATGCCACAAGTCTTCCCCCCAAAACTTAAAGGTACCAGAGAAGACCCCAACCAGCCCTCCTCCTCCCTTTCCTTTGCATTTATTACCTTCCCAGTTTATTACTAATGCAGCCCACCTGTGGCAGGGCCCAGGTGGTGCCTCAGCGAACAACTGAAGATAAAAAGCCTTCTTTAGCCTCCTCTCTGCTTGTCATTCTCTGCTATTTTTAAAATTTTTAATGTTAATGCTTTGCCTCAGCTCTGATTCCTGCAGTTTGTCAAGTCAGGAGCACACTTGCTTCGTCTGCTGTCCCTGTCAATGCTCCACAGCCCCACACCAAAGGATCAGCAAAAGCATCTCTGATCCTTTTTTACCTTCTCCTGGAGTCAGAGAAAATAAATGTTTATGCTAAGACTTATGAAGACAGCCATAGCATGTGTTGGGAGGCAAGGAAGGGACAGACATTAAACCCCAACTGACCCATAAACCCCTAAGGCATTGAATGGGAGTCTTAGCCAAAGAAAAAGCTTTTCCCATGGCAGAAATTTATCATTCCTCTGTTTTCCCATATGAAATTTATCAAAAGAAGAAAAAAGATGAGACACGCACACACAGCTATGCCTTGCATTTAAACACACACGCTTCCAGGGCGCTATTTACTCTTCCACACCTGACAGCTCAGTTAATTTGGGAAGCACTGGTCTGACCCTACAAGCTGGGTAGACACTGCACTCCTGTCATGAACTGGGTGAGCAGGTTTAGGCAAAGCACAGAAATTCAAAGAGCCATCACTGCCACAGAGGTTATTTAACCTTCCCTGCAGAAAGAAGAGAACCTGTGCAAACTGTCATTAAGATGGTGCATCATTGCAATGCATTATTCATATCACATCAATAAGTTCCAATAAATTCATAAGCTCCTCCGTTCTGTAAGTACATAGACCCAGCCCTAAATGCCTGAAATTTAAGTAGGCAAGACAGAAAAAGGGTATGAAAATGAGGTATAAGAAATTAAATTATTTTCCCAAGGTCACTCGAGGCCTGTGGCAAGCTGAAGAACAAAACCTGAGTCTGCATCTAGTTGTTAACCATAGTGGCCTTTTTCCCTCATCTCTTGTCAGTACATCTGAGATGCTTTTTGCCTCCTGCCCTCTTCCTCCTTAATATTCTTTCTTTTCTGAGTTTTAATTCCTGGCCCACACCACATTTGGCAGACACTGCCTACACGTCACACCCCCAGGAGCTGTTATATTATTATAGTTGTCCATTTTAATAATGGTTTGTGTTTCTGTCTTCCCTGTTTTGCCTTGTCATGTTCTCCACCTGGTGTTTGTGAATTGTTTTTACAGGCTGCAATCCTGTTCCAGCCCAGGGCATGATTTACAGGTACTGGGAGCTGGATGAAGTAAGAACAATAGTGCCGCATCATGGATGTGACCTCATCTGCCACCACACAAAAAAATCTCCTTAAAAAGCCTGTAAAGTGAGTAATACCAGAGTTTCCCAGACCTATTGCTCAAGAGTTTCTTTACTAGGCAGTAATAGGGGAATGAGCTGTATAATGGGAAACAAAAATTACTGTGTCCTCTCCAATCTTGGGGTAACCTTTAAACACTCTTTATGAATCAGAGATACAGACAGTGCAGTTTTTATTAGTTGCTGTACTCCAGTGCTAAAATGCTACCAGGAAGTCAAGCAATGTACATATTTGTGTCCAATGAAATATCTTTTACTTTCTTCAGTGTGGCTACTACAAAGCTCATGCATTAGAAACATTCCTATTTACAAAATCATCATCTTTTAATTTTTTTCCTAGCTATCAAACATCACTGGATGGGCCCTTCTGAGCAAGAGGGCAGTTTCTACATAACTAACTCATGAAAATTCCAGAGGAACTCTAAGATTCAGGGATTCTCTCCGATCCCTGAGTGAGCTGAGGACACCAGCCCACAAGACACCCACACAGCCCCTTTGAGGACAGAAGGTGTTTGTTAATACCAAGGCCTCAGTAACCTAGTTTATATCTTCACCATACTCTGGGACAAGGGAATGTTTTGCACTAGGTAGCCACCTCGAGCTTCAAATCAGGTTAACTGCAAACAAATGTGTTTGTCTACAAACAAATGTCTACAAAAAAGAAAAACCAACAGAAAATATACAGAGACAAATATGTATGAAAAGTGAATAAATTAAAGGAAAAAAATGGTAACGTATTTGCGCCAAGGTTATATTCTCAAAACACTCTTCCCTCGACACATCGAAAGTATTTTGAATCTTTTCCTTATACCCATACGGAATATTAATTAACATGCGAAGGGACCTTGGCAGATTAAATTCCCTTCCGTCTCTTATCTGGCTTTCTCAACAAGCCTTATATATTTCTTGCTCAAAACAGAGATAGCCTTGGTAATTTCTAACTAACCAAGGAAAGGAGAGATCATATATTTTAATCAATAACAGTTAAAATCAGGACTCTCTCTAAGAGTGTGCATTTTGGTCCAAAGCCTCTTTGTCTCTAAACTATGCATTTGATATCAAATTGTCCATAAAGCACCTACATTACTGGCATATAAAGCAAAATTAAGTCATTAAGTTTGTAACTCGTTCTTTGTCAAGACTTGCCAGAAAAATAACTGACCCTTTTAGCATCTATACTTGAAAGATTCAATACTATCAACAGAGTCATAGATCTTCATTATTTTAGGCAAATATTTCAGGCTCATGTTTCTGCAAAGCTACAATAGTTTAATATGTCACATTGGCAGCTTAAAGAAGAAAAAAGATGAGACACTGCTTATCATAAGGTGACAGGAAAGAGTTCTGCATATATCTAGTTCCATTAATTATCTTGATCTGTTAAAATACTGTGATTTTTCTTTTCCTGGAATATCCTTTAGTTTCTCAGCATATAACAAATTATGTCACAAAAGTCTAATTGAATTCAGGAAATTCATGGAGCTTTAGATTCCCTTTTACTTCAATTGTCTTCTATGCTGCACTCAAAAACATCCTAACTTTTAGGGCTATTTTCAGTATTAGTTATGTCACCTACATCTCCCCCAATATGAGTGTGCAGAGGGGAGGTAGGTAGTTAGAAGGACAGATGCTACCAAACTGATTCCAGAGTCTTGTGCTGTCCCAAGCTACAAAGTCATGGCATTATCAGGCAATGTGCAATGTAACAAAAGGGAGGATTAAATTTACACCAGGCTCAGGCAAATGCACCACTCAGCCTCATATTTCTAATTCCTGTCAGCTTCCATGAGTGAAAACACGGCAATATATGCCACAAGACCCCTGTAGTGAGAGATACTCCAGTAAGGGACAGACATCTCTGGCTACTGCAGGACAGTGGCGCTATTTCCTCGGTGTATTTTGCCTCAATTTCACAATAATATCACCATCTAACACAGACTACTTGTAAATAAGGCAATCTACAGGCAGGTCTTCATATCTGGCAATCCTGGGTGACAGGAAAAGATTTCCTCTAGGTTAGGTAGCAAGGATTTACATAGTTACTTCACCAGGGTAATGAATGCACGCTCTGAGAGAGCTAGACATTTTTTTGCATAAGCAATGTTAACAGAACTCCTTATTTTTAAACCTGTGCAGGGCAACTATCTCAGCTGCTTGTTTGGTTTGTCAACCAAACTCTCTGGGCTGCAATTTTCCATACTATTTAAAAATAATTAGCCTTAGTACTCCATTATTTGGAAATGATCAATCAAAAACATCCATCCATTTCCAAAATAAGACTAAAGGTTTGTTTTGATGTTAAAAAAATGACAGTGTTCATAGCTGTTTTCTTCAGGTGGGTGAGGGGACAGTTGTTTTTTATTTTTGGTAGAGGAAAGCTAAAGAAGCATTTCCTATGAAGAAGAGAGTTTAAATTTGACCTGTTGTTCCCCAGAAAATCTGCCTGTGTTTGCACAAAATACAAAGCCTTCAAACGACATCAGTCTGTCCATCTTCAGTACAGTTGTTTGATGGCTTCATCTAATGGCTGGGATTTCCTCCTGATCGTGCATTCACACAGCTCCTCTGCCTGCTGAGGTTGTGCAACCCCACAGAGAAAATGCTCAAGCCTAAGTGTCACAGATCCTTCGTGTTACTGTTGTATGTTTATATGCTATCTTCATAAATTCACAGCCCAGACCTACATGTAGCAGAACTAGATTTCCTGAGTTTTCTGTGTGCTGCCTCCCTGTTTGCAGCATCTCTGGGCCTGAGAGGGGCAAGGGCAAGGGAAAGCAAGGTGCAGTTTGTCTGTCCCTCCTGCTGACACTCAGTCAATATGGAGAAGGAATGTATCTTATTCTACAGCAGGACTTGAATCAAGAACGTGGGCAATAAGGTCTGGGAAATAAATTGGGAGAAAGTGCCTGGGCAATGTAGTCTGGGATGAAGGTGGCAAAAACTCTTTGAGGTCCCTGGAGAATAATAGGAATCAGAGGGATAGCAAAGGACAAAGGGTAGGGAGGAATGTACTTCCAAGAGGGAGAGAGAGGAACCACCTGAGTAAGGATATCATGTCTGGAAACCACAGGGATGGAAGGTAATAGATAGGAAAATTAATGGATAAATCTATGTCCACAAAATATTCCCCTCCAAATCCTAGGATGGCAAGCAAGACCTCATGGCTTTCCCACTGTCAGAGAGCACCAAAGAAATCTACTTGAAAAGAGTCCTGACTCCTGATCTGTCAAAACCATTACAGCCTCTTCCTGGTAAGGACTCACCAACATCCTCAGGAACTCACTCTCTCTCTTCACCCCGACTGTGGTTTCAAACAGAGCAAATTTAAAAACAAGCTGAAAATATGAAAGGAACATTTTTCACATGGCAGAATCAATCACCCCAAAGTGACTCCAAAATCTGCAGATCTCAACCAAAGCAGCCTGAAGCAAACAAAGGCACACACTATTTCAGCTGCCTTTAGCTAGTGAGACCAACAGGCTGCCTGATGGTGTGCATGGGTGTGAAAACAAACTGCTCACACTGAAGATGTTGTTGCCACTCACTCAGGAGTCACAGCAAGTCACAGGGGTGTTTTTGCAGTGTCCCACTGTTAAAACGTGGGAGCATTTACCTGGGGCAGCCTCTGGTATCCAAACCTGGCTGTGCTTTAGGAGTTGCACGACCAACCAGCTCAGTAGGACTGTGTGGTTCACATACTGCCAGTCGCTTTATTTACATAGAGCAACTCTGCTCGTTGCAGTGGGAAGCTTTAAGAAAGGACAAACACGGGATTATCACTCAGAAATTACTGCCTTCTTTCTCTGTGCTCAGAGCCATGCCTGAGGCCACCCACACAACCATAGCTGGGGTTAGCTGGGGTTGCAGGCAGGAGTTCTTCCAACCACACACTCCGTTTCTCGACCTCTCTGGCAGCTCTGCTGGATATAGAGGCCATACTGGTGCAGATTTGCCCCAGCTGGCACCATGGGCATCCCCCAAGATGACTGACAGCAAGAGAAGCCCCCACGTACTTTGATCCTTTCCTCGGATAAAGACTAGATAATGAATCTTTGAGTGTCTATCCTGCCACAGACACACTGGCAGAGACTTAGGGCAGTCCCCTGAAGGTCAGCAGGTTCCCCTAAAACTGTTCCTGCAGAAGAGGGTGCACTGCCATGTACAGTGTCTCATTTGCTCACCAGACAGTGGGAGCCAGAAGGAAAGCTTTGACATCTCAGATCAATAAGCAAAGTGAATGTTCTCCTCAATCCCACAAGATGGCAGGAGACGCTCAAAAATTCCCCCTTGCTCAGCTGGAAGAGCTTTTCAGCTTTTGTAGCTGTCTGACAACTTCTGTGAGAAGTAAAATGAAAACGTATTTTTTAATAACACTAGACAAACCTGACAAACTCGTATCAGTGAGGGTTCATGGATCTCTTAAGAGCAGTGGGATGCTATGTGACCTGGCAGCATTGACAGACTCACGTGGGGAAGTGTTTCGTGTGGGAATAATCTCCAGAATTTACTTTCTTGTAATGAGAGAAAAAGACAACAACAAAAAAAAAAGAGAGAGAGCGAGAATGAGCAAAGTAAAAGTGGACAGAGGAAACTGCAACTGGCTTATATAAGGTTTTTATTTTTAATATCAGAGCTTGCAGACACTCTGCCTGCAGCATTCCTTGCATTACTCACAGCATGAAGACATGAGAAAGCCATGAAAACCCAGACAGTTTGTCAAGAAAGGTCAATTTTTATTCCCTTCAGTTTACTGCTGATTTCTCCCTGCTAAGCACTCTTTTTTTCCCCCAAGAACCTAAATAAAAGCAAGTTCCTGCACCAGATCATATTCCATTCTTAGGAGGATAATCATCCCAAATGATCCAAAATTACTGAATTCAGTGCTAATTAATAGCCCTGTGAATGAGTCTGGTACTTTATGAAACAAATATAAAGAAAAGGACACTGAAAATGGAATAAAGTGTCTATAGTGGTATTTCCGATGCAGGAAGCACTGAAGATAATCTTTGTGTGATCAGCTTCAGAAGGAAGAATGAGGAAATACCCAAATTAATTCAATCACCCTGAAACCAGCTATCTCAATAAGTGAGTTGTCTTGTGACTACACAGAGTAACCATTCAGAGGTCAAAACAGCCCGATGTGAGTGAGGGAGGAGATGGAGCCCCAGGCTGATGTGTTTCAGGGTGGATGAAGCTCTCTGCCTGCAGAGGGGCCAGGCAGGCAGCGTGACGGGCACATGGGTCTTGCAGGGCCGAGGCAGAGGTCCATCATCCCTTGTGACTCAGAGCTGCAAGCAATGGTGCTACAAGATGGTGAAAAGAAAATGTTTATGTCCAGAGGGCACTACCTGACTGCCATTAAGTGCACTATGGGCCCGAATCTATGAACATGAGGCAAGAGGTCCTAAAATCACATTATCTATCCCTGATCTATCAAGTCTTCGTGCCTTCTCCTCCAAGTAGTTTTACAGCACTAAAGCCTCTGGCAGGCACTGTATGGCACTTCATATGTTGCTTCAGTCTCCTAATATCAAGTATATTTTTTAACTATAAACACTTAAACATTTATGGCATTTTTCCTGTCCTGCATCTGAAATAGATACGTACTTTATTCCTCTGATCTCTGCTGTGCTAATTCATCAGGTATATTTTTGTATCTGATTTGTATTACCTAGAATATGGGGGTTTTTTTAGACTTTTCAGAAACAGTTAACACTGAGGCACTGATGGTCTTTGCTGTACTTAATCCACCTAGGACACAGTGTTGTCTTTATGTGACAGTTACTGTCTGTCCCCTTGTGGCCAGAAACCAGACACAAAACCCAGCCTACAGATTTAATAGATCATTTGCCTTGAGTAAGAAGGAACAGCTTATTTCGCTGAAGAAGGAAGCTCTTGCACAGATAATGGTCCCTAGAAAACCTTAGAATTAACTATCATGGAATTAATTTTAGTCTCCAGAATTCAGATTCCCTTTTTGAATATTATGAAAACTGGTCGCATCCATATCTGAACTCTGGGTTCTGCTATTATCCATTTGCAAGCAAAATGGGGATCCAGGCCTGAGCTTCCAACAACTTTGGTGGTTGAATCACTACAGATGCATGAGCAAATTCAGAAATAATGATTCTGTTTCACAGATTCTCATTCACGGTGAAACACACACAATGTGGGCTACATGTGTGCAAAGCTTTGCACAAATGACAGTCACTACCCTTTATGCAGAGAACAGAATACAACTTTAGTTTCTGTCCCAAAGCCTTTTAAGCCTCAAGCTGAAATACCTATCAGTTTTTATCAGACAAGTGCAATTGTGTCTTTTTTTCAGGTAGTTAACGCTGTAAATTCAACTAACATTTTCCAAATTTTAAGTTGAGCTGCCATTACAGTGACAGATAGACTAAGCAGGAAGGTTTGAGGAGAATGAGTCCCTCCTCAGCAAAGTGAGAGGCACAGTGGACCATAAAGCAGGACCCATGCGAGAAGACTTGTGCTGCTCTAGAAGAAAAGGAAAGCTGTGGAGCCAGAGTGAAATGAATTGCACAGTAGAGCACCAAGAACAGAAACGAAGGGTCCTGGATGTGAGACTATGGAGAGGGCACAGATTTGTGGAGCTTTGATTTATAACCTGGAGCCACTTAGCAAACCTTCCTCTCTTCCTTTGTTTTCCTCCTTCTGTGCTTATAATTACATCTGAGTGGAAAGACAGTTTTCAGCAGCGAGCCCATCTCCCGAGGTGGATGTACCACGTACCGAGGCTTCCCTCCCTCCTGATGCCTTTCCCGAAAGCTGCTCCTGGCAGTCCCGCCACTAATCCTTCCCAGTGATAGGGTTTCAAGAAGCAGCAAGCATACTCCTGGCAGGCAAACTGTTTGTGCATCTGGATGTAATAAGGAGCTAGACTCCAGCTGATGTGGTGGCTCAGCACAGCGAGCCACCAGGCGCGGGATGGTCAGTTTTTTCCTGCTGCCTGAGTTCAAATCGCAGCAGCGCATTGGAAGCCGGTCGTGGTGTGAGCCTCACGGTAAAAACAGCCAGGCCACAGGGAGGGAAGGGAAAGGAAGGTCACTGGGAGTCAAACGAACAGCTGCTTTCTGGCTGGAAGGATCTGAAGGGTGTGACTATCTCCCACCAGTGGGAGTAGCCAAGGTTGCCCTCAACAAGAATGGAGCTAGCCAGGAAGCATCCCAGTCCCAAAGGCTGAGAAACAAAGAATGAAGGTGAGGAAGGAATCCCCCAGGGGTGGGGGAGAAGACATGTGGGCCCAGCTAGGATTGCTAACAAGGAGATGGTCAGCACAGAGTCCTGTTGGTTCTCCAGTGGAGCACTGTGGACTGATACACTTCCTTGGAGGCTTTTAATTGCATCTTCTTCAATGCAGGAGGACCCCAGCCTTGCACTACCTGCATTGCTGCCACTTCCCTGAGGGTACTATTAACATAAGGGTGGCACTGGAGCAACACCAGCTCTCCCAGCCAGCAGCACACGCTCAGAGGGACAGTTCTGGGTAGGGTATAGCTGGTCTCTGGCACTGCTAAGCAGCAGAAGATGGCAGGATTTTAGTAGGGAAGGAAGTTCCTTTGGGAATATTCTGAAATAAACTGTGTCCAAACCAACTAACATCAGCTTGCAGGATCCCAGCTGCAACTTTTGCCCTTCTTTCCAGGCCTGCACCAGTCCAAGGCATTTCCTCCTGACCTCACATCTTCACTGCACACACACAGAGAAATAAAGGAGAGCAACAATGATCTTGCAGTTAAAAGTCATGCTGAAGAAGAGTAAGCTCTCTTTCCAAGTAGAATTGGCTCTGCAGAGCTCTGCAGATGTTTTTTTCTTAAAAAAAAAAAACCCACAGTAAAACCTTCATTTAAATGTTATTTAAGCAGATCTCACTCTTAAAATACATGCAAGAAACAGATGTGCAGAACAGAGAAGTGCCATTTTTATGGAGTGGTTCTTCAGTGTTTGAGCCACTCTAGATTACATTTGGAGTGTAGGCTCCTCAGCTACACCATGTAATATTTATAATAGTTTACAGCACATGGCCAAATCTTTCTGCCAGTGAAGCCATGTGCCTCTTTATCAATCTCAGCCCAAGGTGGCAGTAAACCAAAATAAATGGGATATTAATGGGTAACCTTGTTACCCTATGCTTTCCAGATATCCCACGCTTCACCCTACACTAGATCGCTCTCTCTCTGCTGTTGCTCAAGTAAGGGGTTACTTCCCCCTTACTTTTATGTCCTGAGATACAAGTTCAGGGAGCATAATTTGGTGTAAGTTGTTTATCAGGCAGAAGCAGAGTCTGTAACTTTGTCAGGTCCCTGAATCCCTCATGTTAGTGTTTTTCTCTGACACTCTGTCCCATATTAGGGCTTTGGGTAAGCTGACAGGAATGTAATTTCTATTTAAAGATACAGTCTGTTACTTTTATACTAAGTAATAAATACAGGATTTGAAGAACAAGCACTAGGAAAAAATGGTTGGACAGTTTATATGGTGAGTCACCTCTAATGAAACACTTACCATTACCATTAAAAAGAAAAAAGGAAAAAAGAAAAAAGAAAAAAACCCTATTCTTATGCACTTCCTCATAATCTTCCAAAAAAATTCCCTTGGCCTGAAATTTCCCATGTTTGGTGTCTGCCCAAATGTGAATATTTAGATTCCTGCCAATTGTTTTCAGTCAGTTTTCAATTACATGAGGATGAAAAATAGACATTCCTTCCTATTCCTAGGACCAGGGTTATATTTTCCCATAGCTGTGCTGAAGCAATCTGAACACTGGAACTTAAGTTCAGTTGTAAAAAGCTATCAGTAGGGTACAATGCCTTCTGTGAGTCTGGGGAATCCTTTTTAAGTTTTACAGCTGCATTTTTACCAAGGAAAAGACTGTTACACTTGCTCCTCCTTCCACATGTGTGCTGCATGTGTATTTCAGTTATAGATAATTACTTATTGTTGAAAGCAAATGTATCCCTCCTTAGCCCCTTACCCTTCCTGAACATGCTCTTTGATAAAAGACAAAACTGGATTCTGTTATCTCAATTCCTGCAGATGGCTTTCAAAAGTACTTAGGAGTGAGTAATAGTTTGACTCTTGGTGATTTTCAACCATCACTCATGTATCTCTTTAATGTCCTCCCACATATTCAAAATTCCCATTGAAGCTGGCACTAATATTGAGGAATAAACCAGAAAGGACCCAGCAGAGCATTCAGATTGCAGACAGTGTTGGGAATAGGCAGTGCACTAAAAGAAGCAGAAATGATATAGAAAATAAACAACATTATGTTGGAAACCCAACATATCATTTTTTGTGATTTCCTTACAGGCACAAAAACCCACCCACTTGTCTGAATTAACATTTGCTCTCTTTAAACCTTGATTTAAAACAGTGACAGTGACCTCCCTTCATATTGACTAATACAATTACCTCTCCACTTCCCAACTTCCCAGCCAGTGAAGCACAACACTGCTCCTCAGAATTTATTAAATACTTAGTTCACCCAGCAGGGGCATTTGAGCACTCAAGTGCTACTCAGTGTGACTAAGCATGACAGATTCAGCATCCTGCCTGTAAACATGTTTTTCAAAATCTAAAGCCAAAGGTAAGCAGATCAATCCAATGAAAACATTTTGCTTATATTTCATAAGCCTTCCCTCATTGTTTATAACCCAGACACTGGAGTTTTGGGAAATGACACAAAAGTGGATATTAATTATTGACAAATAAAACAGATTCACTGCTTCATATCAGTGCAGAAAGTAAATAAACCTAAGGGCAGCCTTCAAAACTTCCAGGTCCTTAGTCACAACTTCGTAATTTATTACTTAGGAAATACTCCTGGTATCCCTCTTGTGCTGAATAACACCTTTTTCTCCAGTTAGTCCCACTAATGTCAGTAATATCACTCCTATAGAAAAAGCCACAATCAGGTTAAAAATGCATGTCTTTTCAGAGAGATTTCTCCTAAGCATGTGCAGAGAAAAAGGAAAGGCATCAGGATCCAACCTCAGAAATAAGGAGAGTGAGTTCTAGCAAGAATAAACTCCCAGAGAGGAAAGAAAAGAAAAATGAGAGAGTGCAAAAGGAATGAACAAAAGAGATAAAGCCAGGAGAGGAGAATTTATCTTACACAAACAGAATTTGTGTTGGCCCATCCGTCCATGACACAAGCACTAATGAGGCTGCCCATTCACAGAGGCCTCAGATAAACATACAGATGGCCATTTAAACCACCACAATGGAGTATGTGTATTATGTGAGCCAGTGTTTTCACTTGGAGAGGGTAAAGAGGAAAAGACAGAGGGCTGGAGATGATGAAGATAACAGGCCGGGATTATTGGACTTTTCCTATGCCTCAGCCTTCATAAGTTCTTCTATGAAAATGCTCGTAAAGAGCTGGACTATAAAAATTCCAGACTTTACTGTTGGCATAATTGATCTCAGATATGTCACCACAGAAGGAGACAGAGGAGTATTCATGTAAGACATACAAATCTTGGAGAGGAACCAAGTGTAATATATAATCTTTCCTTCCCAGAAAACCATTCATGGTGAGTTTGGAATAGATTTAGGCTTTTAAAACCTGTTCTCCAACCTGCAACACATTTCAAACAAAAGGTTTTCAGGATCACAATAAAGAACACTTGAGTTTGATAGTGTATTATTCATCTAGTTTTGAAATAAATAATTACATGAGTATACTTTCTTATTTTGCAGAAGGGGAACTGAAGAATTTCCTCTTTAAAACAGCCTTCAAAGGATCAAAAATATTACAAAAATCAGAGACCAAATTCACACCTGGCACAAGTGGACACCTCCCAGTTTGAGTAGGTATTCTGAGGCTCATAAAGACATTTCTTTCTCTGGTTACAATTGTCTACCAATACTATATAATTATTACAGTACCACTGCAAGATTTTTTAGAAGTCTTTTTTTTACTTACAGATCATGTTGTATGCTTTTGGTTTTTAATATATTGTTGCGTTGTTAGTTGCTGTTATTGGCATTTTACCCATGGGAGTGGCTGTGAAAACCTGGTTTCTGCTTCAAATAATTCTTTTCCTTTACTGTTTCCTCACATCCCTCTTCACTCCCCTTCACAAATGCTAATCTTTGGTCTTCCTGACCCATCTTTTTCAACACCCTGTTGTCTCTCTTCTTCTTTCTCTAGGGAGTTCAAGTTCTTACCTTCACTTCAAAGCTATTGCCACATCAGCAGTGACTATATGATACACCAAGAGGCCACAATCAACATTAGGAGCCATCATACAGCATCAGACAGACAGTCACTCCCCTTTTATGCCTCCTCTGCTATTGTTTTACACTGTCAGCATCTACCTTCTTAGTCATCAGGACATGTGGACCAAACTGATTGCTCAGGGCTTGATCTGTGGTCTCTCGACTGAACATCAAGGAGAGACTCACACTGGGTTCAGCAGGCTGCAAATCAGACCCTGAGACACCACCAGAAATCTCCATCAGAGTAGTAGAAAATCAGCTAAGGAAAGCAAAATAAATTTTCCTGTAGAAATTAAACACTATTCCCAAGTTGCTTACATCTTAAGAGCATGAGGAGCAGGGAATTGCTTGTCTAAACTCTGTGTGTCTGCATGTGTGAGTGAACGAGCAAGAGACATCCTGTGGGCCTTTTAGAGCTGGTTACATTTAGCTGCTTTGTGGCTGCTGCCAAATTTTTAGTAGCTGTGACTCATTGACCAACTAGCTGTCTTAACATCTTGCCTCATTGTCCTTTTCCCCTTATAAAGGTTTCCCCTCACCCCCATCTGAGATGTCAAGAACAGTGATTCCAGATGTAAGCTGAAAGTTTTCCATCACAGAACATCACAGGAGCTGCAGGCGTGCCCCGAATGAAGATTGCAAATGACGTGGGTGCTGTGAGACTGATGAACACCTTGAGAGCTGACAGATGACAGTGAGTACTCAAGGCAGTCTGCCTTGTTCTATGGCTTCCAGGTGAATGAAAGATGAGTTGGCAAGATATTCTGAGATGTGCCTGTGCATAGCTCAGGAAGCAAGTCTGAGTTCTTTGTTAAACAGGCAGAAGTGTGTGGGATTTTGGAGGTACTTGTGAATACAGAGGAAAAGGAAACAGGGATACTGTGATTGAGAAATTTTATCCAAACACGTACGAGTTTTAAAGGAACAAAATCCAGTAGCTATTGGAATGGAACAACACACCTCAAAAGAGCTCAGTGAGAGACAACAGCCGTCCCTCTCGTTTGCGTCGGTACGTGCTGCCACCTGAGCACAGACGTCAGGACACACGAACTCAGTGTTTGCAACGCGGTGACACTCTCAGCCGTGTGAACTGACACCCCTCAGCTCTCGTACAGAGATGTTCAACACTTGGCAGCACCAAGTTCCCCACCTAAGCATAGGAGGAGCCTGCCTGGAGAACCCATCCCTGAGAATGCGCAGTGCCAGAGAGGCCGCAACAAAAAGACCCTGAGAGCGATCAAACCAGCGGCACTTAGAGCTGAGGATATTCAAGGAGTAGAACAGCAGTATTTAGTGCTGGGGATATTTAAGGCTTTTGAGCTCATCCGTCTCCATTTGACTCTCCCTAGGCAGGAAACAGCTAATTACCTTTCCATGGCAGGAGCAGTTCAGCTCCTCCAGGGCAGAGGAGAGAGAATTGGCCGTAATTACAGGAGGAGCGCACAGAACACTCTCCCTGGTAGTGGAGGGACTGAGCTGCAGCCAGCATTTAAAGGCTGATTAGTATAACTGCTTGCAGTCAGTATTTACAGCCACTTCCCAATTGCTCTTACCCTGGGAAAAATGAGATGCTGTCAGCATAAAACTTAAGAAAAAGAACAATAGAAATCAAATTATGTTTTCTTTTGATATTAAGTCAATCATAATTTAAACAATTACATTAACAATGAGGGGTTTTTTTTTCCTAGCCCTCCAGTGGTCCTTTTGAATTTCCCCCACAGCCCATGGTTTGGAAAATCTGGTTTCAGAATGAGTGAACTGTACATGCATTCAATCACGGCTTGAATGAGTGCTAAAGGCATTGTTCCTAAAAGGAGCTGTGTGAATATTTTAAGTTATTGAGCAGGAGGGGAGGTAACAAGAACAATAGAAAAACTAAATTATTGTTATTTTGTCTCTTTAGACCTCAGTGCTGTCATACATTTGCCCTTTCCCCTGAAGAGGGGTTTATCTCCCTGATGGGCTCTTCTGGGGAGCTGTCTGAGCTAGCACAATTATTGTGTCAAACTCTTATCTCAGGGACCGAATAATGGAACCAGGCTTTGACTGACTGTCTCGTCTGATTTTTAATGAACTGTTTGTTGCAATTAGCACCCACGTTCTTTTAGCTGGGTCTGGTGGAAGAGTGTGTTTAAAAATCTCTCAGGGGGAAGAAGAGATTTGTATGAAGCAGATGGATTTAAAAAAATAAAATAAATTGTGAACAAAGAACATAAGGGGGCATGGGAACAGAGAGAAAGAAGGAAGGTTAGGAAGAGAAAATTTTCCAAGAATAGAATTTGCAAGGAATAGAATTTGCAAGAACATTTCAACGGTGTGCTATTTATGCAGATCTTGAAAGACTGGTAAAAGTCCAGTAAAACTGTGGACCTTTTCCTCTCGCTACGCTTTGGCTCGAGGTGGTCACAAAGACGGCTGGAGCCTTTGCTTAGAAGCAGCTCATTCGGGTCAAGAGTGAACAGGAGAGGGCAGCATCGCTTTAGACTTACGGTAAGAGCCACTATGGAAGTGTTGGGAAAACTGCAAGTGGACAAACGGATCGCTGTAGGTCACCAAGCAATAGATTGATGAAGGGAGTTTGCCGGCACGTACCTCTCTGGAAGGAATGTGTGCACGGGAAGTGGAGGGAAGAAAAAGATGTTTTAAATGCCGAGTAGAAAGCAATGTCAATGTGGTATTTCAGCACAGTTCGACTGCTGGGTTCAGAATGTAAGTGCAGCGTTAGGCAGCGTACAGAGACTTCCGGCAGTTCGTTTAGTTACATTATCTCTCATCCATAGACCGTGAAACTCTTACAAGGTAAGAAAACCTATTTCAGAGATGGACAAATGGTACGCCAAAGGTGGTAAGTACCCTGCCAAGTGTGCCACATGGCATCAGGACAGCACCTGGATGGCCACGCTCCCCCGCCAACCATTGACCCACATCAAGCACGTCCATGGCACGAGTGCAGGGCGCTATTGGGATGGCACGATGGATTTCTGGGATGTAATCAGCACACCACAACTGCTGATTCAGATTCAGATGAAGGATAAATGCTCCACTCTAATGTATTCTTTCGAATCTATTTTATAAATGAAAATAAAGCCAAATCAATCCCATAAATATATGAGAAGATTTTAAGCCCTGGAAAAGGTACAGCAGCCTTGGTTATATCAGTGGAAGTGCCAGTGTAGCAGCTTTTAACAGAGGACAAAATGTGGTCCATCAACTTTTATTTTTCTTCTATGACAGTACTTACTAGAGGCAGTTGTGGATTAATGAACAGGGCTGGAGTTCTCTCTGACATACAACGCTTTTAAGTTATGCAGTGTGCAAAATCATGTGGCAGAGAAATTCCCCCACACATGAAAAACAGCCATGGCTATCAGTTGCCATCTTGGCTCTGCTTCCTTTCTGCCACTCTGTTCTGCCTCCTTCAGTGAAGACAGAGTAATTCTCTTTAAAATTGATGAATCTGCTGGTACATTATTGGATCAGCAGAGCCACACAGATCTTGCTGTGCTGTATCCTCTTCAAATCAGGGTCACAATCCAGAGAGAAAGATGACTGTCATTTCAAGAGAGGGTAACGGTACATTGGTTCCAAGGGAGTTATTTTGTTCAATCATTTTGCAATATAGGTGAATCACAGGTGTATTTTTCATTTCATAGACAATGTTTTAATATCTCTTCTCTATTCATGGGGTATAGAGTGAAAAAACTGGGGTTTCATTCACTCAAGTCCATCATCCATGTAAATTAATTGTTTCACCTCACTGTGGAAATTATCAATTAAATACCAATACTAAGAGAAGTAATATTGGAGATCACTGTGTGGGAATGATATGAATGAAAACACCAAATACACATAAACCTTCATAACCGCCAACCAGCTGTTTGGACATGGACAGAATTCTAAAAATACAGGGATAAAAACTGCCTGACCTTTTTATTGAAACACACATTTCAAATAACTTTTTCTAATTGTAAAAGTCTTTTTGAGCCACTGTTTTGTTACATGTAAAGTTCTACTGATTACAATTAGGATTTTTAGGGAAATGCTGAAATGGAAGTGGTTTTGCTTTGGCATTTTAAAAAATTTTATATTAAAAATAAGTATTTTTTATTATTTAATTTCAATAGCTGTGCTAGTATAAATGAGTAACTATTACTGGCACTTTAGCATATAACTGAAGGATTGCATATGATTGTGAAGAATTGAAATATGCTATTTTAACACATTTTCAAATAACCACATTTTCAATACTAAAGAGCCAGATGCTCCGTACTACTGAATGAACCATCTTGACTTTCCTAGCCCAGTACATAGGAGTGGCACTTGATTTAAAAGCAAGTTTCCATCAGTAGTCACATCATGTAATGAAAACTAAAAATATTGTGAAAGAAACACTAAGCCTTGAAATTTTCAAATAAAAGGGCATCTAAAACAATGCCATTTTGGATTTTCTACTTAATGGTAATACTTTTGCTTTAAATATTCTGAATCAGAATGAAAAGTAATATTTCAGTGTCAAATTTCCCAGAAAACAAAAGTTCCATGCCTTGACCAAGTAAAATTACCAACTGAGTGAGTAATCCATTTTCTCTCAGGCCCTCAGTTTTGTCAGCACTAAATTTACACACAATCATTTTTTAAAGAGATATGGGAGGAAATGCATGAATGCCAAGAATGTTTGTTCAGGGAAATGACATACCATCATTTTCCCAACATCTGGTTATTCATGAAGGGCTGACAAATCTTCTTTTGGACTTATTAAGAGTGAAGTTGTCTATTCTGAGGGGATCTGTGATAAAAGCAATTTTTTTACTGTAAGGAAGTTTGAGCTGAAGCTTCATACAGAGAGAGAAAAGAGACTGGAAGAATAAGAGCTGCTTTTGTTGGTCTGTGGCTCAGCAGCATTACCCGTCTTCCCCTCCAGAACTCTATTTTTAGATGACCTCCAGTGCATTAGATCAAATGTATAAATTGGATGAGGTCAAACCATCTCTGTCTGTGAATATGCAGCTCCCAGAGGTGTGCCAATGCCCATGGAATTCAGCTGACTGATATTAGCCTGAATCTTGTCAAAATCAGACTATAACATCAGTCTTTCTATTAAACATGGGCCTAACAACCTTTTAACACTTTGAAACTAAATTCTCATTTCATTTATATTGATGTGGATATAGAGATGTCAGCAGAGGAGGTTTTTTCTGTCATGTTGTCTTCCTTACTGTGTTAGCAGCTAACTGCCATCTTACAAGGTCTTTGCAGGAAAAGGATTATTATCCCTGGAAACAGTAGAAATCCCATTATTTTTATTTTTATAGCAGTTCAATTTTATTTTGACAAGTATCATCAGAGAAGAATCTATATTGGAGCATACTCGTGTAGCTACAGGTGTGTGCCTATAAACATAAATAAACATGCACACATTTGATATTATAACACTTATTAATTCATTATCCAGGCAATACAATAACTTAGCACACTTCAGCAAGCCAAGCAAGTAAGGTCCCTTTTGCAAAACATGAACCCTTTGTGCTCTGCAGAGCTCTAAGTGACTTGAACATCGTGTGTCATTTGTTTAGCCCTTGTGCTGAGAAGGAAATTTCACCTCAAAATTGTGCAGCGTGACTCGCAGCCCCGAGTTCTGCAAGATTTATGTGAGGCTGCTGGTGGTGTTGTGTCCCTTGGTAATGTAGGACTGTGTCTGTGGAGGGAATATCATGGAGTGTGGAGGCGAGCTAAGGAATTAAATGGGATGGGATTTGCATTAGAGCTTCACCAGAGTTAATCAGCTTAGTCCCTGAAATCTGGCTGCAACTTGCTGTATGGCTTCCTGCTCTGGTCAACAGAAACGCTAAGATACAACATATAAGAATGCCTTGAAGAAATACAAGAGGAAAGGAAGCAATTATTCCAGTTCAGCTAGATAACTGCCTAAGGGATCAACTCCCCATCTAAAAAGTGTATTGGCATTCTCAGCCTCATGACATGGATTCTGCAATGGAGAAAACCCACATATAGAATGAGGTCAAAAGTTAGCTGTGAGTGTATTGTCTGGGCTTTAAATTTAACCTTCCCTCATGTCCAAACCCAGATGACTGAAGCATTCTGCTAGCACTTTGTTGCTTGTGATTACATATATTTTAAAATATGTGGAAAGCTCTGTGGCTCCTTCTTTTCCAATGGAACTGGGGATTCAGTTCAGCAAGTATACAGAGTAAAGGATACAGAGATCAGCAGTTGCTTCTTGCAGCCTATTAATTTTACTGAGTGTACCTCATTATTTATCCTGTATGCATCAAAAAGAACACCCAGCTTAGACTGAAATGTGTCTGGATTCATATTCATACAGAAATGAGAGTTGCCAGACTGGACTAGCCCAGTGTCAGTCCACATAGTCCAACAATCTGTCTTTGATAATAACTAGCACCAGATACCATAAAGGAAAAAAGCCTCTATCCAGCAATAACCCCAGTCATTAAACTGTTTTACCCCAATCAGAGAGAAGTTGGTGCCCAAAGCATGAGGTCTTTTCCAAACATTTGCTAATCCGGCTGGAACATTATCAGTGTAAATGTCTGATTCTTTCCAGATCTTGCTCGCCTGTCCAGAGAAACGGTGTGGAATAAAAGAGCAGTTGGATGAAGGAGAAGAAAGAAATTTCCAAAATGTGGGATATAAACAAAGAACGTTTGGGACAGAATGAAAAATAAACAGAGAGAGTGTCTGGAGGGGAGGAGGGAATGAAAGAAAAATTCTGTCGTTTAAAAATAACAGGATTCCTTTACAGCTCCCAAACCAGTGAGGCTTACCTTAGAGGGAATAGTTTATGACTCATACCCTGTTTTGAAAGTCCAGCAGAGATCAGCAAGATGTCAAACCAAAATTCAGCTATCTCTGCAAATGTGCTGATCAAAGTTCTGCCCAAGACAGAGCAGAAGGCACTGGGGATTATGTCGACTCAGTGAAGTCAGAGGTGACCATGGAAGATCCACAATCCTAGATCCCCCAGTGCTGCAGAATACAACAGTACAAGGGCTTAACATGAAAAAGGACTGGGATTTTATCTGCTGTGTAGCTCAAAAGGGTGGAAGGAAAATCTCACTTCACTGATAGCATAAGAGTTGAAGGCTACAATTGCACCAACGGTAATAAGAATTCAGGACTAGCAAGATTTGCGCTTTCAAAGAACTAATACAGAGAAATGTCTCAGCCTGTTGCCCATGAAAGCTGATAGATAAAGCATTAGGATAATATGCTCTAAATATGGTTTCCAGATCACTCCCATGTGAACATCTTGCTTTGGGAGACATGAATAACAATGACTTGCTCAGGGATGCAGTGCACAAGGCGAGATGGGAGGGAACACATACAAATCCAAAGAGTTTGCAGAATAAAGGAAGATTGAACTCTCAGAGCCATAACCCGAAATACAACAGAGAAACTCACTTTCTACAGTTCTAATATTGAGAGATCTTGCAAATGTGGACTCCACATGTGATAAATAGCCCTGCTTCCAGATCTCCTGAAAAAGTTTAAACGCATAACTAGTGACATTGTTAAAGATGGTTTCTGCGCTGATAGATGTTAGTGCTGACATTTTCCATTTATTATTTAAGATTGTTTTGTACTTGTAGAAACAGTGAGTGAGTGCATTTTGAAACTCTGACGGGAATTGGACAGTCACAAATTTCTTGTCACCTGGCAAAGTCAGTTAAAATGTTACAAGCAATTATTTTAATCATGTTGAAGATTAATCATACTTTAAAACATCAGTTCTGAAAATAAATTCTAAATGTTAATACTGATAAATTACTGTTGCGAGTGGATCATTATGTAGAGGAAATATTTAGTTTAACTGGAGTTGTTCCCCATCCACTCTACATACATTATAGAGGGCAAGAAGCTGAAACCAAGTTCTGTCCTTTTGAAGAAAAATACCACAGTCCCATCCTCGTTTTAGCCTCTACTGTAAAGGGAACAAGGGAAATCAGACTAGGTGTCTTGCTTGGATGTCCATTTTTAATCCAGCAGACAATTTCAACCAAACCAGACAGCATTCACAGAGACTAAGCCGTGGCAAAGCTGGTCAAAATAAAGACTTTACTAGGGCTCTCTCATAATGAAAAAAGACACTTCATGGGATAACACAGAATCTACAGGAGACTGAGAATTGGTCTGTATGGGACATGGCCTCTTACTGCAGGAGGCAGGACATCAGGAGCATCTTTATGCAACTGATTCCTTGAAAGAGAAAGACATCATCCAAAGCTGAGAAAACGCACCTGTTAAGTCATTTTAATCTTTCCTTCCCTTGCACTGCTTTGGCATTGGCTCTATACAATGGTAAAGGAGCTGCAAATGCGGGAAAAATGCTGGTATGAACTCTTTCTCCAACAAAACTCTTTCAGGAAGTCCTGTGCTATGTTGACAGTGAAGATGGGTATAAAAAAGAAAAGCTGTGTAAAGCTAACATACAACTGGAACATTCTAGAAAGATCTATTATTGACAGATAGTTCTTGCTGGAAGCACAATATAAAGTGAATATAACACTCTGAAAGGCAGACTTGAGATGTGTTTCACATTGGCTTGAAACCTTTTTTTGTGAGATCTTAAGCATTCTCAGCACTGGTGTTGTTTGGGCCAGAGAGCCCCCAGACCACTTTGATGAGCCCAAAGCACCGTGCAGGGGCTTGCCTCTCTGCTCTGCCCTGTGACCCCTCTGTGTTTAGACACATGCCTGAATCTCTACATTTCTTCAGGAGTTCCCAGCAAGCCAGATGCAAAGACACCCCAGAGCATCCTTGTGCAAAGGGTACACTTGTGCTGCACTGCAGCATTAGTCATGGATGGAGGCAGCAGCCTGTTGGGTAACAACTCTAATACAGTCTCTGAAAGTCAGCTTCTTTAGAGAAGACAGGGGGTCTTAAAAAAATTCCTCTTGTTACCTTCCACAGAAAAAGCATTAAGGGAGCTAGCTTTCAAATGCCAGGCTCTCCTAGAAGCGCTGTTCATTTGTACAGAGGTCCTAATTTCCTTACTAACTCCAGGGGTGCTGTTATGCTTCCAGGTGTTGCGCACAGCACAATTCCTGTGCCTCTAAGAGATGGAACAGACTTCTTGCAATACACCACCCCCTCACCTTTCCCGGCCGCCTGGATGGCCAACGTGATGGGGCAGCGCTACTTGCCCTGACTGTTTCTTTGATGGGGAAGATTTTCTGCCACAAAACTGGCTAAAAGTAGGAACTGTTTCTAGCCAGCCAGCCACATTACCCTGACAGTGAGAACGGAGCTGGATTACATTCAAGACCATGCATGGAGTCCAGGGTTCTGTGTCCCAAACCTGATGACATGGACTAAGAACTTGAACTATTTCAGGCTACCACATGACCCTGACATGTTAACAACTTGGGCTGTTACTGAGCTGGGTTAGATTCAAACCCATGGGCGAAGGTAAAAGGTTTTGTGTTCCGTTACTGGCGCCAAACGTTCTGTTTTCTTACTTGGCTTCTTTCATGTCGCTGTTTTTCAAAGCAGTTAGAAAGCACCCGTTAGCACTTCACTCTGTATAAGTAATGTAATAAAGAGGCAAGTGATGGGGGAGGAGGGAGATGGTGGGCAGGAATCATTATCCAAATTAGGTGTTAAGCTTTGGCTTCTGCCCCTACCTTTGGTGAGGGTTACAAGGATTAGTGGAGAGAGGGAAAGGAACTTCTGTTTCTAGAGCATGACTATGAAAATAGACACACCGGTAACTATGAACAAAATGGAAAAAGTAAATACAGTCCATGAAGTAACACCATCGGGAAAACAAATGTTCTCAAAGAAAAATTTCAGAGAGTGCATAATTCTCTGCAGCATGAGGCACTGAGAGCCAAAGTCTGTTTTTTTGGAAAAGTTCCTTTGCATCTGGATCCCCATCAGACTTGGAAGAAGGAGAAGTCTAGGCAGGCTGTGGTTTGGAGTGCACCGGCTCTCTCATTGCAGATTGTTCCATCTTCTTTGTAATAACAGCAGAAGTTTCATGTCTGACATAGAGAAGCTCCCCTCCGCTGTCTCACCTGAGATGTTTTTCGCCACAGTCCAGACACTGAGGCACAGATAGAAAACAAAAGCAGAAGCTGGATATTGATCCCAACAGGAGACTCAAATCACATATGCTACTTTTTGCTGTAGCACCAGGCATTGCTCACCTCAAGCCCTGCTTTTGCACTGCATATGTGAGAATGAGCTTGACACAGATAGCAGCAGTAACTGGAAAACAAGAACAGTGTATACTAGCTCAACTCAATCCCTGAGAAGAAAATATTGTGGTGTATTGTGATGACCTCATGTTCCAAACACAACAGCTGTTAGTTATGTCTGACCATTGCACTGTGTAGCATCCACCTAAGAATGGCAATGGCAGTGTGGAGTACTTATATGTATGACATTAAAGAGCATCTCCCGTTCTCTGATCCATCTTAACTCACGTGCTGGTAATGCTGCCTTACTGCTTGGAACACCTGCAGAATTCCACAGTCAAAAAGTCATTGAAAAATTGCATCTAGCTTATGTGAATAAAGAATTTAAGTAAGTTATTCTTGTCGCTTTTCCTCTGTGGAGAAGTCTGCATGAACTGAAGTCATGAGGCTCTTTTTGGCACTGTCAGGAATCATCCCTGAATATAGTGAAAAGGTATTACAAAACAAAATAAGTTTTTTTCGGTTGTAAATTCCTGACAACATCATTACCAACAGACTGCAGACCAATTTTTGTGTTTAGGAAGTGATACATAATTTAAGTGTCATACTCTTTGGGATTACAGGGGAAAAAAATCTTCAATTTATTGCCTTCCAGATTATAAATATTTCTTCAGTCTGGTGGTAAACCAAACACTTTTATGCATTTGTTGACATGTCCAGTGCATTTGGCAATGTGCAAAATCCTTGTTATTTGGGTCAGACAAGTGTCCTCAAAAACAAGGCAACCCAGCAGGCCTTCCAAGCCAGGCTGTGCCAGACTCTGTTTGCCCTGGTTCGGTGGAAGTGACTGTTAAACTACAGCAAGCCCTGTTCTGCACCAGGGCTGTGGCCTCTGCAGGGAGCTGGGTTGCCTGGCTCAGCCTCCTCATTCTCTTCCTGACTGCTCAAGGTCAGATCCAGGAATCCATTGCCCTCCAAGTGGGGGCATGCCAAGAGGCAGCACTCTTCAGCAGCTCCCTATCACTGCCTTTTGGCCCTGGCCCCAGAACTGGCTGATACTCATTTGGCAATACCCTCTTATTTCATGCCTCCCTGCTAGAAGTCACAGTGGAGAAACAAAAAAACAAATGTTTTGCCATAAGGGCAAAACCTCTCTCTTCCCAAAATATAGGTCTGTGCATAAGAAGAGCCTCTGGTGCAACTGTATGAGCCTACTGCATAAATTGACTTAATGAACTGCTCTGATTTACTGCACATGAGAGATTCATCTCCCCCTCTTCCCTCCAGGTACAGACTATCATAAACAAAAAGCAGGATTTAGATCCTTGGTCCCCTCCCACCAAGCCCTACCCTCCTTCCCTGCTCCATTCTCCCTAAGTTGTTTCTTTGTGTCACTGGTAGTCTGAAATTAGACGCTGCTGTCTCATTTGGCTGGTAATTGTACGTCCTTTAGAGAGGAATCTCATTCTATAAAAGTTCAAAACTGCAGAAAAGTTTATCCTGGTTAGCAAGTTTGTTATCTTCAACACTCTGACTAAAGGCAACTGAAAATGGATGTGGCATATCTATGATGGAGACATATATATGATGGAAACTCTCCATAGGCTTGAAAGAGGCTTGAAAGCTGGTTTTACAAAGCATTTCCTAGGCAATACATGAATACATCCTTTCTTTTAAAGGTAGCAGAATTCATCCAAAGAGCAGATATGTTTACAGATGCAAAGACAGAAGATGATAACTTTTAAGATCGCAGACATGGAGATACAATTCTCAAAAACTGGTGTTTGAATCAACTGTTTTATCTTTCCAATGTAACCTTATGTCGCACACTGTCCTTGTTCATTTGGGTAAAAGTATTTCTTTGAGTGACAAACCTGTAAATCCACTTAATAGCTGTGAGATTTGTACTGCCTCGTCTTTTTCATGCTTTATCACGTATGTCACTGTACCAGCTCACTTGGATGAGTAACTGGCTCATTTTAAGTGTGTGCATTGTAAGATCCTAAATGTACTTTTGAAGCTGCACTTAAGCAACAGCACACTGCTGAGATACAAGGTGCAACCTGGGGAACAGCAGCCATCAAAAACATCCAAACTAAACCAGCTCAGCCCATTTTCCTTTGTGACAAAGACGTAGATGTTGAAATACTTCCTATTTATATAAAATATTTATGACATACCTGAATGCCTCAGTTTGCAGCATACATAAGCAGCATTCAGTGCACGTGATTTCTCTCACCACCACTTTGGTACTGGCAGCCAGGCAAACCCTGACATACAAAAACTGTTCCTTTTCCTCTCCAACACTACGCAGCTGCTCCATTTATGCAATTTGCTCTATGGTATTTTTCATCCCAATGGAAAGTGCCTCTGACCTCTTTCTCCAGAAGCAAGACACAGCCTTAACACCTCACAGATGCGCACACTATGGGGGAAGGAAAGGAGTGTGGGAATTGACAGGTGAGGATGGTGGGAGAACAGAAGCATGGAGCACCCTGAGCATTCTGACTGCTGTGACACGTGGAACACTCCCACCAAACCCGGCTGGGCCTGCCCAACACAGCCCACCGAGCACAGGAAGGACAATGTCCTGTGCTACAGTGCCAACATGCCCCATTCCAACGAGAGGAAGCACTGTGGGACAGCATCAGCTGTATTCCTGATAGGGACGTACTGAAGCTAAGGAAGCGGATGGGGTGAAATCCTGTCCTAATTATATTAATAGGAGTATTGTAATTGTCTTCAGTGAAGCTAGGCTTTTTCTGCATGGAACCTGCCAGAAAATCCCAATACCCATTTGTATTTTCCTATTTCAGGATGAAAATTAGGTACAGCACATATTTCACTCACTGGTGTACAGCTGTCACCGTGGAAACCCTGTTCAATAGAGTGTGAAAACTTTTACAGGACTGGCTGGGTTCATAAAGTGTTGAACACCATTCTTCCCCCATTAATTTTATTTCAGGTACTATCACTCAAAAATTAGGCAACCTACGTGTGTACAAATAGCTGTAATTATACACACAGCTGCTGTGTATGTCTTCTAAAACAAATTCTGTACTGTATTTTTCAATTAAATTCCACTCTTCAAGCATACCATGATGATATAACAAGAACTTCTGTATTTTTCCAAGTGTATACTAATTATGTTTTCCATTGCAACATTCTAGGAGTAGATACTGCTCCATTTTGCAAATGGGGAAACCAGGGTACACAGGAGTCACAGATCTTGTCAAAACCATGCAGCCAAGTCCTGGCAGATTGAGGAATGGAATCCATGAGTCCTGACTCTTTAGTTCCCCCGCTCTGATCACCAGACAACACTCCCTTCCTCTGAAATAGGCTATTTTGATTGAAAACAGATGGTATACATTTTTGGCACAGTGTTTTTTAACTATATTAAAATGCTCTGAATTAATATGTGCTTATATCATACCTATGTATGTATATATGTACATACATGCATACTACATCTATGCATACAGAAATAGGTATGAGTTAAGGACATATTAATTTACATATATCGTATGCAAATGTAATGGATATGCTGAAAGATACTTAACTGCAGCTGGACAGCTGACATACCTAAACACATAAGCTGTATTCTTCAGTGATATTGTAATTACACACTATGTATTCTCTCTAAGCAACAGACTTTATGCTCTTGATGGAGTGAGTGTCCACTTTGATGTAATTCATGTATTAATGATTTTTATCATTTGATGAGAAATTTTAGTGCTGTTTCTGTAAGGGATGAATCACATCCTTTTTCATTAGGTCTAGGACCAACCTCCATCCTAGCTAAACAATGCATTTAGTGGGCACTGCCTGCATTTGTAGCATTGCGGGTTTTTCCTGGAACTGAGTTGTTATGTCTTAAATATCACGCTTATCTTTCGGATTTGCTCTTTCTGTCATAGTATTTGCCCTTGAATTAAGTCTTCTCTAAACAGTTTGTTTCCAGTTAAGGACTCACAAATCTTGGATTTGTTGACTGTCAGGATTAAGATTTTCCCACACATCATACCCCAGAGGAGCTGACAAGGGCCAGCTTTTAATTACCCAATTCCTCGCCTGCTCACCTGCAGTCTTGGGTCAGGTAAAGATGGTCTGCCATATTGGCTGGCAAACAGCTCAGGAGATCTTTTCCATGGTTGGAATTCACTAGAATGGGCTTGTATTGCTTGCTCTCCTGTGCATTCCCAGTAAAGATGAGAGAGTGGGCCTTGAAAGCTACTCACACAGGGGATACATCCTAGTTACAACTCTCTTTCCACAAATGCCTTTTCCACAACCTCTCCACATTGACTGTATTTCCATTTCTTTAATTGGTCAACTGGATTTTCCCCTTCACTTACTGCAAAAGAGGTATGGAAATAAGCCTTCAAATCCACAGTCATGCAGGGGGAGTTGAAAACAGCTCATTCCCCATGGGTGCTAATCCTTTGCATGTTGGCCCCAGTCACCTCACACCTTTTATGCACAGAAAGTGAGTCAAAATTGAGGGTGAGATTAGAATTTGGGAATTCTATCCTTGCAGAAAGGGGACCCAAGCAAAAATAGTTATTTCGGTCTGTGCTAATTCCTTCTGGACCGACCCGTGAACGTGTTACATTGAATGTAAAATATTGCTGATACTCACTGCTCTTCTTTCTTTTTTGGTTCTAAATCTGCACAACTCAGGAATCAGGAAATGCCTGCAGAAAGGTTTTGAGGAGGTCACAGAAGCATTAGTATGCTGCAGCTCTGCTTTATCTGTGGATAAACAAAATATGGCCACTTATTATAAAGAAAATAGAGCTTAATCTCTTTCAGAACTGTAGGTTAAAATCCACAGAAAGTGGTGTTTTCTGGTTTCACACTCATTGCTGTAATGTGGTACTAAAATCTCCACAACTGTGTTTACAACATCAAGTAGCAGTAGTTAATGAGGAGAGTACCTTACCTCAGCTCTTATCTTGCATAGGATGGATTAGCATGCTTATATTTTCCTCTCTGTTTGTTATGCTACAGAACTAATATTCTGGCACAATCCATTCTTAGAGAAGATCTTTTATGCTAATTTCCTCCGTATCAAAAGATACAATAAATATATGTACTCAGGATAGCTCTCTTGCAATTCAATACACCAAGCTATTTTGCTCTAACTTTGCAAAATGTAATATAAATTTCCAAGTGGAAAAAGTGTTAAAAGGAAAGTCTGTTCTCACAAACTATTGTGTGGTAACCAGGCCTCCCTCATATCAATAAAAAGCTCTCCACAGTGACACCCTTGCCCTTTCTCTAGCCATTTTCTGCCAGGTAGGAATCAGAGAAATGCAAAACAGCCTTAAAAGCTCCATATCTGATCAGAGGAAACACTCCAAGTGCAGGTCAGGCAGAGATTGACAAAGACTTTGTTCCATTTCCCTTTTAATAAGCCATTGCAATGGGGGCTGAGTTAATTTTTCAGGCTGCTGTATAGCATGAAGGCAACAGCCTGAGCAAAATCTGCTGGATTCACATCCTACAGCAGGCCAGTGCTGCCAGGATGATGAGGTTGCTTGAAGACAGCACAGCTTGAGCTGCTCTGGAATGCTGGTTCCACGCAGTGCTGGATCTTCTTCCATTGGTTTTGGTGGGATTCAGACTACTCTCTTGCCATTTGAAATGCAAGTGGGCTCTCTGTTAATAAGCTGCCTGATGTTTTTTCAGGAATGCTGAACAGAGTCCAGAAACTAAAGAAAAGTCATAAGGAGAAAGTAACATGCAATGTATATCCAATGCAGAAGCCTGCTTTCTCTACAGCGCTTTTCCTCTTCCACGTTCTGAAGTTTTTTCATGTTCCCTCATTATCTCCTTATCTTTACCAGTCAGAATAGATACCCTATGATAAACATGTGCAGGAAACTAAGCCCCAGAAAACTCCATGATTAGCCTGAGACCACTTGGTGAACTGGCTGGAGATGGGAAGTCTGCCCAGCTCTCTCAGTAATCCACCCTTGGCCCCAGCTCAGCAGAGCACTTAGGTACTTGTTTAACTTAAGCAAGATACAGTCCTTTAACTCTGAATCACAGACCTTTTTATTATTATCACTTTTACTGCAGAGAGAAGGAATTAGGTCTTAGGAAAGGTCTTGAAGCAAACAGGAGCAATAAATTGAATATCCTGCAGCTCTGCACCCTGGGTCTGCCAGTGTCCCTGACCAGAGGGAGGATGAGGTTCAGAGACCACGGCCCAGCTCATCTCTTCCTCCTGCAGGAGACAGCAGTAAGATTAGTGACTGTAGGATTGATGCTGTGCAGGGCTGTGCTAGCCATAGCTGGAAGCTAATTATACATCCACTAGCCACCTTCCTCATTATTTGGTCAAGAAAGAAAATCTTCAGTTTGTTGGAAAAGCCAAAAGAACAGCTAACAACTGCTGATGGTTTTTTTTTAAGAACACACAACTAGGGCTACTACTCTTCATTGTAAAAATACAAATCTTTATAACATCTTCAAAAACCTTTTTTCATTACTGATTTGCATTGGAAATTTGGAAACTCAATTTTCACAACCTCCAAAATGAAATCCTGTGCTTCAGGAGGAAGCCAGGAAATTGATGGCAGCCAATGCTGGAGTCCAGGTGATGAATGTAGCTGGACCTTGCTTCCTCCTGATGCACCACACGTGGAAATTGTTGGTGTTCTGAACAAACTGGGGAAGAAAAGGTTTTGAGATATAGCTGTATTATGATTAATGTTTCTATGCCATTACTCGACTAAAGTTTTAGAAACATTCCATTTCATTTAATGATTTTAATTCACCTACAGTGTGTTTTGGCATAGCTTAGGATGTTAAGGGGAGGCAGAAACATCTCTGTGGTTAAAGCTGAAGCTAGCTTCTGTTACAGCACCCTGTTTCCATCCCTTCATCATAACTTTGGCTTGGAAAGCTGCTGGAGTCTGAAGCTTGCCAGGTGTATTTTAGTCACTTTTGCAAAAACTGAGGAAAATCAGCCAAATTACTTTCAAGTTACGAGTTGCTAAAACTTACTCTGATTGGAAATATTTACTTTTAATTAGTACTTTTAGTCCTTGTCTTCAGTTTGATTGATTGAGTTGAATTAATGCAGTCCATAGCAACACTCCTGCCTTAAGAAAATTTCACTGTTACTTAAACTTGTCCTTGAACGACTGTGACTGTAGAGCAGTGTCCTGTTCCTGATCTGTGTGTGCCCCACTGGGAGAGGTTATTGCCCATGACACAACCTCTGATGCTTGTCTTTGCCCATATGCTGGAGACTGTCCCTCCTTTTGATGTCTAGAGAGGTCTAAGCAAGCCCCAACTTATTTCGGCCGAGGTGAACTGTGTTACCTGAAACAAAGTGATCCATTGCTAACCCTGCCGTCCTGCCCGGATGTAGGTAGGGAGCACTCATGCCAGCAGATCTGCTCTCACTTCTCTAAGGGAGGTTCCCTTCACTGAGGGAGCACTATTAACAAAAGGAAGCTGTACCACTGGCTAGCACCTCCTCCCACAAGTACAATTATTCCCAGTGCTATCCACACACGAGGATCCGAGCCAGTGTTATGTTCACACTTTTTGATTAAAACTAGTACAAATATTTGTCTTTCTCTACCTCAAAAACCACATGTAATCACACTTCTAACCTTTCCATATAATTAAATCTCTTAATTTGTGCACTGACTGACAGTTTATAATGAAAAATGGTTGACATCGTGCAAAGATATAAACCACTCTTATTTTTCATAAAGCTGAGTCCAAACAGTTTTGTTTGTTTCAGAAGGAATTATGAGTTCACTTGTGTTCTTGCTGAGATCAAGGAGGCTTTTTTTGGCATTGGCTTGAGTGGGATCATTACTGAACACTACATAACATTTTTAAATGGTTAGATTAGATGTTAGGAAGAAATTCTTCACTATGAGAGTGGTGAAGCACTGACACAGGTTGCCCAGAGGTGTGGATGCCTCATCCCTGGAAGTGTTCAAGGTCAGATTGGATGGGGCTTCAAGCAATGTAGTGGAAGGTGTCCCTGCCCACGGCAGGCAGGTTGGAATGAGATGATCTTTCAAGTCCCTTCCACGCCGAACCATTCTATGATTCTATGATTTCAAGATTTTCATCTCTTTGGGAGATGACCTGAAGTTACCTGCTGAGTGGCAAGACATCTTTACTTGCAACAAATGCTTTCCACAAGTCTCTCAAATTTTACAGAGCACTTCATTTTTTCTATTAGTTTTCACCATGGAAGGAATCAATCTGCAAAATGTAGTACTGGCAAATAACAAAATTGCTGGTTTCTAGTCATTGTTACCTGTGCCACTGCCATCACCTACTTAAAATGTGATAACTGATAGCAAATTTAATCCATGAAGAGAGACATGGGGATTGCTGCCTCTCCATCCAAATAAAATTTAGCCAACAAATTCAAAATGCCAACTGTCGATCAGCCACAATATTGTGATTTCAATCTGCACATCATAATGGAAATGCCCCTTTACATTAAGTGTCCTGTGTGTCATTAAAACAGACTTCTGCCTGAATTGCACCTGTCATCATTGTCTGTATCTATTTACCCAATGAAATATGTATTTTAGACCTTTGATGCTATTTTTGCAACTCTTACGTTAAAAATAAGTAACATAAAATAGAGGCACTGCTATTTTTTCAATATATCAATATTCTTTGACTAAAATTCAAATAAACCAAAATAGTACTTTAAAACAACAACTGAATTGGTCAGACTTCTAATCTGCAAACTCTACAACCTTGGGAAAACCGAGATCAGTGTGTGATCTCTTGAACTCTCTTTGTAATGAGCTGGGCACTCTGAGCCCTTCTCTGACGTAAAGTTAATCCAGCTCCATCTACCCTGGGTTCACATTCCAAATTATGCTTCTTTCTGGGCTTGTTTTCATTTAAGTACAGAATTTGCTGGCTTTTACAAATAAACATTTTTCCCCCCTCCCTCTTCACAAGCTCCCCTCCCTCTCTGTTGCCAAACTCCCTGTCCTTGACTTTCCATTTCCAAATCGCTCTTCCTTCCCATATGATTTCCAAATTAATCATCATGTTCCCTCCCTCTCTCATCTATCCCAATTTTCCTCACTTCATCCTGTTTCCTTGCCCAATCAAACATCTCTTTGTCACGGGTTTCCTTATTCCTCATCCCTTCCATCAATGTTACTTATGTGACAGCAGCAGGTCATGGCAATTTCTTTTTAAAAATCACTTTTACAGTGAGATCCTCACTGAATTAATCTGTAAGTACACCCTTTTAATAAAAAAAAGTCCATAATACAGCACTTGGTGTTCACCAGAAGAAGAGATACTTGTTCTAGAGGAACAGACATTGAAAGCCTTGATTATGATCAGTAGAAACTACGAGCCATTGCAAAGAGAGTAGGTTTAGAAGCAGCTCTCATGCTGAGTTTTTGCTATTTCAAGTTAAGCAACACTAGTTTTGTATAGGCATCAGACAAATAATGTAAATGTATCCACTTTTCTTTCAAATCAATGGATTCTCTTGCTGTGCTTTGTGTGGCAGTGGCAAAAATTTGCATCCATCCAGTTTCACAAATAAGTATATGGTCTTCCTCAGAACTCTTCAGTTTGAAAAGCCACTTGACCTGAGGAAGAGTTCTACCTCATTAATAAACTTAATTTAATGGAGTGAATTATCTTAAGGAGAGTTCAACTTTTGAAGTTGGCATAACACAGGTAACAGATTCTGGACACAGTGGAAGAAAACATCAGCACAGATAGAGAGAAATCCACAGAAAATAACTGGACTATGGAGGGACTGAAGACTTGAAAAGTTGCAGACTACAACACCGAGAGAAAATAAAATAACAGTCTCAGATTTATGTTCCTGAAGAAAGGAAAATAAAAAAGAATCTCAGACTGCTACACTGACATTAATTAAGGTTTACAGCATTCCTAAGAGCTTTGGCAGACTTGGCCCCACTTTAACAGGAAGAAAACAACATATTGAGAGATGAAACAGCATTGTCAGAGTTCAAACACGGGGTCCTATTTGGAGGTCAGCATGAGACGTGACTTTGGTCAGTTCCTAGTCTGCATCATAAAAGCAGGATTCAAATTATAGCAATTTCATGCAGTTATAAATGTAATTCCATTACTTCCTCTCCTCTTCTTTAATCACAGAGGCTATCTTGTTTCTCCTCAGAGCACAGCACCCCTGGACACTTCAGCAGGGTCAAACCTGCTTCAGTCTTCACAGAAAACTGTATGCTGGTGGTGGCCACATTCTCATTAGTTTTAAATGAAGACTTAAACCAGGGGAATGAGGCCAATACAGAACCAGTATAGTGAGATCAGCATGATGCAATTTCTCTCTGAGGTAAAATTATTCAGTTCAGCCATTCACAGAAAATCGTTAAGACTATAAATAAGACTCCAAAGACCAATAAAAGAGGCATGAGGGAAGAGAAAGATAATTCCATATTTACAATGCCTATATATGCATACACATTTATGATCATTGTTTTGGGATTAGATAAATAATAAGCATCAATTTTGCCAGGTACCATTAAGTGCTTGTAGTTGAACTTGACTCAGCTTGAGGTTGTAGACCTCACAGGAGAAATACGTCTTGGCAAGGTAGTTAGACAGGGAAAGAATAGTAGATTTACACGTCTTTAAAAACATTAAAGCATGTTACTAAATGCATTATTATAGGTATTGAGACTAATTAGGTTCTGCAATAGCCACCAGTTTCAGTGAAGAGATCTCTCTGTTCGCTAGGGTTAAACTTGCTGCTGCAGCAAGATTTATGTAAACTGCAGTGGAACAGATTATAGAACAAGTGTTGCTCGATGCACACATGCTGGTCTTCAGTGTCCTCCTAGGGTGCAACCACTGTGTGCTCCATCTGCAGCTACCTGGAATCTCTTCCAACAGCCTAAGTTATTACTATAGTTCAGGCAACAGCTGTAGGACCCCTTTTCAAATGGTACCATCCCATGTCTATATACAAGTTCTCTAAATTGGGTGCCAGCACTGTTTTTGCACAGAGTACTACAAAATTTTCCTTAGGAGATGAACTGCTGTATCAGTAAAAAAATATGTGTCTACAAAGGGAAGTTTTGGAGAACAGAAAAGCCTCGATGCAAAATTTTGTCAACACATAAATGCCACTCTTAAGTACTTGTCCTTAAGCATGTAGTAGATCCACCCCTCACAAGCATCATTCACCTGCCAGGGAGCATGTGAGGTCCTTCCCAACTTTAGAAATGGTTGGCACGCAAAAAACACATATCCACAATACTTCACCCAAAACAACCAACCTCCGTCCCTGAGAGAAAAGGCTGTTTATTATACCAATAACTATTTCAACACTCAACATACATGTTGTTAATACACAAACTACATTGTTTCAAAGGTATCCTGCTCAATCCCCACTATTCCCTGTATTGCTATCAGCTTGCTTAATTTATTGTGAGATATAAATTCCTTATTATCATTAGTTTTGTTTTAGGTACTGTAAACATTTGTAAAGCTAAGCAATAAGATGAAAATATTATTGTGATATTATTAAAACAAGAACAGAGTGAAAGAAACACAATAATTATGAAAGATACTGGAGTATGTTTGCACAACTTGGGTGTATCTTTAGGAAACGGTGTCTTAGTGACAGAACATACAAGAGAGAGGAATTTCTGAGTGTTACACTAAATTATTTTGTTGGTTTTCTAAATATTCTGGACTAAAGTCTTTCTTATAAAGCAGAGAAAATATTTTTCCATCCCACGGGTGTACTGTGAGAATTATTCATCTGGTACATAGATAATTCCCAGCAAATAAAAATGCCACTAGTCATTGTTGGTGTTACCTGTTCCTCGCAGCTTCTGTGGCACGACAGCTGACTACAACCCAGTGGGTGTATCACCAGTTGTTGTGGGGATGCCTATATATTTCTGGACAGGCTATTAAACAAGGAGAGAACAAATAATTTCTGGGGTTTTTGTGTTCAAATGCAGCTTACATGGTTTTACTCATAGCCTCACTCGAGCTGAAAAAAATGCTCAAAAGAACTGGCTTGATGTCCAACTTCTGTCAAGTGATGCCGGCAGAAACAAAGGTTCAGCTTTAAAACCAGAAATATAGGGAAGGTGACTGCCTTTGCTGGGTATCCTTCCTTGTTTGCAAACACTTGGTCTGCAATTAAAACAAGGGAAGACTTTATAATTGGCCGAGGAAAACACAGCAGCCTAAGTAAATAAGTAAAATATCCACACCCATCATATCTCTGGCATTGGTTCTTCACTTCCCTACCAAGCAGTGCCAAAGTCCAGGGAGCTAACATCCCTTTAACTCTTAGTCTTCTCCGTTTTCCCAGTGCAACCCTATTAATGGTTAATCTATGTTCAGGATGAACTTGGATGACGTGTCTCCAACCCCTATAGGAAGTGCTATCTGATCTGGTCCACCTACCCCTGCAAGAGCAATTTATTTTTATTGCTGTCATCAGGCGTCCCCCACTCCCAGCTTCAATCCCACTTTCTACAAGTTCAGTGGACAGCCAGCAGGAAATGCCTTACTCTCACTGTAAAACTGCCTGTGTGCCACAGCTTTGCAGCAGGCTCCTACCACAGAGGCACTGCTGTGACTGTAGTAGACAAGGACCAGCAGCATTCGAGAAACTGGCACAGGGCTCTTATCATGCCAAGGGTGTATCCCAGCACGGGAAGGAAACCCTTTCCTTGTTCCTGTCCTCTCAGTTTATTCCTATCTTCTACCCATCACAAGCTCACTTACAGTTGTAGAAGTTTCTAACATTTCTTGAAGGGTTTTTGCATATAAAGTTTTGTGAATTAAATTCTCTGCACATTTCTTCATTCACCAAGAGCTCGCAGAAGTGTTTTTTCCTTGGAAAGGCCATTGACCAAGCTGGTAGATCCCTTTCCAGGCTCACAACAGCAAGCAGACTCTTCCCAGCCCCACATCCAGTCTGCTCCGCCGTTTTGTACGCACAGGGTGGGAGTCACTGTCCTCTCTAGCTTCCCCCCAGTGACTTTATATACAGCTGAGTGACTTTGAGTAAACACATGGGACTTTAAATTAATCATATTATGTATTTCATCTTCATGGGTATGTATGTAAGACTGTTAATGTTTTATATCAGCTGGCAAAAAGGCCAGTTTAAAAAAAAAAGTGTTATTTAGATTCTTATTACAGCAAAACCTGGTTGAAGGTCTTCTGTTAGTTACTGAACTGAGGAAGCAGATGCCTGAGCCATTTCCTCCCCTGGAGCTCCAGCAAACGCAGGTCTTGGTGGGCTTTAGGAGAATGCTGAACTTCACCCAGGGTCGGTGACCTTTGGTGCTGCCTTCCTCCCGTTTCTCCTGACTTCTGAGGAAGGACAAGCTCAAGTTATGGGTTTACTTGGAGATGACATTCAATCCCCTGAGCACCACAACGCATCCCTGACACCTATGGCAGGAGAGCTGGCACTGGGCAGTTCCCATTTTCCACCCCACAGGTGGCCCCGTTCTCTGATGCCTGCAAAAACATCAATGCAAACTCCTCTGACGATTCGCTTCTGCAGTCGAGTCTAAACTGCTTTAAAATAAAACATTTCGATCAGCAAGAAAATCCTTCAGCTTTCTGAAACAACGCGGGTTTGAAATGCCCACGAAACGATTTCATGTCCCCGGCGTGTGCTGCGGTGGCACTGTGGGCTCCTCCAGGGGAGGCACTCGGAAAGGGGGGACAGAAGCGCCACGAGCCGACGCATTTTCTGTCACGTTTTTAAGCCCCCTCAGTGTAAGGCGGCCGCGGTCCGCGCTCGCACCTGGAGCTCGGCAGATCCCCTTGGATGAGCAGGCAGGCTGCCCGCCCTCTTAACCAGGCCGGGATTTTTAATCAAAGGCCTTACTGCCGGGGAGGCGGCTGAGCAGAACGCGGCCGGGGAACGGCAGCTGTTCCCCCTGGGCTCTGGGCAAAGTCCGGAGGGATCCCCCGGCCGGGCGGGTGGGTCCGCCCGGGATAGCCCAGCCCGGGCGGCCGCAGCCCGCGGGGCGCTGCGCGACGGCCTCCCCTATCCCGCCCTCTCTC